>OX387650.1:0-539670 GCA_947568875.1 Fissipunctia ypsillon
AAAAAAGAAAAAAAAAAAAAAAAAATATATATATATATATATATATAACATCACACAACACACGCATTACAACATCACAATAGAATTAAGTCTCTAGTCTAGTTATACTATAATATATAACCTAATATAAACATGTCCTCACAATCTTCAACGTCCACAACCTCCCGCAAGATGACCACGGAGGCAGCAAAAGCCCCCTCCCGAACACTCAGGGAGAAGGTGCTGAAGAACTCGGCGAAGTCCGTGGTCTCAGAAAAGTCGGCGCGTCCACCGCAAAAGCCTCAGGCGTCAAAGGCGGCGTCGGAGCCGGACGTCACGGGCAGGACACCACCACTGCCATCAGTGACCGGGACGCCCCAGTTGGAAGACCGCACTAGGATCGCCGAGGTCGTCATTGACTGGGAGCAGTGTGGCATATCCCCCCCCCGCCAGATCATCTCGGATGAGGAAAGCTCGGTGGCCTCCACAGTGAGCCAGGCCGATCGCCCCGTGAGCGGACGACCGAGCCTCCTCTATCGAACGCCGAGAAGGGGCACAGGGGTGGAGATGGACTTAGCCACCAGGGAGGCCAACGACCTTCTCCAAAAGGGCAAGGATGCCTTAGAAGCCGCCGGCAACATGAAGCGCGAGTGTAAGGCCACGGCCCATGAGTGTCTGCAGGGCCTGTACGAGACGGCCCTGTCATTGGCAGACTCGAGAGCGCGTCATAAGTATAACCTCGAGAAGGAGCGCTCTCGACACGCACAAGAAATTGTGCGTGTCGAGAGAGCTCACACTCGAGAGCTGATGACGATGAAGGTCGAGCTCTCGCTCATGCGGTCCGAAGTCTCGGACACTAAAAAAGAGGCGAAAGGGATCCGAGAATGGCTGGGTCACGAAACCCTTGAAGCCCTCAACGGCATCAAGGAGGTGAAGGAAGAGGTCTCCACTGCGAGTCTCCGGAACTTGAAGGAGCACGAGAAGACCAGGCTGGAAGGCGCAAGAGCCCCCGGGGAACCCAAGTGGGAGACAATGGGGGCCGGCCTTACACGACTGGAATCAAATGTCTCCAGCGTGTCAAACCAGCTGGACGTGCTCCGGAAAGCCCTAGAGAGGCTCAAAGAAGACCTCACCCGGCCATCGGACATTCAGTCGGACCCGTGTCTCAGAGAGACCGATCTGCTCACGACCGCCGGCTTCGAAAGGGAAATGGAGAAGCTGCATAAGCAAGTACAGGCCATCGCCAACAGGCCTGTTGCCTCCCCCCCACCACCAACACCACCAGTCAACATCACACACCACCTGAAACCCATCGCGGAAAGGCTGGAGATAGTCTCGGCGGACCTCCGCGTACTGCGTGACAAGGAGCCCCCAATCCAGGCGCCTCCGGCGCTGAATCTGGAAGCGGAACTCGCAGTCGGGGAGGTCAAAAAGACCCTCGAGACTATCCAGAAGGGGGTAGCGGACCTGAGCAAAGCGGACAAAACGCTACAACAACAACAGGGCCCACTAACCTTTGCCCAGGTCGCCAGCAAACCGAAGCCCCCAAAACCACCCACTCAACCTAACCACACCCTGATCATCTCGTCGACGAACCCCCAGCACACCGGGGACAACGTGATCGAGAGGATCAGGACCGCCCTGGACCTCAAAACGAGCGGAGCCCGAGTCGACACGGTCCGGAAAGCGCGGAACCAGAAAGTGATTCTGAGGTGCGCCAGCAGGACAGACTTGAGGACAATCAAAGACCAAGTCCAGTCGAGTGCAGGGCTCAAGGTCCAGGAGCCGAAACCACAGAACCCCCTCGTCTGCATCAAGGGAGTGCTGTCCAGCTACAGCGACGGGGAGATCGTCGATCTCCTCAAGGCGCAGAATAAACATATTCTGCAGAACGTTGCTGTAGATGGACAGACCATAAAGGTGCGCTATAGGAAGCGCGCGAGGAACCCCCACGAATGCCACCCTGTTCTGGAGCTCTCCCCGGAGCTCTGGAAATGTTGCACGCAGGTGCAGAAGATACATGTGGGCATCAAGCGGTGCTCGATTGAGGACCAGTCCCCTCTGGTACAGTGCACGAAGTGCCTTGGATATGGGCATAACAAGTCCATATGCAAGGCCGAGAAGCAAGTCTGCAGTTTCTGCAGCGGAGCGCGCAACGGCGGGGACTGCCTCACTCGAGCCGAGGGCAGATCACCCACGTGTGTCAACTGCAAGGCGGCACACAGGACGGGCAGCGACCTGGCACACACAGCGTTTAGCGCGGACTGCCAGGAACGCCAAAAATGGGATGGGATAGCGAGGTCGCGCGTTTCCTATTGCTAAGGGCGACCAAACACCACAATGTAGTCAACCAGTCACCCTTCAAAACACGTCCAGACCGACAGCAAGATTGGGGTTCATCCAAGTCAATCTTCAACGCTCCAAGCTGGCCACAGAAGAACTCCACATGGCGGCTCAGGCGAAGGGAGTTTCAGTAGCACTTGTTCAAGAGCCCTATGTAGGAAGAGCAGGTGTGATGAAACAAAGCCCCGGCACAAGAGTCATCCAGTGCAGCCTCAACCGCCAAAAACCAGTGAAAGCGGCGATTGTTGTTTTCGGGAACAGCCTGGAGGTCATCCACGACCCCCAGATTGTGACCGAGAACATCGCCGCCGTTTTGCTGAAGGTGGGTCGGCTCAGCTTTGGGGTACTGTCGGTCTATTTTGAGGGTGACCAAGACCTTGAACCATACCTATCCGCAACACACAACACCATTCACACACTACACACAAACAATATCCTGGTGGGAGGTGACGTTAACGCCTGGAGCCAGTGGTGGGGAAGTGTTTCCGAAAACCATCGCGGGGCGTCGTATAACTCATTTCTCAATGAGCGGGATCTCCACATCCTCAACACGGGACAAACTCCGACGTTCGAGACCTACAGAGGAGACAGGTGGTGCACAAGCATCGTTGATGTAACGGCATGCAGCCTGTCGCTGCTAGGCAAGGTCGAGGAGTGGCGTGTAGAAAGGAGTCTTACGACATCGGACCACAACGCAATAACCTTCTCGATGCGCTTAGAGAAGCCCTTGGAACCCCTAAGGCCTGTCTCGACGCGCATCTACAACACCAAGAAGGCAAAGTGGTCTGACTTCAGCACGCACTTCAAGACTAGTCTGGCGGACAGCGACATCACACCAGTCAGAGTCTCGGACGTCTCGAACCCAGAGGATCTGGAGAAAGTGGTCAACACCTACACACAAAACATCCACCGCTCATGCGAGGAAGCGATCCCAAAACTGGGTTCGCCGAAACACGACGCCAAGCCCCCATGGTGGAATCCTTCTCTGGAGCGTCTTAAAACAGACGCCCTGAGGAAGAAGAGAGGGATCCGGAATGCAGCCGCAAGTCGGAGACACTTCACCATCCAGGAATACGTGCTGGCTAAAAACACATACACCACAGCAGCAACGGAAGCAGCCACAGCAAACTGGAAGGAGTTCTGCTCGAAGCAGGACCGAGAGAGCATGTGGGACGGCATCTACAGGGTACTAAGGAAGACAGCCAGAAGACAGGACGACGCCCTCCTGAGAAACACCGCGGGCGAGACGCTCAGCCCAGAGCAGTCTGCGGATCTTCTGGCAAAAACCTTCTACCCTGACGACTCAACGGATGCCGAACAGCAATACCACACAAGCCTGAGGAGGCTCGCGGAGGAGAAAACACCACAAGGTCTGTCCGCTGACGATCCACCCTTCACGACCGCGGAGCTGGAAATGGTTCTCCAAAACCAAAATCCGAAGAAAGCCCCCGGTCCCGATGGATTAACAGCGGACATCTGCACAGCGGCAATAAACTGCGATAGGGAGGTGTTCTTAGCGATAGCCAACAAGTGCCTGTCGCTGTCACACTTCCCGAAGCAGTGGAAAGTCGCCCACGTGTGCATCCTCCGCAAGCCAGGAAAAGACGACTACACCAGCCCAAAGTCGTACAGGCCAATAGGCTTGCTCTCGGTCCTAGGAAAAATCGTCGAGAAGCTCCTAGTAGGTAGACTCCAGTGGCACTTCCTCCCTACACTGAACACGAACCAATACGGATTCATGCCGCAGCGCGGGACCGAAGACGCCCTCTATGCCCTAATGGGGCACCTACGAGCCGAAATCAAAGCCAAAAAGATCGTGCTTTTGATATCATTGGACATAGAGGGGGCCTTCGATAACGCGTGGTGGCCAGCACTCAAGAGACAGATGGTAGCCAAGAACTGTCCCAAAAACATCTACGCTCTCGTCACCTCATACCTGGAAGACCGGAACATCAGGGTCAACTACGCCAGAGCGACTAGCGAGAAGGGTACCACGAAAGGATGCGTCCAGGGCTCCATAGCCGGTCCGACGTTTTGGAACCTCATCCTAGACTCGCTCCTACACAAAATGGCTAGTAAGGGGGTATACTGCCAAGCCTTCGCAGATGACGTCGTCCTGGTTCTCTCGGACTTCGCGACCGGTCCCCTGCAGCAGTCAGCCAACAACGCGTTAGACATAGTATCGGAATGGGGCGTCCAGAATAAGCTACGTTTCGCCGCGCACAAGACCAATGCGATGGTGTTAACGAGGAAGCTAAAGTACGACGTTCCGGTACTCCGCATGTCGGGCGTGCGGCTGAGCCTGGTCGAAGAGGTCAAACTGTTAGGTCTCATAATAGACTCTAAACTCACCTTCAACGCGCACGTGTCTGCGACCTGTAAAAAGGCCGCAGACATCTACAAGCAGCTGGCATGCGCGGCGAGGGTGACCTGGGGTCTCAACAGAGAGATAATCAGGACGATATACGTGTCGGTGATAGAGCCCATCGTGATGTATGCAGCGAGTGCGTGGGCCCCTGCGGCTGAGAAATTGATGACGAGGAATCAGTTTGACTCACTGCAGAGGGGCTTCGCGCAGAAGATCTGCAAAGCATACCGCACGGTGTCTCTGACATCGGCACTAATTCTGTCAGGCCAACTCCCCCTAGATCTCCGGGTAATCGAGGCCGCAACCCTGTTTAAGATCAGAAAGGGACATTCCCAAGAGTTCGTACCACCGGGCCGCGAGCTGGAGTGCAACGTGCCCCACTCCCAAAACCCCCACCCGTCGCTACTCACAACAACAGAGTACGCACGCCTGGAGGACTTGACTCCCGAAACGCTGGAAACCCACCAAGTAATCGGTCCCCAGATATACACCGACGGCAGCAAGATAGACGGGAAAGTTGGAGCTGCCCTAACTTGGTGGGAGAACGGAAAGGAGTCAAAGTTCTGCACCTTTGGCCTTGAGCCTCACAACTCAGTCTTCCAATCTGAAATGTACGCTCTCTTCAGAGCTGTCAGGATGGCAAGAGAATCCAAGGCGGCCTCCGTAAGCATCTTAAGTGATTCAAGATCTTCACTTGACCTGCTGAGGAGACCGTCTGTCACTCACCACCTGGCACTTCAAATCAAGAGAAGCGTCCGAGAGATCAGAGAGGAGGGCAGAGAGGTGAGGCTCTTTTGGCTCAGGGCCCACGTGGGAACTGCCGGGAATGAGAGAGCGGACGAGCTGGCCAAGGAGGCGGCTCTAAACACCGGGACAGCCGACTATAACAAGGTCCCCGTATCGTTCGTGAGGAGGAAGATACGGGAGGAGACTATAAAGAGGTGGCAAGCGCGATACGAATCCTCGAGTACAGGAGCGGTCACAAAAGTGTTCTTCCCAGACGTCTTAGCGGCGAAGAGAACACTTAGAGACGCAGTTCTCACACCGGTCCATGTACAAGTCCTAACAGGGCACGGAGGATTCTCAGCGTATCTCCACCGCTTTCATCTCAAAGATAGTCCCTCGTGCGTCTGTGACCCCAGCTGCGAAGAAACAGTCTGGCACCTGCTCTTCGAATGCCCAAGGTTTATCCGAGACAGAATGGAGCTGGAAGAAAAGTTCGGAACCCAGCTAAGCCAGTCCACACTCCACACCATCATGGAGAGACCGGCTTCCCGAAAACCATTCTTGGCATTCGCGAGCAAAGTCGCCACAGTTGCAGCAGCGGCCAACAAAACGGACGCAACCTCGTATAGTCGGAACCGACCACCCACCACAACAACCATACAACCAACTCCAACCACAACAGTCACCACACTGACAACGACAACACCAACACAAATTGTAACACACACATCACTCACAGTTACACAAGCCACACACACAAACACCAACAGCCAGCACCAACGGCCAGTACCAGCTAGAGCAGCACCACCAGCAGCAGCAGAAGCCAGCTCACGACCAGTCCCAAGCACCATGCCCATCTCGGAGTTCCTGGCATGCGGAGGAGACGGAGTCCCAGGCGTCAGACTGCGAGGCGTCGCCCTCTTCATGAACCAAGAGGGAGAAAAGTTGGGCGTAAGCTTCTGCGTAGGCTCGAGCCGAGCTGGAGCCCGGATACCAATTTCGCCAGGCCTTGCCGCCTTGATCAACGGAAGCACGACCAAAACGAGCATGAAGGGCAGCAAGTACGCCGCGCTGCCGCAGGTGGTAGTAGCCTCTCACCGATGCCGTCTATTGCGATTCAAAGGAAAGACGATCGCAATATTCGAGTGGGGAGAGGAGAACCCATTTGCACAGGCAAGCTCGTTGCTCCTGAAGATCAGGGAGGTAGGAGAGTTCGTGTCGGTCCCAGCCCGTACCATCAGCATCGACGCGATGATGATCGAAGGCGAGAGAGGAGACGTCGCAGACCGCTTCGGCTGTTTAAAAGCCTCAGAACAGCATGAGGTAGTCGTGTATGAGGACAGAGGGGAAACTTTAAGTTTCCTCAAAGCCCCCAGACACCCAACAGCCAGCGCGACGAGCCCCACAACAAGCCCGATCACTCAGAGCGGATCCGAGAGGGCCCAGCAGAAGGCAGCCGCCGAGAGAGCTGCTAAGGGGCAGAGCAAAACCACCAGCCCGGAGGACAGGGCCCGGTCGAGGAGTCGCCTGAAAGCCTTCGGCACTTTCCTCAGTGCACTGCTCCCTAGCACCAGCCGCGCATCACCATCCCAGAAGCAGGAGACAGCGGTGGAGAGGTTCTTCAAAAGAAAGGGAAAAGAACCAACACCACCGAAACCCACGCCAACAAGAGCCGACAGAGGGCAAGTCAGCCCGCCGACCCTCGCAGTTAGCTCGGGCGCCACGGACCACGTAAAGAGCGCCTTCCTCGAGTACGTAGCAATCGTGAGAGCGACCAGGGAGGTCAATCTCATGAAATGCCAGAAGATCCTGCAGACCTTCCAGAGAAACACAGAAGGCCTGCTAAGGGTACTGCTCGAGGAATCAGGGGCAGCGGTGTACGACAACGTCACATCTCAAGTCATCAAAGGGGTAATGACGGGGTCGTACATGGCAGCCTATAGCGCGAAGAGCGGTTTTGTGGCCCTGGACGAGAAGGAGACGGAGCGCTCAGGCAAATTAAAATTCAGCGTGCCAAACGACGACCCGATAGTGGTTACCGCAAAATTCACCAAGATCATGCTGGACGATAGGATCCTTGAAATGGCACAGTCCATTTTGGGGGCCTCAGATATCCCAGCATCGCGGGAGAATTGGGCGGTACCCAATATCAGGTGGGTCAACGGGGTTCCGGGTTGCGGCAAGACAACCTGGGTGGTAAAGCACTTCGATGGGGACAAGGACGTCGTAGTCACCACGACAACTGAAGCTGCCAAAGATCTGAGGGAGAAGCTCGCGCACCGCTTAGGAGATCAAGTAAAGAAAAAGGTGCGCACTATGGCCTCAATCTTAGCCAAGGGGTTCGGGAGCCAAGACAAATGCTACCGTCTCACGGTAGACGAGGCTCTCATGAACCACTTTGGGGCCATAGTTATGGCGGCGAAGTTGTCCGGAGCGAGCGAGATTGTCCTCATCGGAGATGTAAACCAGCTTCCATTTTTGGACAGAGAGAACCTATTCCCGTTAAGGTATACCCGTCCAAATCTGGTGGCTGGCATCACCCAGGAGTTAAGTTGCACACACCGCAATCCGATGGATGTGGCCTTTGCACTGAGCGAGATATACTCCGGTATATACTCCTCCAAGGTAACGCTGTCGCGGGTCCACTCCCTGAAAGTGGTTGGTTATACGGGAGCGCAGATACCGAGCACCGCAAAAAATACCCTGTTCCTGGTTTATACACAAGAGGAGAAAGCCACTCTTGTGAGCCAGGGATACGGGTCCGGTGAAGGGTCGCGCATGTTGACCATACACGAGGCTCAGGGGTTGACCTACGACAGCGTCATAATCATCAACACCAAGTCCAGGAGGCTCCAACTCCACGACAGCGTCTCCCACGCGGTAGTGGCGGTGTCGAGACACACAGTCAGTTGCGTCTATTACTCCGACGACGCCGATGACGCCACAGGCCGCTTTGTAAAGAGGGCGATGGACGCGTCTACCAAAATGGTCGTCGACTACAATCTTAAGACGGCCATGCAGCATCGAGACGCGGCAGTCGTGGAAGCACTACTCGGCTTAGCCAAATCCCTGGTCAGAACACCCCGCCTTACATAACCTCCACCAAACACGTCCCATTCCCAACCCCAAAACTAACGTCCCTAACCATTGTAAAATTGTAGAACTGTATTTTAGTAATAATAATAATCATGTAAAGCTGCATGGCAGAGCGAGTCTGTCATACTCACACAAAAGTCCCGCCGAGGGTGGCGCTGTGTATCCGGTCGTTGAGTTCCCTAAAATATGGTTGAGCTGAACGGCGCGGATGTGCTCGTCATGCCCGTGAACGGACGCCGTCGGCCGGGGCTGGTCGGCTCGCACTGCCATGCAGTTATATAGTTCCCTGTAATAAATAATGTCACTGTAATGATTGTGTGTAATGTTCCCTGTATCATGTTAATTCTAATTAAAAATATGTAATTTAATAGTAAATAGAAAATTATAAAGTAATGCCTGTGTATTTATTAACATAAAAAAAAAAAAAAATAAAAAAAATAAATAAATAACATATATATTATATATTCAAATACTAACATCTGCATGTGTAAAAAAAAAAAAAAAAAAAAAAAAAAAAAAAAAAAAAAAAAAAAAAAAAAAAAAAAAAAAATATTATATGGATGGACTCACGTAGGTTTAATTAGATCATTAAGATTTAGATTTAAGTTGTCCCATGTAGGAGTACTTGTAACTGTAACATCTCAGAAAACTCTAAACAATTTCAAAAACTATTAAATAAAGGCGCGGACCCCCATGTCCGCGGTAGAATACTCATTATAAAAAAAAAAAAAAAAAAAAAAAAACCTAACCTAACCTAACCTAACCTAACCTAACCTAACCTAACCTAACCTAACCTAACCTAACCTAACCTAACCTAACCTAACCTAACCTAACCTAACCTAACCTAACCTAACCTAACCTAACCTAACCTAACCTAACCTAACCTAACCTAACCTAACCTAACCTAACCTAACCTAACCTAACCTAACCTAACCTAACCTAACCTAACCTAACCTAACCTAACCTAACCTAACCTAACCTAACCGTTATAACTTTGCATCCAGGTGACGCATTTTGAAGCTGTTTTCAGCTAATTTGATCTTTAATAGGCTCCGTACTACTTTTTGACTAGTTAAAATTGACGAAAACGCGAAAAATTTTTTCCGCCCATCGACTTAGAAAAATTCTCAATATTTTTCTTTACGGAATCCTAATTTTAATTTTTTCTCAAAATTGTCCAAAAAATCGTCATTCCTTTTAGTTTCAATAGATACATACCTGCCTTACCTGTACTCTGGTGCGCGATCCGCGTGCTCGAGTCCCGTTTGGTGGTTCAAATTCTTGGTTTTTACATAATTTTCGGTCGAAAAACACGTTTTTTGCCTGAAATTCAAAATTTTTGTTCCGCATAATTTTCAGCAACTGCACAGATCGCTGGCCCGCGCGGAGACGCGTCTTTTGACACCTCGCACGTGCGCCTAGCGAATATAGAAACTCAAAAAATTGCCCGCCCGCCCACCCTTTTGCTACTGGGCAGGTAATCTTACGATTTTGGGAAAAAATTAGAAATTCATTTAAGCTCTTTTATTAAATTTATTTTTACTTGTGTTGACCTTACGGTCGTGCGACCGTAGGATTAGTTTATCTTATTTAATTCTAGGATACTCTCTGTGTTGTCCCCCCTTTACAGGGATCCAGAGGTATCATCAGTGCCCTCTGATTAATTTATTAAATGAATATCACTTTCACTTCTGCTAGAAATATGATCCGCACACCGACGAAGAAAAACGCGAGCTCGCCGGCCTCTGGGGGCTCGCCGCGCTCAACCGAGAAGGCTGGACCCTCGCTTCCTAGCGTGAGGCGCAGTATCGGGGAATGGGAGGCCGGAAAATCTCAGCCTCAGGCCAAGTCTCCGGCCAACACAGAGCAGGATGACAAACTGCCAGCTCCCGGCACTTCGGGGGTGCGCCGCGTGCCCACGGACAAATCGAAACAGCCAAAGAGTTCTGAGTCTGGCTACCCCAATCTCACAGCGGAGGCGAGAGCTTGCCTAAATAAAGCTAAGCTTCATTTGGGCAACTCTCGCAACCTTAAAACAGAGATAAAGACGGAGGTAGTCAACGCAATAAACAGACTCTATGAGCTCGTGAAAGAGGCAGAGCGAGGTAAAGTGCCTGTCGCGCCGGCACCTGCGGTCATTCCAGCAGCTAAACCGACGGCTGAGCAATCGGGGCAGACAAATGGTGAACCGACGGAGCTTATGAGGAGCCTTGTGGAAGGCCTCAAGGAGCACAAGCAGGCGTTGCAGGAGTGCCAATACCATACCCAGACTCTGTCGGAGCATCTTCAGCAGGCCCCTCGCTACGTCACAGGTCAGGGTCCAACCTTCGCGGAAATGGCCGCTGGCCCGAAGCAGCAAATCCAAGAGCCTCTTCACTCGGTGCTCGTATCATCTGTTAATGATCAGGACACCAGTGAAGAGGTTATTGAGAAGCTCAGGAGGGCGGTCGATGCCAGGAATGAGGGCACGAGAGTGGAAAGGCTGCGCAAGGTTAGGGACCAAAAGGTAGTGGTCGGCTTCAGGACTACAGAGGAGCTCACAAGAGTTGCCGACAAAATCAGGAAAGCGGGAAATCTGGTGGTAGAAGAGGTAAAAAACAAAGATCCGCTAATTATTATCAAGGACGTCCTCTCCTGCCACTCAGATGTGGAGGTTATCGAAGCCCTGAAAAAGCAAAATACCCACCTGATCGGTGACATACCTGCAGGGGATGTGAGGTTGGTGGTGAAGTACCGTCGTAGAACGAGGAACCCCCATATGGGCCACGTCATCCTGCAGGTGTCCCCTACTGTATGGCAGAGGCTGACTGTGGCGGGTAGAGTGCACATTGACCTACAGCGAGTGCGAGTACAGGACCAGTCACCACTGGTGCAGTGCACTCGCTGTCTGTGCTTTGGTCACAGCCGTAAACTGTGCACGCGGCCCGCCGACCTCTGCATCCACTGCGGTGATCCCCACTTGCGGGCGGACTGCCCTTCACGGCTGGCGGCGGAAGCGCCTAAGTGTCACAACTGCCTATCTGCCAAAATGGACAGGACTGACCACAACGCCTTCGACAAGGAGTGCCCGATACGCCTCAAATGGGACGCGTTGGCGCGCCTATCGGTGGCGTATTGCTAAAGTGGAGCCGGCCTTTCCTAGACGTGGGACCCGAACAGACCACAACGGTACTGCTTACAAAATTAATGTTCAAAAACCTAAAGTCACATTCAGTTTCAAATCCCCAAGATGTTACAATATAAAACAAACGAATTGGAGCCAATTTCATGAGAAATTGGCCCAATTAAAATTAGACTCTAAATTAAACTCATTAGAACTTGACTTAACTTACCATAAAATAGATTTAGTAAATAGTTTATATAGTAAAATTAATACAGATACTAAAGATATAATTCGCAATAAACATACCTTACCGTTGTGGTCCAACGAGGTCTTTGACGAGAAGAAGGGGGTCAACACCATGAAAAGTCAGACAAAACAGGCCAAAATTGTAATTAAAATAGCAGACAAATACAGAAAATTGAGTTTAAAATTAGTAGCTAAAATTCATAGGATAGATGATAAATTTAAACAATTAGGATAAGAAATTATGTCTATATGATATATTGTATATATATTATGATAGCCATATTATAAATATAGTATAGAAAGAAATATAATATTTTATAGGTATTAGCATTGGTAGACTCAAAAAATAAAAAGGAAAAATACAAAAACAAACATATAGCAATAAGTTGTTGGATAAACGTAAGATATAAGCTTGTTAGGAAACCCGTTAGAAAATAAAATACATTAGATTTAAGTTTTGAAATATTACATGAAGTAAGGCAACTGCTTCCAGGAACTCCTTAATTCCTGCAACAGGACTGATGACAAAAATACAATGAAAAGAGACACTTTAATGAGAACATTGCCAAACAAGGTCTCTGATCATGTCAGAGGGACACTGAGCAAGGGCAGGAGTGTGGTTTTAGCCGGTAAGAGTCCGGCACTGCCCAGACTGTCTCATAAGTGAGGCAGTCTGGGCGTCCATGAGGATTTCCCACTCCTGCCAAAACAAAAAAAAAAAAAAAAAAAAAAAAAAACCTAACCTAACCTAACCTAACCTAACCTAACCTAACCTAACCTAACCTAACCTAACCTAACCTAACCTAACCTAACCTAACCTAACCTAACCTAACCTAACCTAACCTAACCTAACCTAACCTAACCTAACCTAACCTAACCTAACCTAACCTAACCTAACCTAACCTAACCTAACCTAACCTAACCTAACCTAACCTAACCTAACCTAACCTAACCTAACCTAACCTAACCTAACCTAACCTAACCTAACCTAACCTAACCTAACCTAACCTAACCTAACCTAACCTAACCTAACCTAACCTAACCTAACCTAACCTAACCTAACCTAACCTAACCTAACCTAACCTAACCTAACCTAACCTAACCTAACCTAACCTAACCTAACCTAACCTAACCTAACCTAACCTAACCTAACCTAACCTAACCTAACCTAACCTAACCATATCCCCCCCCCGCCAGATCATCTCGGATGAGGAAAGCTCGGTGGCCTCCACAGAGAGCCAGGCCGATCGCCCCGTGAGCGGACGACCGAGCCTCCTCTATCGAACGCCGAGAAGGGGCACAGGGGTGGAGATGGACTTAGCCACCAGGGAGGCCAACGACCTTCTCCAAAAGGGCAAGGATGCCTTAGAAGCCGCCGGCAACATGAAGCGCGAGTGCAAGGCCACGGCCCATGAGTGTCTGCAGGGTCTGTACGAGACGGCCCTGTCATTGGCAGACTCGAGAGCGCGTCATAAGTATAACCTCGAGAAGGAGCGCTCTCGACACGCACAAGAACTTGTGCGTGTCGAGAGAGCTCACACTCGAGAGCTGATGACGATGAAGGTCGAGCTCTCGCTCATGCGGTCCGAAGTCTCGGACACTAAAAAAGAGGCGAAAGGGATCCGAGAATGGCTGGGTCACGAAACCCTTGAAGCCCTCAACGGCATCAAGGAGGTGAAGGAAGAGGTCTCCACTGCGAGTCTCCGGAACTTGAAGGAGCACGAGAAGACCAGGCTGGAAGGCGCAAGAGCCCCCGGGGAACCCAAGTGGGAGACAATGGGGGCCGGCCTCACACGACTGGAATCAAATGTCTCCAGCGTGTCAAACCAGCTGGACGTGCTCCGGAAAGCCCTAGAGAGGCTCAAAGAAGACCTCACCCGGCCATCGGACATTCAGTCGGACCCGTGTCTCAGAGAGACCGATCTGCTCACGACCGCCGGCTTCGAAAGGGAAATGGAGAAGCTGCATAAGCAAGTACAGGCCATCGCCAACAGGCCTGTTGCCTCCCCCCCACCACCAACACCACCAGTCAACATCACACACCACCTGAAACCCATCGCGGAAAGGCTGGAGATAGTCTCGGCGGACCTCCGCGTACTGCGTGACAAGGAGCCCCCAATCCAGGCGCCTCCGGCGCTGAATCTGGAAGCGGAACTCGCAGTCGGGGAGGTCAAAAAGACCCTCGAGACTATCCAGAAGGGGGTAGCGGACCTGAGCAAAGCGGACAAAACGCTACAACAACAACAGGGCCCACTAACCTTTGCCCAGGTCGCCAGCAAACCGAAGCCCCCAAAACCACCCACTCAACCTAACCACACCCTGATCATCTCGTCGACGAACCCCCAGCACACCGGGGACAACGTGATCGAGAGGATCAGGACCGCCCTGGACCTCAAAACGAGCGGAGCCCGAGTCGACACGGTCCGGAAAGCGCGGAACCAGAAAGTGATTCTGAGGTGCGCCAGCAGGACAGACTTGAGGACAATCAAAGACCAAGTCCAGTCGAGTGCAGGGCTCAAGGTCCAGGAGCCGAAACCACAGAACCCCCTCGTCTGCATCAAGGGAGTGCTGTCCAGCTACAGCGACGGGGAGATCGTCGATCTCCTCAAGGCGCAGAATAAGCATATTCTGCAGAACGTTGCTGTAGATGGACAGACCATAAAGGTGCGCTATAGGAAGCGCGCGAGGAACCCCCACGAATGCCACCCTGTTCTGGAGCTCTCCCCGGAGCTCTGGAAATGTTGCACGCAGGTGCAGAAAATACATGTGGGCATCAAGCGATGCTCGATTGAGGACCAGTCCCCTCTGGTACAGTGCACGAAGTGCCTTGGATATGGGCATAACAAGTCCATATGCAAGGCCGAGAAGCAAGTCTGCAGTTTCTGCAGCGGAGCGCACAACGGAGGGGACTGCCTCACTCGAGCCGAGGGCAGATCACCCACGTGTGTCAACTGCAAGGCGGCACACAGGACGGGCAGCGACCTGGCACACACAGCGTTTAGCGCGGACTGCCAGGAACGCCAAAAATGGGATGGGATAGCGAGGTCGCGCGTTTCCTATTGCTAAGGGCGACCAAACACCACAATGTAGTCAACCAGTCACCCTTCAAAACACGTCCAGACCGACAGCAAGATTGGGGTTCATCCAAGTCAATCTTCAACGCTCCAAGCTGGCCACAGAAGAACTCCACATGGCGGCTCAGGCGAAGGGAGTTTCAGTAGCACTTGTTCAAGAGCCCTATGTAGGAAGAACAGGTGTGATGAAACAAAGCCCCGGCACACGAGTCATCCAGTGCAGCCTCAACCGCCAAAAACCAGTGAAAGCGGCGATTGTTGTTTTCGGGAACAGCCTGGAGGTCATCCACGACCCCCAGATTGTGACCGAGAACATCGCCGCCGTTTTGCTGAAGGTGGGTCGGCTCAGCTTTGGGGTACTGTCGGTCTATTTTGAGGGTGACCAAGACCTTGAACCATACCTATCCGCAACACACAACACCATTCACACACTACACACAAACAATATCCTGGTGGGAGGTGACGTAAACGCCTGGAGCCAGTGGTGGGGAAGTGTTTCCGAAAACCATCGCGGGGCGTCGTATAACTCATTTCTCAATGAGCGGGATCTCCACATCCTCAACACGGGACAAACTCCGACGTTCGAGACCTACAGAGGAGACAGGTGGTGCACAAGCATCGTTGATGTAACGGCATGCAGCCTGTCGCTGCTAGGCAAGGTCGAGGAGTGGCGTGTAGAAAGGAGTCTTACGACATCGGACCACAACGCAATAACCTTCTCGATGCGCTTAGAGAAGCCCTTGGAACCCCTAAGGCCTGTCTCGACGCGCATCTACAACACCAAGAAGGCAAAGTGGTCTGACTTCAGCACGCACTTCAAGACTAGTCTGGCGGACAGCGACATCACACCAGTCAGAGTCTCGGACGTCTCGAACCCAGAGGATCTGGAGAAAGTGGTCAACACCTACACACAAAACATCCACCGCTCATGCGAGGAAGCGATCCCAAAACTGGGTTCGCCGAAACACGACGCCAAGCCCCCATGGTGGAATCCTTCTCTGGAGCGTCTTAAAACAGACGCCCTGAGGAAGAAGAGAAGGATCCGGAATGCAGCCGCAAGTCGGAGACACTTCACCATCCAGGAATACGTGCTGGCTAAAAACACATACACCACAGCAGCAACGGAAGCAGCCACAGCAAACTGGAAGGAGTTCTGCTCGAAGCAGGACCGAGAGAGCATGTGGGACGGCATCTACAGGGTACTAAGGAAGACAGCCAGAAGACAGGACGACGCCCTCCTGAGAAACACCGCGGGCGAGACGCTCAGCCCAGAGCAGTCTGCGGATCTTCTGGCAAAAACCTTCTACCCTGACGACTCAACGGATGCCGAACAGCAATACCACACAAGCCTGAGGAGGCTCGCGGAGGAGAAAACACCACAAGGTCTGTCCGCTGACGATCCACCCTTCACGACCGCGGAGCTGGAAATGGTTCTCCAAAACCAAAATCCGAAGAAAGCCCCCGGTCCCGATGGATTAACAGCGGACATCTGCACAGCGGCAATAAACTGCGATAGGGAGGTGTTCTTAGCGATAGCCAACAAGTGCCTGTCGCTGTCACACTTCCCGAAGCAGTGGAAAGTCGCCCACGTGTGCATCCTCCGCAAGCCAGGAAAAGACGACTACACCAGCCCAAAGTCGTACAGGCCAATAGGCTTGCTCTCGGTCCTAGGAAAAATCGTCGAGAAGCTCCTAGTAGGTAGACTCCAGTGGCACTTCCTCCCTACACTGAACACGAACCAATACGGATTCATGCCGCAGCGCGGGACCGAAGACGCCCTCTATGCCCTAATGGGGCACCTACGAGCCGAAATCAAAGCCAAAAAGATCGTGCTTTTGATATCATTGGACATAGAGGGGGCCTTCGATAACGCGTGGTGGCCAGCACTCAAGAGACAGATGGTAGCCAAGAACTGTCCCAAAAACATCTACGCTCTCGTCACCTCATACCTGGAAGACCGGAACATCAGGGTCAACTACGCCAGAGCGACTAGCGAGAAGGGTACCACGAAAGGATGCGTCCAGGGCTCCATAGCCGGTCCGACGTTTTGGAACCTCATCCTAGACTCGCTCCTACACAAAATGGCTAGTAAGGGGGTATACTGCCAAGCCTTCGCAGATGACGTCGTCCTGGTTCTCTCGGACTTCGCGACCGGTCCCCTGCAGCAGTCAGCCAACAACGCGTTAGACATAGTATCGGAATGGGGCGTCCAGAATAAGCTACGTTTCGCCGCGCACAAGACCAATGCGATGGTGTTAACGAGGAAGCTAAAGTACGACGTTCCGGTACTCCGCATGTCGGGCGTGCGGCTGAGCCTGGTCGAAGAGGTCAAACTGTTAGGTCTCATAATAGACTCTAAACTCACCTTCAACGCGCACGTGTCTGCGACCTGTAAAAAGGCCGCAGACATCTACAAGCAGCTGGCATGCGCGGCGAGGGTGACCTGGGGTCTCAACAGAGAGATAATCAGGACGATATACGTGTCGGTGATAGAGCCCATCGTGATGTATGCAGCGAGTGCGTGGGCCCCTGCGGCTGAGAAACTGATGACAAGGAATCAGTTTGACTCACTGCAGAGGGGCTTCGCGCAGAAGATCTGCAAAGCATACCGCACGGTGTCTCTGACATCGGCACTAATTCTGTCAGGCCAACTCCCCCTAGATCTCCGGGTAATCGAGGCCGCAACCCTGTTTAAGATCAGAAAGGGACATTCCCAAGAGTTCGTACCACCGGGCCGCGAGCTGGAGTGCAACGTGCCCCACTCCCAAAACCCCCACCCGTCGCTACTCACAACAACAGAGTACGCACGCCTGGAGGACTTGACTCCCGAAACGCTGGAAACCCACCAAGTAATCGGTCCCCAGATATACACCGACGGCAGCAAGATAGACGGGAAAGTTGGAGCTGCCCTAACTTGGTGGGAGAACGGAAAGGAGTCAAAGTTCTGCACCTTTGGCCTTGAGCCTCACAACTCAGTCTTCCAATCTGAAATGTACGCTCTCTTCAGAGCTGTCAGGATGGCAAGAGAATCCAAGGCGGCCTCCGTAAGCATCTTAAGTGATTCAAGATCTTCACTTGACCTGCTGAGGAGACCGTCTGTCACTCACCACCTGGCACTTCAAATCAAGAGAAGCGTCCGAGAGATCGGAGAGGAGGGCAGAGAGGTGAGGCTCTTTTGGCTCAGGGCCCACGTGGGAACTGCCGGGAATGAGAGAGCGGACGAGCTGGCCAAGGAGGCGGCTCTAAACACCGGGACAGCCGACTATAACAAGGTCCCCGTATCGTTCGTGAGGAGGAAGATACGGGAGGAGACTATAAAGAGGTGGCAAGCGCGATACGAATCCTCGAGTACAGGAGCGGTCACAAAAGTGTTCTTCCCAGACGTCTTAGCGGCGAAGAGAACACTTAGAGACGCAGTTCTCACACCGGTCCATGTACAAGTCCTAACAGGGCACGGAGGATTCTCAGCGTATCTCCACCGCTTTCATCTCAAAGATAGTCCCTCGTGCGTCTGTGACCCCAGCTGCGAAGAAACAGTCTGGCACCTGCTCTTCGAGTGCCCAAGGTTTATCCGAGACAGAATGGAGCTGGAAGAAAAGTTCGGAACCCAGCTAAGCCAGTCCACACTCCACACCATCATGGAGAGACCGGCTTCCCGAAAACCATTCTTGGCATTCGCGAGCAAAGTCGCCACAGTTGCAGCAGCGGCCAACAAAACGGACGCAACCTCGTATAGTCGGAACCGACCACCCACCACAACAACCATACAACCAACTCCAACCACAACAATCACCACACTGACAACGACAACACCAACACAAATTGTAACACACACATCACTCACAGTTACACAAGCCACACACACAAACACCAACAGCCAGCACCAACGGCCAGTACCAGCTAGAGCAGCACCACCAGCAGCAGCAGAAGCCAGCTCACGACCAGTCCCAAGCACCATGCCCATCTCGGAGTTCCTGGCATGCGGAGGAGACGGAGTCCCAGGCGTCAGACTGCGAGGCGTCGCCCTCTTCATGAACCAAGAGGGAGAAAAGTTGGGCGTAAGCTTCTGCGTAGGCTCGAGCCGAGCTGGAGCCCGGATACCAATTTCGCCAGGCCTTGCCGCCTTGATCAACGGAAGCACGACCAAAACGAGCATGAAGGGCAGCAAGTACGCCGCGCTGCCGCAGGTGGTAGTAGCCTCTCACCGATGCCGTCTATTGCGATTCAAAGGAAAGACGATCGCAATATTCGAGTGGGGAGAGGAGAACCCATTTGCACAGGCAAGCTCGTTGCTCCTGAAGATCAGGGAGGTAGGAGAGTTCGTGTCGGTCCCAGCCCGTACCATCAGCATCGACGCGATGATGATCGAAGGCGAGAGAGGAGACGTCGCAGACCGCTTCGGCTGTTTAAAAGCCTCAGAACAGCATGAGGTAGTCGTGTATGAGGACAGAGGGGAAACTTTAAGTTTCCTCAAAGCCCCCAGACACCCAACAGCCTGCGCGACGAGCCCCACAACAAGCCCGATCACTCAGAGCGGATCCGAGAGGGCCCAGCAGAAGGCAGCCGCCGAGAGAGCTGCTAAGGGGCAGAGCAAAACCACCAGCCCGGAGGACAGGGCCCGGTCGAGGAGTCGCCTGAAAGCCTTCGGCACTTTCCTCAGTGCACTGCTCCCTAGCACCAGCCGCGCATCACCATCCCAGAAGCAGGAGACAGCGGTGGAGAGGTTCTTCAAAAGAAAGGGAAAAGAACCAACACCACCGAAACCCACGCCAACAAGAGCCGACAGAGGGCAAGTCAGCCCGCCGACCCTCGCAGTTAGCTCGGGCGCCACGGACCACGTAAAGAGCGCCTTCCTCGAGTACGTAGCAATCGTGAGAGCGACCAGGGAGGTCAATCTCATGAAATGCCAGAAGATCCTGCAGACCTTCCAGAGAAACACAGAAGGCCTGCTAAGGGTACTGCTCGAGGAATCAGGGGCAGCGGTGTACGACAACGTCACATCTCAAGTCATCAAAGGGGTAATGACGGGGTCGTACATGGCAGCCTATAGCGCGAAGAGCGGTTTTGTGGCCCTGGACGAGAAGGAGACGGAGCGCTCAGGCAAATTAAAATTCAGCGTGCCAAACGACGACCCGATAGTGGTTACCGCAAAATTCACCAAGATCATGCTGGACGATAGGATCCTTGAAATGGCACAGTCCATTTTGGGGGCCTCAGATATCCCAGCATCGCGGGAGAATTGGGCGGTACCCAATATCAGGTGGGTCAACGGGGTCCCGGGTTGCGGCAAGACAACCTGGGTGGTAAAGCACTTCGATGGGGACAAGGACGTCGTAGTCACCACGACAACTGAAGCTGCCAAAGATCTGAGGGAGAAGCTCGCGCACCGCTTAGGAGATCAAGTAAAGAAAAAGGTGCGCACTATGGCCTCAATCTTAGCCAAGGGGTTCGGGAGCCAAGACAAATGCTACCGTCTCACGGTAGACGAGGCTCTCATGAACCACTTTGGGGCCATAGTTATGGCGGCGAAGTTGTCCGGAGCGAGCGAGATTGTCCTCATCGGAGATGTAAACCAGCTTCCATTTTTGGACAGAGAGAACCTATTCCCGTTAAGGTATACCCGTCCAAATCTGGTGGCTGGCATCACCCAGGAGTTAAGTTGCACACACCGCAATCCGATGGATGTGGCCTTTGCACTGAGCGAGATATACTCCGGTATATACTCCTCCAAGGTAACGCTGTCGCGGGTCCACTCCCTGAAAGTGGTTGGTTATACGGGAGCGCAGATACCGAGCACCGCAAAAAATACCCTGTTCCTGGTTTATACACAAGAGGAGAAAGCCACTCTTGTGAGCCAGGGATACGGGTCCGGTGAAGGGTCGCGCATGTTGACCATACACGAGGCTCAGGGGTTGACCTACGACAGCGTCATAATCATCAACACCAAGTCCAGGAGGCTCCAACTCCACGACAGCGTCTCCCACGCGGTAGTGGCGGTGTCGAGACACACAGTCAGTTGCGTCTACTACTCCGACGACGCCGACGACGCCACAGGCCGTTTTGTAAAGAGGGCGATGGACGCGTCTACGAAAATGGTCGTCGACTACAATCTTAAGACGGCCATGCAGCATCGAGACGCGGCAGTCGTGGAAGCACTACTCGGCTTGGCGAAATCCCTGGTCAGAACACCCCGCCTTACATAACCTCCACCAAACACGTCCCATTCCCAACCCCAAAACTAACGTCCCTAACCATTGTAAAATTGTAGAACTGTATTTTAGTAATAATAATAATCATGTAAAGCTGCATGGCAGAGCGAGTCTGTCATACTCACACAAAAGTCCCGCCGAGGGTGGCGCTGTGTATCCGGTCGTTGAGTTCCCTAAAATATGGTTGAGCTGAACGGCGCGGATGTGCTCGTCATGCCCGTGAACGGACGCCGTCGGCCGGGGCTGGTCGGCTCGCACTGCCATGCAGTTATATAGTTCCCTGTAATAAATAATGTCACTGTAATGATTGTGTGTAATGTTCCCTGTATCATGTTAATTCTAATTAAAAATATGTAATTTAATAGTAAATAGAAAATTATAAAGTAATGCCTGTGTATTTATTAACATAAAAAAAAAAAAAAAATAACATATATATTATATATTCAAATACTAACATATGCATGTGTAAAAAAAAAAAAAAAAAAAAAAAAAAAAAAAAAAAAAAAAAAAAAAAAAAAAAAAAAAAAAAAAAAAAAAAATATTATATAGATGGACTCACGTAGGTTTAATTAGATCATTAAGATTTAGATTTAAGTTGTCCCATGTAGGAGTACTTGTAACTGTAACATCTCAGAAAACTCTAAACAATTTCAAAAACTATTAAATAAAGGCGCGGACCCCCATGTCCGCGGTAGAATACTCATTTAAAAAAAAAAAAAAAAAAAAAAAAAAACCTAACCTAACCTAACCTAACCTAACCTAACCTAACCTAACCTAACCTAACCTAACCTAACCTAACCTAACCTAACCTAACCTAACCTAACCTAACCTAACCTAACCTAACCTAACCTAACCTAACCTAACCTAACCTAACCTAACCTAACCTAACCTAACCTAACCTAACCTAACCTAACCTAACCTAACCTAACCTAACCTAACCTAACCTAACCTAACCTAACCTAACCTAACCTAACCTAACCTAACCTAACCTAACCTAACCTAACCTAACCTAACCTAACCTAACCTAACCTAACCTAACCTAACCTAACCTAACCTAACCTAACCTAACCTAACCTAACCTAACCTAACCTAACCTAACCTAACCTAACCTAACCTAACCTAACCTAACCTAACCTAACCTAACCTAACCTAACCTAACCTAACCTAACCTAACCTAACCTAACCTAACCTAACCTAACCTAACCTAACCTAACCTAACCTAACCTAACCTAACCTAACCTAACCTAACCTAACCTAACCTAACCTAACCTAACCTAACCTAACCTAACCTAACCTAACCTAACCTAACCTAACCTAACCTAACCTAACCTAACCTAACCTAACCTAACCTAACCTAACCTAACCTAACCTAACCTAACCTAACCTAACCTAACCTAACCTAACCTAACCTAACCTAACCTAACCTAACCTAACCTAACCTAACCTAACCTAACCTAACCTAACCTAACCTAACCTAACCTAACCTAACCTAACCTAACCTAACCTAACCTAACCTAACCTAACCTAACCTAACCTAACCTAACCTAACCTAACCTAACCTAACCTAACCTAACCTAACCTAACCTAACCTAACCTAACCTAACCTAACCTAACCTAACCTAACCTAACCTAACCTAACCTAACCTAACCTAACCTAACCTAACCTAACCTAACCTAACCTAACCTAACCTAACCTAACCTAACCTAACCTAACCTAACCTAACCTAACCTAACCTAACCTAACCTAACCTAACCTAACCTAACCTAACCTAACCTAACCTAACCTAACCTAACCTAACCTAACCTAACCTAACCTAACCTAACCTAACCTAACCTAACCTAACCTAACCTAACCTAACCTAACCTAACCTAACCTAACCTAACCTAACCTAACCTAACCTAACCTAACCTAACCTAACCCGTTATAACTTTGCATCCAGGTGACGCATTTTGAAGCTGTTTTCAGCTAATTTGATCTTCAATAGGCTCCGTACTACTTTTTGACTAGTTAAAATTGACGAAAACGCGAAAAATTTTTTCCGCCCATCGACTTAGAAAAATTCTCAATATTTTTCTTTACGGAATCCTAATTTTAATTTTTTCTCAAAATTGTCCAAAAAATCGTCATTCTTTTTAGTTTCAATAGTTACATACCGGCCTTACCTGTACTCTGGTGCGCGATCCGCGTGCTCGAGTCCCGTTTGGTGGTTCAAATTCTAGGTTTTTACATAATTTTCGGTCGAAAAACACGTTTTTTGCCTGAAATTCAAAATTTTTGTTCAGCATAATTTTCAGCAACTGCACAGATCGCTGGCCCGCGCGGAGACGCGTCTTTTGACACCTCGCACGTGCGCCTAGCGAATATAGAAACTCAAAAAACTTTGTATTCAATAATTTCATATACCTACCGAATCCACCTTAGCCGTTCAGTAAATACATAAAATCGTTATAACTTTGCATCCAGGTGACGCATTTTGAAGCTGTTTTCAGCTAATTTGATCTTCAATAGGCTCCGTACTACTTTTTGACTAGTTAAAATTGACGAAAACGCGAAAAATTTTTTCCGCCCATCGACTTAGAAAAATTCTCAATATTTTTCTTTACGGAATCCTAATTTTAATTTTTTCTCAAAATTGTCCAAAAAATCGTCATTCTTTTTAGTTTCAATAGTTACATACCGGCCTTACCTGTACTCTGGTGCGCGATCCGCGTGCTCGAGTCCCGTTTGGTGGTTCAAATTCTAGGTTTTTACATAATTTTCGGTCGAAAAACACGTTTTTTGCCTGAAATTCAAAATTTTTGTTCAGCATAATTTTCAGCAACTGCACAGATCGCTGGCCCGCGCGGAGACGCGTCTTTTGACACCTCGCACGTGCGCCTAGCGAATATAGAAACTCAAAAAACTTTGTATTCAATAATTTCATATACCTACCGAATCCACCTTAGCCGTTCAGTAAATACATAAAATCGTTATAACTTTGCATCCAGGTGACGCATTTTGAAGCTGTTTTCAGCTAATTTGATCTTCAATAGGCTCCGTACTACTTTTTGACTAGTTAAAATTGACGAAAACGCGAAAAATTTTTTCCGCCCATCGACTTAGAAAAATTCTCAATATTTTTCTTTACGGAATCCTAATTTTAATTTTTTCTCAAAATTGTCCAAAAAATCGTCATTCTTTTTAGTTTCAATAGTTACATACCGGCCTTACCTGTACTCTGGTGCGCGATCCGCGTGCTCGAGTCCCGTTTGGTGGTTCAAATTCTAGGTTTTTACATAATTTTCGGTCGAAAAACACGTTTTTTGCCTGAAATTCAAAATTTTTGTTCAGCATAATTTTCAGCAACTGCACAGATCGCTGGCCCGCGCGGAGACGCGTCTTTGCGCCTAGCGAATATAGAAACTCAAAAAACTTTGTATTCAATAATTTCATATACCTACCGAATCCACCTTAGCCGTTCAGTAAATACATAAAATCGTTATAACTTTGCATCCAGGTGACGCATTTTGAAGCTGTTTTCAGCTAATTTGATCTTCAATAGGCTCCGTACTACTTTTTGACTAGTTAAAATTGACGAAAACGCGAAAAATTTTTTCCGCCCATCGACTTAGAAAAATTCTCAATATTTTTCTTTACGGAATCCTAATTTTAATTTTTTCTCAAAATTGTCCAAAAAATCGTCATTCTTTTTAGTTTCAATAGTTACATACCGGCCTTACCTGTACTCTGGTGCGCGATCCGCGTGCTCGAGTCCCGTTTGGTGGTTCAAATTCTAGGTTTTTACATAATTTTCGGTCGAAAAACACGTTTTTTGCCTGAAATTCAAAATTTTTGTTCAGCATAATTTTCAGCAACTGCACAGATCGCTGGCCCGCGCGGAGACGCGTCTTTTGACACCTCGCACGTGCGCCTAGCGAATATAGAAACTCAAAAAATTGCCTGCCCGCCCACCCTTTTGCTACTAGGCAGGTAATCTTGCGATTTTGGGAAAAAATTAGTAATTCATTTAAGCTTTTTTATTAAATTTATTTTTACTTGTATTGACCTTACGGTCGTGCGACCGTAGGATTAGTTTATCTTATTTAATTCTAGGATACTCTCTGTGTTGTCCCCCCTTTACAGGGACCCAGAGGTATCAGCAGTGTCCTCTGTAAATGAATACCACCTTCACCTCTACTGGAAACATGATCCGCACACCAGCAAAGAATAACGCGGGCTCACCGGCCTCTGGGGGCTCGCCGCGCGCAACCGAAAAGGCTGAACCCTCGCTTCCTAGTGTGAGGCGCAGTGTCGGGGAATGGGAGGCCGGGAAAGCTCAGCCTCAGGCCAAGTCTCCGGCTAACACAAAGCGGGAAGACACAACACCAGCTCCATGCACTTCGGAAATGCGACGAGTGCCCGCGGACTTGGCGAAACTGCCAAAGAGGTCGGAATCTGGCTACCCCAACTTCACAGCGGAGGCGAGAGCTTGCCTAAATAAAGCTAAGCTTCATTTGGGCAACTCTCGCAACCTTAAAACAGAAATAAAGACGGAGGTAGTCAGTGCGATAAATAGGCTCTTTGAGCTAGTAAAAGAGGCGGAACGAGGCAGAGTCCCTGTCGCGCCTGCACCTGCGGTCATACCAGCGACCACACCGACAGCAGAACCGTTGGGGCAGACGACGGGTGTACCGACAGAGCTCATGAGGAACCTTGTGGCAGGACTCGAAGAGCATAGACGGGCGTTGGAGGAATGCCAACAACATACCCGGGCTCTGTCGGAGCAACTTAAGCAGGCCCCCCGTTACGTCGCGGGCCAGGGTCCGACTTTCGCCGAAATGGCCGCCACCCCGAAGCAGCATATCCAAGAGCCTCTTCACTCGGTGGTCGTATCATCTACCAATGATCAGGACACCGGTGAAGAGGTTATTGAGAAGCTCAGGACGGCGGTCGATGCCAGAAATGAGGGTACCCGAGTGGAACGACTACGCAGGGCGAGGGACCAGAAGGTGGTGGTTGGTTTTAAAACCAGGGAAGAGCTGACCAGGGTGACTGAGCGTATAAAGAAGACGGGCAATCTAGTGGTGGAGGAGGTTAAAAATAAGGATCCACTTATAATTATCATGGACGTCCTCTCCTGCCACTCGGATGTGGAGGTTACACAAGCTCTGCAGCGGCAAAACACCCACCTGATCGGGGACATGCCTGCGGAGGACTTGAGGCTGGGGGTAAAGTACCGTCGTAGGACGAGGAACCCCCACATGTGCCACATCATCCTGCAGGTATCTCCGGCGGTTTGGCAGAGGCTGACTTCGGCGGGTCGCGTGCACATTGACCTGCAGCGGGTGAGGGTGCGGGATCAGTCCCCACTGGTGCAATGCACTCGCTGTTTACGCTTCGGCCACAGCCGAAAACTGTGCACGCAGCCCGCCGACCTCTGCATCCACTGTGGTGAACCCCACATGCGTGCGGATTGCCCTTCACGGCTCGCAGCTGAGCCCCCGAAATGCCATAACTGCCTTCTGGCCAAAGTGGCTAAGTCTGATCACAGCGCCTTCGACAGTGCGTGCCCGATACGCGTAAAGTGGGATGCGTTGGCGCGCCTGTCGGTGGGGTACTGCTAAAGTTCAGCCAGCCTTTTCCGGAACCACGATCTCGGGCAGTGAGACCCGAACATACCCTGGCGCCCGCACAGGCTACAGTGTTATCCAAGCGAATCTGCAGAGGAAAAATCTTGCAACCCAAGAGCTCATGTTGGTGGCTAGCGAGCGGAAAGTTGCATTTGCACTGCTCCAGGAGCCATATGTGGGTGGGTTCAAAAGGATGCGAGACTACCGGGGCGCGAGAGTCTACCAGTGCGCGGAACAAGGAAGTGGAACTGTGAAGGCGGCAATAGTCGTTTTCGATCAAGACCTGGACGTAGCACAGTGTCCAAAACTCACCACCAATAACATCACGGTGGTGAGGATCCGAACCAGCGCCTGGGAAATCGCAGTGGTCTCCTTCTATTTTGAACCGGACCAGCCCATACAACCATACCTGGAGCAGCTTCTGCGGATTCGTGAGGAAATGGGATCAGTAAAGATCATAATGGGAGGCGACGCAAATGCGAAGAACACCTGGTGGGGTAGTTTGGTTGTGGATTGCAGGGGTGAGGAATTGTCCGGGACCCTGTATGAGATGGGTTTGCAGGTGCTTAATATCGGAAACACGCCAACTTTCGACACCATCAGGGGTGGGAAGTCATACGCCAGCTTTGTCGACGTAACAGCGTGTTCAATTGATTTGCTGGACCTGGTGGACGACTGGAGAGTTGAGGAAGGCATCACGAGCTCGGACCACAACGGTATTGTATTCAAAATTAATCTTAAAAAAGCAAAAGGACTCAACATTAAAAGAACAACAAGAATTTATAATACAAGAAAAGCAAATTGGAGCCGATTTCATGAGAAATTGGCCCAATTAAAAGCAGATTTAAACTTAAACCCTATAGAAATGAGTAAAATTAATAATAAAACAGACTTAGAAAAGAGTATAAATAATTACATAAAAGCCATCACCGAAACATGTGAAGAAACTTTGCCTAAAATTAAAAATAAGGACATACTTACAATACCGTGGTGGTCCAATGAGCTTGCTGATATGCTGAAAGAAGTCAACACCAGGAGACGCCGCATTCGATGCGCTGCACCAGTCCGGAGAGCGAGAGTCGTCGAGGAGTACCTGCAAGCAAAAGAAAATTATGAATTCCAAGCCAAAAAGGCGCAGATTGTCAGTTGGAAGGAGTTTTGTGAAAAACAGAATAAGGAAGGAGTTTGGGAAGGTATTTACAGGGTTATAGGACGGACCGCAAAAAGATACGAAGATTTGCCGTTGGTGAAGGATGGGGTGCCACTCGATGGCAAGGATTCGGCTTCGCTGCTGGCGGAGACCTTCTACCCCGAGGACCTAGAAAAGGATGACAACGATGACCACCGTCGGACGCGTGAAGCGGCCAGTTGCGTAAACGACTGGGTGCATGATGAATACCATGACCCGCCGTTTACGCATCAGGAGCTAAAAACCACGGTGGAAAGCTTCAACCCTAGGAAAGCACCCGGGGCGGATGGTCTCACAGCCGATATCTGTGCCCAAGTCATATCCCGGGATCCGGGAACGTTTCTTGCACTGGCCAATAAGTGCCTCGAGCAGGGCCACTTCCCCGGAGCCTGGAAAGTGGCCACAGTGGTGATTCTCCGGAAGCCGGGAAAAGACTGTTACACAACCCCTAAATCTTACAGACCGATCGGCCTCCTACCAGTCCTGGGCAAAATGCTCGAGAAAATGTTGGTGGCAAGGTTGAAGTGGCATCTGATCCCGCGGTTGAGTACTCGTCAGTTTGGCTTCATGCCCCAGAAGAGCACCGAGGACTCCCTCTACACCATGATACAACATATCAAATCAAAGCTGAACCAAAAGAAGCTGATCACTGTTGTGTCACTTGATATAGAGGGAGCCTTTGACAGCGCATGGTGGCCGGCAATTAGGACCAGACTGGCTGAGGAAAAGTGCCCAGTGAATCTCAGACGGATGCTGGACAGCTACCTGGCTGGTAGGAGTGTTAGAGTGAGGTATGCCGGAGCTGAGTGCCAAAAGACCACAAGTAAGGGGTGCGTACAGGGGTCGATAGGTGGTCCGATCCTGTGGAACCTACTGCTGGATCCTTTGCTGAAGGGGCTGGAAGAGCGAGGAGATCACTGCCAGGCTTTCGCCGACGATGTGGTCATGATCTTCGACGGTGACACAGCATTGGAGGTTCAAAGACAGGCCAATGCCGCCCTTGAGTATGTTCGGAGGTGGGGCATCCGCAACAAGCTGAAGTTTGCACCACATAAAACCTGTGCAATGGTAGTAACCAGGAAGTTGAAGTACGATGTCCCACTTCTGAGCATGGGCGGGGTCGACATTGGCATGTCTAAAGAAATTAAAATACTAGGGCTCACAATCGACCATCAGCTCACTTTCAACACCCATGTTGCCAAGGTTTGTAGAAAAGCTGCCAATATGTACAAGCAGCTAACTAGAGCGGCCAAGGTGAGCTGGGGTCTGCACCCGGAGGTCATACGGAGCATTTACACGGCAGCGGTGGAGCCGGTGATACTATACGCGGCGAGCGCTTGGGCGCCGGCCGCTAAAAAGATCGGAGTGCAGAAAAGCCTCAACGCGGTCCAACGAGGATTTGCCCAGAAGCTGTGCAGAGCCTACCGCACAGTCTCCCTAAACTCGGCACTGGTTCTGGCTGGGATACTCCCGCTCGACCTCCGAATCCGGGAAGCGGCTGCGCTCTACGAAGCCAAGAGGGGAGTGCCCCAGCCTGCACTAGGAGACAGGGAGGTGGAACGGATGGCCCCAGCGATAGAGGCCCCGCACCCCGCGGAGCAAATAAGTCTGGAGTTTGGAAGCCTGATAGACGAGGAACAATATAATACCCACGGCGATTACGCCGTGAGGATCTTCACCGACGGCAGCAAGATTGAGGGCAGGGTCGGAGCGGCGCTATCCTTATGGAATAGCGCCTCCGAAATAAAGGCCCTCAAACTCGCCTTGCCGTCCTACTGCACCGTCTATCAGGCTGAACTCCTGGCCATAAAAAGAGCGGCAGAGGAGGCGCTCAAGCGCAGCGAAGCTACGTTCGGCATCTTCAGCGACTCTATGGCGGCTCTTCAGTCAGTGACCAATGTTGGTTCCTCCCACCCTCTGGCCGTGGAAACTAGAGACACCATACGACGCTGCAAACTCCAGAACAAGAGTGTCTCCTTGTTCTGGATCAAGGCCCACGCAGGGTTGGAGGGAAACGAGAGAGCTGACCAACTCGCGAAGGAAGCCGCCCTAGGGTTGAGGAAGAGGCCGGACTACGATCTGTGTCCCGTATCATTCGTCAAGCGAAGAATCCGGTCGGAAACGCTTGACGAATGGAACGGGAGATATAAGTCGGGTGACACGGCTTCGGGCACAAAATTGTTTTTTCCGGACGCGGTGGTGGCGTACGGTGTGGTACGCAAGATGGCTCCAACGAGCATAACCACGCAAATACTGACGGGGCACGGTGGGTTCTCTGCATACCTGAAACGCTTCAGGTGTAAAGAGAATCCATCGTGCGCCTGTGAGCCTGGCGTGGAAGAGACCGTATTGCACATACTGCTCGAATGCCCGATCACGGCAAGGATGCGTTACGAGACGGAGCAGCAACTCGCCGTGGCATTGGTTGCCCAAAATCTTCCAAATTTGTTAGAAGGAAAGGACAGAAAGGTGTTTTTAAATTATTGTTCAGAAATAGCATCGCTAGTAATTAATAGGAATAAGTTAGCTTAAGAAAAATATGATACTAATTATATAATAAGTATATAGATGATGTATCATAATAATAAAATAAGTAATAATAATAATAATAAAAATAAAAAAAATAAAAAGTAGGTATATAATATGGTATAAATAGCGTAGAAATGGGCATTTTAAGATAGTTTAAGTAGGATAACGTGTGTGATCGAGTTGAAGTTTTTCTTTGGGTTGGTGTTTTTGTTATTTTTTTGTGGTCAAGCCACAGTAATTATTATTATATCTCTGTGTTGTGTTTAGTTCTTAAAGTTAGATAACATTTTGTGTTTTGTAAATAAATAAACATATACTTCAAATAATAAGGTCTCTGATCATGTCAGAGGGACACTGAGCAAGGGCAGGAGTGTGGTTTTAGCCGGTAAGAGTCCGGCACTGCCCAGACTGTCTCATAAGTGAGGCAGTCTGGGCGTCCATGAGGATTTCCCACTCCTGCCAAAACAAAAAAAAAAAAAAAAAAAAAAAAAAAAAAAAACCTAACCTAACCTAACCTAACCTAACCTAACCTAACCTAACCTAACCTAACCTAACCTAACCTAACCTAACCTAACCTAACCTAACCTAACCTAACCTAACCTAACCTAACCTAACCTAACCTAACCTAACCTAACCTAACCTAACCTAACCTAACCTAACCTAACCTAACCTAACCTAACCTAACCTAACCTAACCTAACCTAACCTAACCTAACCTAACCTAACCTAACCTAACCTAACCTAACCTAACCTAACCTAACCTAACCTAACCTAACCTAACCTAACCTAACCTAACCTAACCTAACCTAACCTAACCTAACCTAACCTAACCTAACCTAACCTAACCTAACCTAACCTAACCTAACCTAACCTAACCTAACCATGACCCGCCGTTTACGCATCAGGAGCTAAAAACCACGGTGGAAAGCTTCAACCCTAGGAAAGCACCCGGGGCGGATGGTCTCACATCCGATATCTGTGCCCAAGTCATATCCCGGGATCCGGGAACGTTTCTTGCACTGGCCAATAAGTGCCTCGAGCAGGGCCACTTCCCCGGAGCCTGGAAAGTGGCCACAGTGGTGATTCTCCGGAAGCCGGGAAAAGACTGTTACACAACCCCTAAATCTTACAGACCGATCGGCCTCCTACCAGTCCTGGGCAAAATGCTAGAAAAATTGTTGGTGGCAAGGCTGAGGTGGCATCTGATCCCGCGGTTGAGTACTCGTCAGTTTGGCTTCATGCCCCAGAAGAGCACCGAGGACTCCCTCTACACCATGATACAACATATCAAATCAAAGCTGAACCAAAAGAAGCTGATCACTGTTGTGTCACTTGATATAGAGGGAGCCTTTGACAGCGCATGGTGGCCGGCAATTAGGACCAGACTGGCTGAGGAAAAGTGCCCGGTGAATCTCAGACGGATGCTGGACAGCTACCTGGCTGGTAGGAGTGTTAGAGTGAGGTATGCCGGAGCCGAGTGCCAAAAGACCACAAGTAAGGGGTGCGTACAGGGGTCGATAGGCGGCCCGATCCTGTGGAACCTGTTGTTGGATCCTTTGCTGAGGGGGCTGGAGGAGCGGGGAGATCACTGCCAGGCTTTCGCCGACGATGTGGTCATGATCTTCGACGGTGACACAGCATTGGAGGTTCAAAGACAGGCCAATGCCGCCCTCGAATATGTTCGGAGGTGGGGCATCCGCAACAAGCTGAAGTTTGCACCACATAAAACCTGTGCAATGGTAGTAACCAGGAAGTTGAAGTACGATGTCCCACTTCTGAGCATGGGCGGGGTCGACATTGGCATGTCTAAAGAAATAAAAATACTGGGGCTCACAATCGACCACCAGCTCACTTTCAACACCCATGTTGCTAAGGTGTGTAGAAAGGCTGCGGATATTTACAAGCAGCTAACTAGAGCGGCCAAGGTGAGCTGGGGTCTGCACCCGGAGGTCATACGGAGCATTTACACGGCAGCGGTGGAGCCGGTGATACTGTACGCGGCGAGCGCCTGGGCGCCGGCCGCTAAAAAGATCGGAGTGCAGAAAAGCCTCAACGCGGTCCAACGAGGATTTGCCCAGAAGCTGTGCAGAGCCTACCGCACAGTCTCCCTAAACTCGGCACTGGTTCTGGCTGGGATACTCCCGCTCGACCTCCGAATCCGGGAAGCGGCTGCGCTCTACGAAGCCAAGAGGGGAGTGCCCCAGCCTGCACTAGGAGACAGGGAGGTGGAACGGATGGCCCCAGCGATAGAGGCCCCGCACCCCGCGGAGCAAATAAGTCTGGAGTTTGGAAGCCTGATAGACGAGGAACAATATAATACCCACGGCGATTACGCCGTGAGGATCTTCACCGACGGCAGCAAGATTGAGGGCAGGGTCGGAGCGGCGCTATCCTTATGGAATAGCGCCTCCGAAATAAAGGCCCTCAAACTCGCCTTGCCGTCCTACTGCACCGTCTATCAGGCTGAACTCCTGGCCATAAAAAGAGCGGCAGAGGAGGCGCTCAAGCGCAGCGAAGCCACGTTCGGCATCTTCAGCGACTCTATGGCGGCTCTTCAGTCAGTGACCAATGTTGGTTCCTCCCACCCTCTGGCCGTGGAAACTAGAGACACCATACGACGCTGTAAACTCCAGAACAAGAGTGTCTCCTTGTTCTGGATCAAGGCCCACGCCGGGTTGGAGGGAAACGAGAGAGCTGACCAACTCGCGAAGGAGGCCGCCCTGGGGTTGAGGAAGAGGCCGGATTACGATCTGTGTCCCGTATCATTCGTCAAGCGAAGAATCCGGTCGGAAACGCTTGACGAATGGAACGAGAGATATAAGTCGGGTGACACGGCTTCGGGCACAAAGCTGTTCTTTCCGGACGCGGTGGTGGCGTACGGTGTGGTACGCAGGATGGCTCCAACGAGCATAACCACGCAAATACTGACGGGGCACGGTGGGTTCTCTGCATACCTGAAACGCTTCAGATGTAAAGAGAATCCATCGTGCGCCTGTGAGCCTGGTGTGGAGGAGACCGTGCTGCACATACTGCTGGAGTGCCCGATCACGGCAAGGATGCGGTACGATACGGAGCAGCGACTCGCCGTTGCATTGGTTGCCCAAAATCTTCCAAATTTGTTACAAGGAAAGGACAGAAAAGTGTTTTTAAATTATTGTTCAGATATAGCATCGCTAGTTATTAATAGGAATAAGTTAGCTTAAGAAAAATATGATACTAATTATATAATAAATATATAGATGATGTATCATAATAATAAAATAAGTAATAATAATAATAATAAAAAAAAAAAAAAAAAAAAAAAAAAAAAAAAGTAGGTTTATAATATTGTATAAATAGCATAGAAAGTGGGCATTTTAAGATAGTTTAAGTAGGATAACGTGTGTGATCGAGTTGAAGTTTTTCTTTGGGTTGGTGTTTTTGTTATTTTTTGTGGTCAAGCCACAGTAATTAATATTATATCTCTGTGTTGTGTTTAGTTCTTAAAGTTAGATAACATTTTGTGTTTTGTAAATAAATAAACATATACTTCAAATAATAAGGTCTCTGATCATGTCAGAGGGACACTGCGCAAGGGCAGGAGTGTGGTTTTAGCCGGTAAGAGTCCGGCACTGCCCAGACTGTCTCATAAGTGAGGCAGTCTGGGCGTCCATGAGGATTTCCCACTCCTGCCAAAACAAAAAAAAAAAAAAAAAAAAAAAAAAAAAAAAAAAACCTAACCTAACCTAACCTAACCTAACCTAACCTAACCTAACCTAACCTAACCTAACCTAACCTAACCTAACCTAACCTAACCTAACCTAACCTAACCTAACCTAACCTAACCTAACCTAACCTAACCTAACCAGCAACTTAAGCAGGCCCCCCGTTACGTCGCGGGCCAGGGTCCGACTTTCGCCGAAATGGCCGCCACCCCGAAGCAGCATATCCAAGAGCCTCTTCACTCGGTGGTCGTATCTTCTACCAACGATCAGGACACCGGTGAAGAGGTTATTGAGAAGCTCAGGACGGCGGTCGATGCCAGAAATGAGGGCACTAGGGTGGAACGGCTGCGCAAAGCAAGGAATCAAAAGGTGGTGATTGGCTTTAGAACCAGGGAGGAGATGTCAAAAGTCACAGACCGGATAAAGAAGAAGGGTGATCTGGTGGTGGAAGAGGTCAGAAACAAGGACCCTCTTGTTATCATCAGGGATGTTCTCTCCTGCCACACGGATGCGGAGGTTACCCAATGCCTGCAACGGCAAAACACCCACCTGGTCGGAGACATACCTGCAGAGGATCTGAGGTTGGGGGTGAAGTACCGTCGTAGGACGAGGAACCCCCACATGTGTCACGTCATCCTGCAGGTGTCCCCCGCTCTGTGGCAGAAGTTGACTTCGGCGGGTCGCGTGCACATTGACCTTCAGCGGGTGCGAGTGCGGGATCAGTCCCCGCTGGTGCAATGCACTCGCTGTCTGCGCTTCGGCCATAGTCGCAAGTTGTGCACGCAGCCCGCCGACCTCTGCGTACATTGTGGTGAGCCCCACATGCGGGCTGACTGCCCGTCACGACTGGCAGCAGAGGCACCAAAGTGTCATAATTGCGTGTTAGCCAAGGTGGGCAAAACCGACCACAACGCCTTCGATAACGAGTGCCCGATACGCGTTAAATGGGATGCGTTGGCGCGTCTGTCTGTAGCTTATTGCTAAAGCTGTCCCTGCGACCACCACCGAGTACAAACTGATCCAGGCCAATCTGCAACGGAGTCAGCTGGCAACAAACGAGCTCTTGCTGGAAGCTGACAAGCGCAAAGTCGCCATTGCAATGCTCCAGGAGCCTTATGTGGGTGGGATGAGAAGGATGAAGAATCACCGGGGCGTAAGGGTCTTCCAGGGCTCTGAAGGTGGAGAAGGGACTGTAAAGGCGGCAATTGCCGTCTTTGATAAAGATTTGGACATCTTACAGTACCCACAACTCTCCACAAACAATATCGTCGTGGTGGGAGTCCGAACCAGAGCCTGGAAGATCACGCTGGTGTCCTTCTACTTCGAGCCGGACAAGCCCATGGAGCCATACCTGGAGCATCTCAAAAGGATAGAGCTGGCGATAGGCTCAGGCAGATTGGTTATTGGAGGAGACGCAAACGCGAAAAGTACTTGGTGGGGCAGCAGTAATGAAGACTCGAGAGGGGAGCAGATGTGTGGAGCGCTGGGAGAGTTGGGCTTGCAGATCCTCAACACGGGGGATATCCCAACTTTTGACACCGTGAGAGGCGGGGTGCGGTACAGCAGCCACGTAGATGTGACGGCCTGTTCGGAGGACTTACTCGACCTGGTGGACGGCTGGCGGGTCGAAGAGGGTCTCACGAGTTCCGACCACAATAGCATCACCATGAGCATACACCTAACAAAGTCCAAAGGTATAGCGATCGAACGGACCACTAGAGTTTACAACACCAAAAAAGCAAGCTGGGGACGGTTTCGTGAGAAACTGTCTCAGGCTATGCAGAACAGAAAGTTAACTCTAGTGGATCTGTCAAGCATACAAAGCATCGAAGAAATAGAAAAGGCAGTAAAGAGGTACACGCAGGCTATTACCGAAACATGCAGAGACGCTATACCTTATAAACGTAGCACAGAAATGGTTACCATGCCGTGGTGGTCCGAGGAACTCGCGGAGATGAAGAGATTGGTCGCCACCAGGAAAGTGAGAGTCAGGAACGCAGCGCCGGTCCGAAGAGCGATGGTTGTAGGCCTGTACCTGGAAGCGAAAGAGGAGTATGAGGCAGCAGTGACGAAAGCTCAAACGGAGAGCTGGAAAAAATTTTGCGGGAAACAGGACAGAGAGGGGGTATGGGAAGGTATTTATAGGGTAATGGGAAGGATAGCTAAGAGAGAAGAAGATCTGCCGCTGCAGATGGATGGGAAGACACTGGATGCAAAAGGCTCAGTGAGGCTGTTGGCTGAGACGTTTTATCCCGAGGACCGAGGGGAGGACGACAGCATGGATCATCGCCAAATTAGAGAACTGGCAGAGACAGTAAACGCATGGAGCCAAAATGATCGATATGACCCACCGTTTACCCCAAGCGAGCTTGATAGATCTATGATGTCGTTCAACCCAAAAAAGGCCCCGGGAGCCGACGGCTTCACGGCCGACATCTGCTCTCAGGCCATTAAATGTGACCCTGATTACTTCTTGGCACTGTTGAACAAGTGCCTGGCACACCACTACTTCCCGCAGACCTGGAAGGAAGCTACGGTGGTTGTGCTCAGAAAGCCGGGCAAAAAATCGTACACCGTACCAAAGTCGTACAGGCCGATTGGGCTTTTGCCTGTCCTAGGGAAAGTGTACGAAAAGATGCTGGTTGCTCGTCTCAAATTTTACATACTACCCGGAATTAGTACTCGTCAATACGGCTTTATGCCCCAAAAAAGCACTGAGGACTCCCTCTTCACTCTTGTGCAATACATCCGTGCGAAGCTGGCTCAAAAGAAAATAGTCACGCTGGTGTCGCTGGATATCGAGGGAGCCTTTGACAACGCATGGTGGCCTGCGATTAAGGTACGATTGGCTGAGGAAAAGTGTCCGGTTAACCTGAGACGGGTAGTCAGCAGCTACCTCAGTGACAGGGTGGTCACCGTGAGGTATGCCGGGGAGGAGAGCAGAAGACGAACCAGCAAAGGGTGCGTCCAGGGGTCAATAGGGGGGCCCATCTTTTGGAATCTGCTGCTGGACCCGCTCCTCAAACAGTTGGAGATTGGGGGCAACTACTGCCAGGCATTCGCAGACGATGTGGTGTTGGTTTTTGATGGCAAAACAGCCCAAGAAATCGAGGGACAAGCCAATGCCGCTCTCGAACATGTTCGCGCATGGGGTGTCAGAAATCGGCTGAAGTTCGCGCCGCACAAAACTTGTGCGATGGTATTAACGCGGAGACTCAAGTACGACACGCCGCGCCTGAGCATGGGCGGGATCGACATTGGAATATCCCAAGATATTAAAATATTAGGACTTGTCATCGACGCCAAACTTACGTTCAACCAACACGTAGCTGCCGTCTGTAAGAAGGCGATAACAATTTATAAGCGGCTGGCCAGAGCAGCCCGGGTCAGTTGGGGACTGCACCCGGAGGTGATAAGGGCTATATACACTGCAGCAGTGGAGCCGATTATTTTGTACGCCGCGAGCGCGTGGGCACCAGCTGCTAATAAACAAGGTGTCATAAAGCAGCTCAACATAGTCCAAAGAGGATTTGCCCAAAAGCTGTGCAGAGCCTACCGCACAGTCTCCCTAAACTCGGCACTGGTTCTGGCTGGGATACTCCCACTCGACCTCCGAATCCGGGAAGCGGCTGCACTCTACGAAGCCAAGAGGGGAGTGCCCCAGCCTGCACTAGGAGACAGGGAGGTGGAACGGATGGCCCCAGCGATAGAGGCCCCGCACCCCGCGGAGCAAATAAGTCTGGAGTTTGGAAGCCTGATAGACGAGGAACAATATAATAACCACGGCGATTACGCCGTGCGGATCTTCACCGACGGCAGCAAGATTGAGGGCAGGGTCGGAGCGGCGCTATCCTTATGGAATAGCGCCTCCGAAATAAAGGCCCTCAAACTCGCCTTGCCGTCCTACTGCACCGTCTATCAGGCTGAACTCCTGGCCATAAAAAGAGCGGCAGAGGAGGCGCTCAAGCGCAGCGAAGCTACGTTCGGCATCTTCAGCGACTCTATGGCGGCTCTTCAGTCAGTGACCAATGTTGGTTCCTCCCACCCTCTGGCCGTGGAAACTAGAGACACCATACGACGCTGCAAACTCCAGAACAAGAGTGTCTCCTTGTTCTGGATCAAGGCCCACGCAGGGTTGGAGGGAAACGAGAGAGCTGACCAACTCGCGAAGGAAGCCGCCCTAGGGTTGAGGAAGAGGCCGGACTACGATCTGTGTCCCGTATCATTCGTCAAGCGAAGAATCCGGTCGGAAACGCTTGACGAATGGAATGGGAGATATAAGTCGGGTGACACGGCTTCGGGCACAAAGCTGTTCTTTCCGGACGCGGTGGTGGCGTACGGTGTGGTACGCAGGATGGCTCCAACGAGCATAACCACGCAAATACTGACGGGGCACGGTGGGTTCTCTGCATACCTGAAACGCTTCAGATGTAAAGAGAATCCATCGTGCGCCTGTGAGCCTGGTGTGGAGGAGACCGTGCTGCACATACTGCTGGAGTGCCCGATCACGGCAAGGATGCGGTACGATACGGAGCAGCGACTCGCCGTTGCATTGGATGCCCAAAATCTGCCAACACTTTTGGAAGGGAAACAGAGAAAAGAGTTCCTCAAATATTGTACGGAAATAGCATCGCTTGTAATTAATAGAAATAAGTAAGTTTAAGAAAAATATGATACTAAATATATAATAAGTATATAGATTATGTATCATAATAATAAGTAAGAAATACAAAAAAAAAAAAAAAAAAAAAAATCAGTTTTAAAATTAGAAGCTAAAATTCATAGGATAGGGAATAAATTTTTAGGATAAGAAATTATATGTATATGATATATTGATATATATTATGATAGCCATATTATAAATATAGTATAGAAATAAATATAATATTTTATAGGTATTAGCATTGGTAGACTCGAAAAACATAAAAGGAAAAATACAAAAACAAACATATAGAAATAAGTTGTTAGATAAGCGTAAAATATAAGCATGTTAGAAAACTCGTAGGAAAATAAAATACATTAGATATTAGGTTTAAAATATTAGATGAAGTAAGGCAATTGCTTCTACCAGGAACTTCTTAATTCCTACAACAGGACTGAGTTAAATACAATAAAAAAGAGACTTTAATTAGAACATAGCCAAACAAGGTCTCTGATCATGTCAGAGGGACACTGAGCAAGGGCAGGAGTGTGGTTTTAGCCGGTAAGAGTCCGGCACTGCCCAGACTGTCTCATAAGTGAGGCAGTCTGGGCGTCCATGAGGATTTCCCACTCCTGCCAATTAAAAAAAAAAAAAAAAAAAAAAAAAAAAAAAAAAAAAAAAAAAAAAAACCTAACCTAACCTAACCTAACCTAACCTAACCTAACCTAACCTAACCTAACCTAACCTAACCATAACTTTGCATCCAGGTGACGCATTTTGAAGCTGTTTTCAGCTAATTTGATCTTTAATAGGCTCCGTACTACTTTTTGACTAGTTAAAATTGACGAAAACGCGAAAAATTTTTTCCGCCCATCGACTTAGAAAAATTCTCAATATTTTTCTTTACGGAATCCTAATTTTAATTTTTTCTCAAAATTGTCCAAAAAATCGTCATTCTTTTTAGTTTCAATAGATACATACCTGCCTTACCTGTACTCTGGTGCGCGATCCGCGTGCTCGAGTCCCGTTTGGTGGTCCAAATTCTAGGTTTTTACATAATTTTCGGTCGAAAAACACGTTTTTTGCCTGAAATTCAAAATTTTTGTTCAGCATAATTTTCAGCAACTGCACAGATCGCTGGCCCGCGCGGAGACGCGTCTTTTGACACCTCGCACGTGCGCCTAGCGAATATAGAAACTCAAAAAACTTTGTATTCAATAATTTCATATACCTACCGAATCCACCTTAGCCGTTCAGTAAATACATAAAATCGTTATAACTTTGCATCCAGGTGACGCATTTTGAAGCTGTTTTCAGCTAATTTGATCTTTAATAGGCTCCGTACTACTTTTTGACTAGTTAAAATTGACGAAAACGCGAAAAATTTTTTCCGCCCATCGACTTAGAAAAATTCTCAATATTTTTCTTTACGGAATCCTAATTTTAATTTTTTCTCAAAATTGTCCAAAAAATCGTCATTCTTTTTAGTTTCAATAGATACATACCTGCCTTACCTGTACTCTGGTGCGCGATCCGCGTGCTCGAGTCCCGTTTGGTGGTCCAAATTCTAGGTTTTTACATAATTTTCGGTCGAAAAACACGTTTTTTGCCTGAAATTCAAAATTTTTGTTCAGCATAATTTTCAGCAACTGCACAGATCGCTGGCCCGCGCGGAGACGCGTCTTTTGACACCTCGCACGTGCGCCTAGCGAATATAGAAACTCAAAAAACTTTGTATTCAATAATTTCATATACCTACCGAATCCACCTTAGCCGTTCAGTAAATACATAAAATCGTTATAACTTTGCATCCAGGTGACGCATTTTGAAGCTGTTTTCAGCTAATTTGATCTTTAATAGGCTCCGTACTACTTTTTGACTAGTTAAAATTGACGAAAACGCGAAAAATTTTTTCCGCCCATCGACTTAGAAAAATTCTCAATATTTTTCTTTACGGAATCCTAATTTTAATTTTTTCTCAAAATTGTCCAAAAAATCGTCATTCTTTTTAGTTTCAATAGATACATACCTGCCTTACCTGTACTCTGGTGCGCGATCCGCGTGCTCGAGTCCCGTTTGGTGGTCCAAATTCTAGGTTTTTACATAATTTTCGGTCGAAAAACACGTTTTTTGCCTGAAATTCAAAATTTTTGTTCAGCATAATTTTCAGCAACTGCACAGATCGCTGGCCCGCGCGGAGACGCGTCTTTTGACACCTCGCACGTGCGCCTAGCGAATATAGAAACTCAAAAAACTTTGTATTCAATAATTTCATATACCTACCGAATCCACCTTAGCCGTTCAGTAAATACATAAAATCGTTATAACTTTGCATCCAGGTGACGCATTTTGAAGCTGTTTTCAGCTAATTTGATCTTTAATAGGCTCCGTACTACTTTTTGACTAGTTAAAATTGACGAAAACGCGAAAAATTTTTTCCGCCCATCGACTTAGAAAAATTCTCAATATTTTTCTTTACGGAATCCTAATTTTAATTTTTTCTCAAAATTGTCCAAAAAATCGTCATTCTTTTTAGTTTCAATAGATACATACCTGCCTTACCTGTACTCTGGTGCGCGATCCGCGTGCTCGAGTCCCGTTTGGTGGTCCAAATTCTAGGTTTTTACATAATTTTCGGTCGAAAAACACGTTTTTTGCCTGAAATTCAAAATTTTTGTTCAGCATAATTTTCAGCAACTGCACAGATCGCTGGCCCGCGCGGAGACGCGTCTTTTGACACCTCGCACGTGCGCCTAGCGAATATAGAAACTCAAAAAACTTTGTATTCAATAATTTCATATACCTACCGAATCCACCTTAGCCGTTCAGTAAATACATAAAATCGTTATAACTTTGCATCCAGGTGACGCATTTTGAAGCTGTTTTCAGCTAATTTGATCTTTAATAGGCTCCGTACTACTTTTTGACTAGTTAAAATTGACGAAAACGCGAAAAATTTTTTCCGCCCATCGACTTAGAAAAATTCTCAATATTTTTCTTTACGGAATCCTAATTTTAATTTTTTCTCAAAATTGTCCAAAAAATCGTCATTCTTTTTAGTTTCAATAGATACATACCTGCCTTACCTGTACTCTGGTGCGCGATCCGCGTGCTCGAGTCCCGTTTGGTGGTCCAAATTCTAGGTTTTTACATAATTTTCGGTCGAAAAACACGTTTTTTGCCTGAAATTCAAAATTTTTGTTCAGCATAATTTTCAGCAACTGCACAGATCGCTGGCCCGCGCGGAGACGCGTCTTTTGACACCTCGCACGTGCGCCTAGCGAATATAGAAACTCAAAAAACTTTGTATTCAATAATTTCATATACCTACCGAATCCACCTTAGCCGTTCAGTAAATACATAAAATCGTTATAACTTTGCATCCAGGTGACGCATTTTGAAGCTGTTTTCAGCTAATTTGATCTTTAATAGGCTCCGTACTACTTTTTGACTAGTTAAAATTGACGAAAACGCGAAAAATTTTTTCCGCCCATCGACTTAGAAAAATTCTCAATATTTTTCTTTACGGAATCCTAATTTTAATTTTTTCTCAAAATTGTCCAAAAAATCGTCATTCTTTTTAGTTTCAATAGATACATACCTGCCTTACCTGTACTCTGGTGCGCGATCCGCGTGCTCGAGTCCCGTTTGGTGGTCCAAATTCTAGGTTTTTACATAATTTTCGGTCGAAAAACACGTTTTTTGCCTGAAATTCAAAATTTTTGTTCAGCATAATTTTCAGCAACTGCACAGATCGCTGGCCCGCGCGGAGACGCGTCTTTTGACACCTCGCACGTGCGCCTAGCGAATATAGAAACTCAAAAAATTGCCCGCCCGCCCACCCTTTTGCTACTAGGCAGGTAATCTTGCGATTTTGGGAAAAAATTAGTAATTCATTTAAGCTCTTTTATTAAATTTATTTTTACTTCTATTGACCTTACGGTCGTGCGACCGTAGGATTAGTTTATCTTATTTAATTCTAGGATACTCTCTGTGTTGTCCCCCCTTTACAGGGACCCAGAGGTATCAGCAGTGTCCTCTGTAAATGAATACCACCTTCACCTCTACTGGAAACATGATCCGCACACCAGCAAAGAATAACGCGGGCTCACCGGCCTCTGGGGGCTCGCCGCGCGCAACCGAGAAGGCTGAACCCTCGCTTCCTAGTGTGAGGCGCAGTGTCGGGGAATGGGAGGCCGGGAAAGCTCAGCCTCAGGCCAAGTCTCCGGCTAACACAAAGCGGGAAGACACACCACCAGTTCCATGCACTTCGGAGATGCGACGAGTGCCCGCGGACTTGGCGAAACTGCCAAAGAGGTCGGAATCTGGCTACCCCAACCTCACAGCGGAGGCGAGAGCTTGCCTAAATAAAGCTAAGCTTCATTTGGGCAACTCTCGCAACCTTAAAACCGAGATTAAGACGGAGGTAGTCAGTGCGATAAATAGGCTCTTTGAGCTAGTAAAAGAGGCGGAACGAGGCAGAGTCCCTGTCGCGCCTGCACCTGCGGTCATACCAGCGGCCACACCGACAGCAGAACCGTTGGGGCAGACGACGGGTGTACCGACAGAGCTCATGAGGAACCTTGTGGCAGGACTCGAAGAGCATAGACGGGCGTTGGAGGAATGCCAACAACATACCCGGGCTCTGTCGGAGCAACTTAAGCAGGCCCCCCGTTACGTCGCGGGCCAGGGTCCGACTTTCGCCGAAATGGCCGCCACCCCGAAGCAGCATATCCAAGAGCCTCTTCACTCGGTGGTCGTATCATCTACCAATGATCAGGACACCGGTGAAGAGGTTATTGAGAAGCTCAGGACGGCGGTCGATGCCAGGAATGAGGGCACTAGGGTGGAACGACTACGCAGGGCGAGGGACCAGAAGGTGGTGGTTGGTTTTAAAACCAGGGAAGAGCTGACCAGGGTGACTGAGCGTATAAAGAAGACGGGCAATCTAGTGGTGGAGGAGGTTAAAAACAAGGATCCACTTATAATCATCATGGACGTCCTCTCCTGCCACTCGGATGTGGAGGTTACACAAGCTCTGCAGCGGCAAAACACCCACCTGATCGGGGACATACCTGCGGAGGACTTGAGGCTGGGGGTAAAGTACCGTCGTAGGACGAGGAACCCCCTCATGTGCCACATCATCCTGCAGGTGTCTCCGGCGGTATGGCAGAGGCTGACTTCGGCGGGTCGCGTGCACATTGACCTGCAGCGGGTGAGGGTGCGGGATCAGTCCCCACTGGTGCAATGCACCCGCTGTTTACGCTTTGGCCACAGCCGAAAACTGTGCACGCAGCCCGCTGACCTCTGCATCCACTGTGGTGAACCCCACATGCGTGCGGATTGCCCGTCACGGCTCGCAGCTGAGCCCCCGAAATGCCATAACTGCCTTCTGGCCAAAGTGGCTAAGTCCGATCACAGCGCCTTCGATAGTGCGTGCCCGATACGCGTAAAGTGGGATGCGTTGGCGCGCCTGTCGGTGGCGTACTGCTAAGGTTCAGCCAGCCTTTTTCGGAACTACGAGCTCGGGCAGGGAGACCCGAACATACCCTGACGCCCGCACAGGCTACAGTGTGATCCAAGCGAATCTGCAGAGGAAAAATCTTGCAACCCAAGAGCTCATGTTGGTTGCTAGCGAGCGGAAAGTTGCATTTGCACTGCTCCAGGAGCCATATGTGGGTGGGTTCAAAAGGATGCGAGACTATCGGGGCGCGAGAGTCTACCAGTGCGCGGAACAAGGAAGTGGAACTGTGAAGGCGGCAATAGTCGTTTTCGATCAAGACCTGGACGTAGCACAGTGTCCAAAACTCACCACCAATAACATCACGGTGGTGAGGATCCGAACCAGCGCCTGGGAAATCGCAGTGGTCTCCTTCTATTTTGAACCGGACCAGCCCATACAACCATACCTGGAACAGCTTCTGCGGATTCGTGAGGAAATGGGATCAATAAAGATCATAATGGGAGGCGACGCAAATGCGAAGAACACCTGGTGGGGTAGTTTGGTTGTGGATTGCAGGGGTGAGGAATTGTCCGGGACTCTGTATGAGATGGGTTTGCAGGTGCTCAATGTCGGAAACACGCCAACTTTCGACACCATCAGGGGTGGAAGGGCTTACGCCAGTTTTGTTGACGTAACAGCGTGTTCAATTGATATGCTGGACCTGGTGGATGACTGGAGAGTTGAGGAAGGCATCACGAGCTCGGACCACAACGGTATTGTATTCAAAATTAATCTTCAAAAAGCAAAAGGACTCAACATTAAAAGAACAACAAGAATTTATAACACAAGAAAAGCAAATTGGAGCCAATTTCATGAGAAATTGGCCCAATTAAAAGCAGATTTAAACTTAAACCCTATAGAAATTAGTAAAATTAATAATAAAACAGATTTAGAAAATAGAATAAATAATTATATAAAAGTCATTACAGAAACATGTGAAGAAACTTTGCCTAAAATTAAAAATAAGGACATACTTACAATACCGTGGTGGTCCAATGAGCTTGCTGATATGCTGAAAGAGGTCAACACCAGGAGACGCCGCATTCGATGCGCTGCACCAGTCCGGAGGGCGAGAGTCGTCGAGGAGTACCTGCAAGCAAAAGAAGAATATGAATTCCAAGCCAAAAAGGCACAGATTGTCAGTTGGAAGGAGTTTTGTGAAAAACAGAATAAGGAAGGAGTGTGGGAAGGCATCTACAGGATTATAGGACGGACCGCAAAAAGACACGATGATTTGCCGTTGGTGAAGGATGGGGTGCCACTCGATGGCAAGGATTCGGCTTCGCTGCTGGCAGAGACCTTCTACCCCGAGGACCTAGAAGAGGATGATAACGATGACCACCGTCGGACGCGTGAAGCGGCCAGTTGCGTAAACGACTGGGTGCATGATGAATACCATGACCCGCCGTTTACGCATCAGGAGCTAAAAACCACGGTGGAAAGCTTCAACCCTAGGAAAGCACCCGGGGCGGATGGTCTCACATCCGATATCTGTGCCCAGGTCATATCCCGGGATCCGGGAACGTTTCTTGCACTGGCCAATAAGTGCCTCGAGCAGGGCCACTTCCCCGGAGCCTGGAAAGTGGCCACAGTGGTGATTCTCCGGAAGCCGGGAAAGGACTGTTACACAACCCCTAAATCCTACAGACCGATCGGCCTCCTACCAGTCCTGGGCAAAATGCTCGAGAAAATGTTGGTAGCAAGGCTGAAGTGGCATCTGATCCCGCGGTTGAGTACTCGTCAGTTTGGCTTCATGCCCCAGAAGAGCACCGAGGACTCCCTCTACACCATGATACAACATATCAAATCAAAGCTGAACCAAAAGAAGCTGATCACTGTTGTGTCACTTGATATAGAGGGAGCCTTTGACAGCGCATGGTGGCCGGCAATTAGGACCAGACTGGCTGAGGAAAAGTGCCCAGTGAATCTCAGACGGATGCTGGACAGCTACCTGGCTGGTAGGAGTGTTAGAGTGAGGTATGCCGGAGCTGAGTGCCAAAAGACCACAAGTAAGGGGTGCGTACAGGGGTCGATAGGCGGCCCGATCCTATGGAACCTGTTGTTGGATCCTTTGCTGAAGGGGCTGGAGGAGCGAGGAGATCACTGCCAGGCTTTCGCCGACGATGTGGTCATGATCTTTGACGGTGACACAGCATTGGAGGTTCAAAGACAGGCCAATGCCGCCCTCGAATATGTTCGGAGGTGGGGCATCCGCAACAAGCTGAAGTTTGCACCACATAAAACCTGTGCAATGGTAGTAACCAGGAAGCTGAAGTACGATGTCCCACTTCTGAGCATGGGCGGGGTCGACATTGGCATGTCTAAAGAAATGAAAATACTGGGGCTCACAATCGACCACCAGCTCACTTTCAACACCCATGTTGCTAAGGTGTGTAGAAAGGCTGCGGATATTTACAAGCAGCTAACTAGAGCGGCCAAGGTGAGCTGGGGTCTGCACCCGGAGGTCATACGGAGCATTTACACGGCAGCGGTGGAGCCGGTGATACTATACGCGGCGAGCGCTTGGGCGCCGGCCGCTAAAAAGATCGGAGTGCAGAAAAGCCTCAACGCGGTCCAACGAGGATTTGCCCAGAAGCTGTGCAGAGCCTACCGCACAGTCTCCCTAAACTCGGCACTGGTTCTGGCTGGGATACTCCCGCTCGACCTCCGAATCCGGGAAGCGGCTGCGCTCTACGAAGCCAAGAGGGGAGTGCCCCAGCCTGCACTAGGAGACAGGGAGGTGGAACGGATGGCCCCAGCGATAGAGGCCCCGCACCCCGCGGAGCAAATAAGTCTGGAGTTTGGAAGCCTGATAGACGAGGAACAATATAATACCCACGGCGATTACGCCGTGAGGATCTTCACCGACGGCAGCAAGATTGAGGGCAGGGTCGGAGCGGCGCTATCCTTATGGAATAGCGCCTCCGAAATAAAGGCCCTCAAACTCGCCTTGCCGTCCTACTGCACCGTCTATCAGGCTGAACTCCTGGCCATAAAAAGAGCGGCAGAGGAGGCGCTCAAGCGCAGCGAAGCTACGTTCGGCATCTTCAGCGACTCTATGGCGGCTCTTCAGTCAGTGACCAATGTTGGTTCCTCCCACCCTCTGGCCGTGGAAACTAGAGACACCATACGACGCTGTAAACTCCAGAACAAGAGTGTCTCCTTGTTCTGGATCAAGGCCCACGCAGGGTTGGAGGGAAACGAGAGAGCTGACCAACTCGCGAAGGAAGCCGCCCTAGGGTTGAGGAAGAGGCCGGACTACGATCTGTGTCCCGTATCATTCGTCAAGCGAAGAATCCGGTCGGAAACGCTTGACGAATGGAACGGGAGATATAAGTCGGGTGACACGGCTTCGGGCACAAAGCTGTTCTTTCCGGACGCGGTGGTGGCGTACGGTGTGGTACGCAAGATGGCTCCAACGAGCATAACCACGCAAATACTGACGGGGCACGGTGGGTTCTCTGCATACCTGAAACGCTTCAGATGTAAAGAGAATCCATCGTGCGCCTGTGAGCCTGGTGTGGAGGAAACCGTGCTGCACATACTGCTGGAGTGCCCGATTACGGCAAGGATGCGGTACGATACGGAGCAGCAACTCGCCGTGGCATTGGTTGCCCAAAATCTACCAAATTTGTTAGAGGGAAAAGACAGAAAGGTGTTTTTAAATTATTGTTTAGAAATAGCATTGCTAGTAATTAATAGGAATAAGTTAGCTTAAGAAAAATATGATACTAATTATATAATAAGTATATAGATGATGTATCATAAAAATAAATAAGTAATAATAATAATAAAAAAAAAAAAATAAAAAAAATAAAAAAAAAAAAAAAAAAAAAAAAAAAAGTAGGTATATAATATTGTATAAATAGCATAGAAAGTGGGCATTTTAAGATAGTTTAAGTAGGATAACGGGTGTGATCGAGTTGAAGTTTTTCTTTGGGTTGGTGTTTTTGTTATTTTTTGTGGTCAAGCCACAGTAATTATTATTATATCTCTGTGTTGTGTTTAGTTCTTAAAGTTAGATAACATTTTGTGTTTTGTAAATAAATAAACATATACTTCAAATAATAAGGTCTCTGATCATGTCAGAGGGACACTGAGCAAGGGCAGGAGTGTGGTTTTAGCCGGTAAGAGTCCGGCACTGCCCAGACTGTCTCATAAGTGAGGCAGTCTGGGCGTCCATGAGGATTTCCCACTCCTGCCAAAACAAAAAAAAAAAAAAAAAAAAAAAAAAAAAAAACCTAACCTAACCTAACCTAACCTAACCTAACCTAACCTAACCTAACCTAACCTAACCTAACCGGTTATAACTTTGCATCCAGGTGACGCATTTTGAAGCTGTTTTCAGCTAATTTGATCTTTAATAGGCTCCGTACTACTTTTTGACTAGTTAAAATTGACGAAAACGCGAAAAATTTTTTCCGCCCATCGACTTAGAAAAATTCTCAATAATTTTTCTTTACGGAATCCTAATTTTAATTTTTTCTCAAAATTGTCCAAAAAATCGTCATTCTTTTTAGTTTCAATAGATACATACCTGCCTTACCTGTACTCTGGTGCGCGATCCGCGTGCTCGAGTCCCGTTTGGTGGTCCAAATTCTAGGTTTTTACATAATTTTCGGTCGAAAAACACGTTTTTTTGCCTGAAATTCAAAATTTTTGTTCAGCATAATTTTCAGCAACTGCACAGATCGCTGGCCCGCGCGGAGACGCGTCTTTTGACACCTCGCACGTGCGCCTAGCGAATATAGAAACTCAAAAAACTTTGTATTCAATAATTTCATATACCTACCGAATCCACCTTAGCCGTTCAGTAAATACATAAAATCGTTATAACTTTGCATCCAGGTGACGCATTTTGAAGCTGTTTTCAGCTAATTTGATCTTTAATAGGCTCCGTACTACTTTTTGACTAGTTAAAATTGACGAAAACGCGAAAAATTTTTTCCGCCCATCGACTTAGAAAAATTCTCAATATTTTTCTTTACGGAATCCTAGTTTTAATTTTTTCTCAAAATTGTCCAAAAAATCGTCATTCTTTTTAGTTTCAATAGATACATACCTGCCTTACCTGTACTCTGGTGCGCGATCCGCGCGCTCGAGTCCCGTTTGGTGGTTCAAATTCTTGGTTTTTACATAATTTTCGGTCGAAAAACACGTTTTTTGCCTGAAATTCAAAATTTTTGTTCCGCATAATTTTCAGCAACTGCACAGATCGCTGGCCCGCGCGGAGACGCGTCTTTTGACACCTCGCACGTGCGCCTAGCGAATATAGAAACTCAAAAAATTGCCCGCCCGCCCACCCTTTTGCTACTAGGCAGGTAATCTTGCGATTTTGGGAAAAAATTAGTAATTCATTTAAGCTCTTTTATTAAATTTATTTTTACTTGTATTGACCTTACGGTCGTGCGACCGTAGGATTAGTTTATCTTATTTAATTCTAGGATACTCTCTGTGTTGTCCCCCCTTTACAGGGATCCAGAGGTATCATCAGTGCCTTCTGATTAATTTATTAGATGAATATCACCTTCACTTCTGCTGGAAATATGATCCGCACACCGACGAAGAAAAACGCGAGCTCGCCGGCCTCTGGGGGCTCGCCGCGCTCAACCGAGAAGGCTGGACCCTCGCTTCCTAGCGTGAGGCGCAGTATCGGGGAATGGGAAGCCGGAAAATCTCAGCCTCAGGCCAAGTCTCCGGCCAACACAGAGCAGGATGACAAACTGCCGGCTCCCGGCACTTCGGGGGTGCGCTGCGTGCCCACGGACAAATCGAAACAGCCAAAGAGTTCTGAGTCTGGCTACCCCAATCTCACAGCGGAGGCGAGAGCTTGCCTAAATAAAGCTAAGCTTCATTTGGGCAACTCTCGCAACCTTAAAACAGAGATAAAGACGGAGGTAGTCAACGCAATAAACAGACTCTATGAGCTCGTGAAAGAGGCAGAGCGAGGTAAAGTGCCTGTCGCGCCGGCACCTGCGGTCATTCCAGCAGCTATACCGACGGCTGAGCAATCGGGGCAGACAAAGGGTGAACCGACGGAGCTGATGAGGAGCCTTGTGGAAGGCCTCAAGGAGCACAAGCAGGCGTTGCAGGAGTGCCAACACCATACCCAGACTCTGTCGGAGCATCTTCAGCAGGCCCCTCGCTACGTCGCAGGTCAGGGTCCAACCTTCGCGGAAATGGCCGCTGGCCCGAAGCAGCAAATCCAAGAGCCTCTTCACTCGGTGCTCGTATCATCTGTCAATGATCAGGACACCAGTGAAGAGGTTATTGAGAAGCTCAGGAGGGCGGTCGATGCCAGGAATGAGGGCACGAGAGTGGAAAGGCTGCGCAAGGTTAGGGACCAAAAGGTAGTGGTCGGCTTCAGGACTACAGAGGAGCTCACAAAAGTTGCCGACAAAATAAGGAAAGCGGGAAATCTGGTGGTAGAAGAGGTAAAAAACAAAGATCCGCTAATTATTATCAAGGACGTCCTCTCCTGCCACTCAGATGTGGAGATTATCGAAGCCCTGAAGAAACAAAATACCCACCTGATCGGTGATATACCTGCAGGGGATTTGAGGTTGGTGGTGAAGTACCGTCGGAGAACAAGGAACCCCCATATGGGCCACGTCATCCTGCAGGTGTCCCCTACTGTATGGCAGAGGCTGACTGTGGCGGGTAGAGTGCACATTGACCTACAGCGAGTGCGAGTACAGGACCAGTCCCCACTGGTGCAGTGCACTCGCTGTTTGTGCTTTGGCCACAGCCGAAAATTATGCACGCGGCCCGCTGATCTCTGCATCCACTGCGGTGATCCCCACTTGCGGGCGGACTGCCCTTCACGGCTGGCGGCGGAAGCGCCTAAGTGTCACAACTGCCTATCTGCCAAAATGGACAGGACTGACCACAACGCCTTCGACAAGGAGTGCCCGATACGCCTCAAATGGGACGCGTTGGCGCGCCTATCGGTGGCGTATTGCTAAAGTGGAGCCGGCCTTTCCTAGACGTGGGACCCGAACGGACCACAACGGTACTGCTTACAAAATTAATGTTCAAAAACCTAAAATGATATTCAGTTTCAAAACCCCAAGATGTTACAATAAAAAACAAACGAATTGGAGCCAATTTCATGAGAAATTGGCCCAATTAAAATTAGACTCTAAATTAAATTCATTAGAACTTGACTTAACTTACCATAAAATAGATTTAGTAAATAGTTTATATAGTAAAATTAATACAGATACTAAAGATATAATTCGCAATATACATACCTTACCGTTGTGGTCAAACGAGCTCCTTGACGAGAAGAAGGGGGTCAACACCATGAAAAGTAGTGGAAAACAGGCCAAAATTGTAAATTCAGAGAAATATAGAAAATTGAGTTTAAAATTAGTAGCTAAAATTCATAGGATAGAGGATAAATTTAAACAATTAGGATAAGAAATTATGTCTATATGATATATTGTATATATATTATGATAGCCATATTATAAACATAGTATAGATAGAAATATAATATTTTATAGGTATTAGCATTAGTAGACTCAAGGAAAAATACAAAAACAAACATAGAAATAAGTTGTTAGATAAACGTAAGATATAAGCTTGTTAGGAAACCCGTTAGAAAATAATAACACTAGATTTAAGTTTTGAAATATTAGAAGTAAGGTAACTGCTTCCAGGAACTCCTTCATTCCTGCAACAGGACTGATGAAAAAAAAAAAAAAAAAAAAAAAAAGAGACTAATTAGAACACTGCCAAACAAGGTCTCTGATCATGTCAGAGGGTCACTGAGCAAGGGCAGGAGTGTGGTTTTAGCCGGTAAGAGTCCGGCACTGCCCAGACTGTCTCATAAGTGAGGCAGTCTGGGCGTCCATGAGGATTTCCCACTCCTGCCAAAACAAAAAAAAAAAACCTAACCTAACCTAACCTAACCTAACAACCCTATAAGAAAAGAAAAATAGACCCGAAGCGATTACAGGAAATGGAATTCTGCATACAAGAAATCAGGCAAGAAGAAACTACGAGAAAAATCGAAACGACAATCAGTATTGAAATAGAACCAGAAGAAAACACCACTATTGAACAACAGAAAGTAAAGCGGAAGAGAGATAGTGTCTACAAGCATATTGACTTTTTATCTGACAGTGAAGAATTTGTATGCAGTTCAAGTTCTTGGCAAGGATCCACAGATTCAGATGAAACGGATTGCAATTCTAATAATAATACTACAGAAAAAAAAAGAAAATTACCAAAAAACGTAAACAAAAAAAGGATAAAAATAGAAAAAAAATATCAGCAAAAATTGTGTTAGATGACACTAAAGAGAACACAGAGCTAGAAAAAGGAGAACGAAAAATTAACAAGAGGAAAGTTAGGAGCAATCAAATGAACAGTGGAAAACAATACACTACTAAAAGTGGAAAAGTGAAGAGTTCTACATGTACACCAGAAAATTGTCATAATAACTGCTATGACATAAGCTCGGATAAAAGACAGGCTATTTTTGATCATTATTGGAACCTTACTAAAGAACGACGAAAAGATTGGTTAGTAAGCAACTCAAAAAGGCAAGAAACTAAGAGACAGCGTTGCCAAGATACCGTGGCCCCGGCACAGGCAACAGAAGGAACACGGGTGGGTTTTAGTCAGTAAAAGTCTGACACGCCCTCCCGCTCCGCCCAGAGCGGGAGAAGTCATTTGATGATTTCCCATCCACAAAAAAAAAAAAAAGCGTTGCCAAGATATCAATAGTCGTAGGCGTTGGACTTTCGATTATTATATCAATGAAGGGGAGGGAAAAAGAAAAGTGTGTTTGAAATTTATGCTAAACACACTAGACATTAAGCAGTTTCTTCACAATATTATTTCTACAGCTATGCATGGTTCAGCTAAAGAAGATGGACGAGGTAAACATATTCCTGCAAACAAAACACCTGAAATAAGCAAAGAAGCAGTAAAGAGCTACATAAAAGATTTACCATACTTACCGTCTCATTATTGCCGCAAAAACTCAAAGAGATTTTATCTTCCACAAGAGTTTCGCAACTTATCAAATTTGTATAAAATTTACAAAGAAAAAATGATAAATGAAGATACAGCGGTGGTGGGAGAAAAGGTTTTTCAAAATATTTTCCATGAATTTAATATAGGATTTCACGTCCCACGTAAAGATAAGTGTTCCAAATGTGTGCGTTTTGAACAAGAGGATGGAGGAGAAGAAAAACTGGCTCATCTTAAAGACAAAGAGGAAACGTACGAACGATTTCAAGTACATCAGAAAATTCAAGACGAAAACATACTTTGCGTATCATTTGACTTACAAAAAGTACTAAACACGCCCTAAGGCCAAAGTATGCTACTATACTACAGTCGCAAATTGGCTGTATATAACCTTACTTTTTATGAGTCTAAAACTAGGGAAGGCTATTGCTATTCTTGGAACGAGACTGAAGGAAAACGTGGCGCCAACGAAATCTGTACAATCCTAGACAAATATATTAAGATGGTAGACGATCGTGGCTCAGTAAAACATCTTCTTTTTTATAGTGATGCGTGTCCAGGCCAGAACAAGAATAAAGTTGTTCTTGCAGCAATTCATTCCTGCTTGCAAAAATGCACTAATATTTCCAGCATCCAAATGAACTATCTCTTGCCTGGACATACCTATATGCCAGTTGATTCAATACATTCAATAATAGAAAAAAGCGTGACAAATACGATTATCTGGGCACCTTCTCAATGGGCAACGGTATTTATGTTAGCTCGAAAAAACCCGAAGCCGTACCACGTACAAATTTTGACACATAAGGATTTTTGTGGTTGGGATGTTGTCGGAGATCGATATTTCAAAGGGAACCTGACAGGAAAAATATCGAAGGTAATATTAATAATTTTTAAGTATGCCTATATCCTTTTATGATTGGTTTATGTATGAATTTTAGGTAACTTAAACCGATTTGAAAAATGACGAAGCTGAAACCACGGGCGCAACAAGTTATTTATATTTTTTATTTGTTTTACAGGTACGTACAGTGTTCGAGCCAAACGCCTGCTCGTTTACAATGAGCAAATCAACGCTGCATACTAATTAGTTCGTAATTAGATGTAAGGATTTTGTACTTGTTTGTCATTTTTTTATTCCATTTTTGTTCGTCATCGAGGCAATACAAGTTTGACTAATATCAGCATATTTGGAGTTTCTTTGAAAGGTCACCTAAAATTCCCTAACATACAGCTACATTTAAAAAATCGGACCCACAGAAAGTAGCTGTGAAATACACAATGTCACCCGATAGCCCAACTGAAGATATACCTATAACGGGTAAAAATGTGGAACTTAAGAAAATATATAAGTGTCGCCTGCCTATTTCAAATAAGAAATACCAAGATTTGTGGAAATTGTGCACATCGAAAGTTATACCTGAAATTTTCCAAGACGAGTACAAAAGTATGCATAGTGCTGTGAATATCCAGGATAACCTTCAAGGTACCGACGTCGAAGACTAAAAACAAGAAAAAATTACAAAAGTTAATTCAGTTAAAGTGCTTGATTATGATAATAATTTGTCAAAAGCTTCAATAAAAGTTGACTTTCCGTGTAGAACATAAGTTTATTTTCCTTGTTTTTGCTGCAATCGCTACAATTGTTCAGTAAGTATACAATAAGTAGCTGACCCGGTGAACTTCGTACTGCCTCAGAATATAAATTACTTCACTACACTACCCTAACCTGCAATACGTACGCTACCCTACGCTACTCTTGGCTACGCTGATGTACGGTACGCTAAGCTAAGCTACCCTACCATAAACTACACTGTAACACTAGTACTACTACAACTATTACAATAACAAAAAAAACTTTTATTCAACAAATCAACTAGCCGTTATAAATAGTGTAACTAGCTCGACTTTGTTTTATATACTGAGATTTAGATTATTAGAGTTGGGCCCTGCGCAGACGACAGACTATCCGTGACGCACTCTTTAGTCTGTGAAAATAGAACCTATGCAATTATATGCAGTAACGCACACGACGCGCAAAAAGTCCGGCGCACAAAAAATCCGTGTAATTCGGGCAGACCGCACCGCGCCGCGGCGCGCCGCTCCGCACAAAAAGTGTGTGAAAAAAATTGAACGTTTGCTTCAACGCGCGCTAAAGGCGGGTCCAGACATGTATCATTTGCCCGATCCGATCACCGTATCCGTATCGTCATGATCGCATATGTGGACGGGTAATGATATACTTATCATGATACGGGATCTCGGTACGCCGCGCGCCGTTATGATACGGCCCGTCCCATGTCGTGTCGGTTTTTGTCCGATCATCAAAGGTGATACAGATACGGACGTGGGTCAGTCTGGACGCGTCACTCGCGACGCTCGGTCGGTTGCACGTGCGCGTCATTTTCAGTCCTTGCCATGAAGTAAAAACAATGAATTGGAACAATGAAAATGTTATTAAATTTATCGAGGCCTATAAAGAAAAGCAAGTATTATGGGACCCCAGCCACAAAAGCTATTACAACAGGAATCTGAAGCAGGAGGCCTGGGATGAACTCTCCGTCGAAATGGAGTGTCCAGTTGGCGAATTGAAGAAAAAGATGGATTATTTGTTGGCTGCCCTTCGCCGTGAAAAATCAAAAATCGCTAAAACCAGCACAACAGGAAAAGGTAAGTAGATACTGCTAGTGCGTGCAAAATCTATGCCGGTTTGTGAAGTTCGCACAAGTCGCCCGCCCTCCCTTCCCCGGTCGGCGAACAGAGTGGCATTATTTTGCACGCACTCTACTCGTACCCGTTCATGAAAACTCAATTGATATTTTATAATTATTATTTTATTATTATTCCTCTTTATTTATCTTTAATCTTAGATTAGGCTTTTTACTATATGGATATAAAAGTAAAATACATAAGTATTAAATGAAATTACAAAACATAAACACATTATAAACAAATGTTATTATTATTTTTAATTTAACTACACACTAATACCAGGACAAGCCAGAAATTAAAAACTTTACTCTGAATGTGATGGGATTACAATAGTTATACTTATTTCTATATCGTAGTAGTAATCATTGCATAATTTTAAATTATAGGAGCTGATGAAGTATACCGGTCTTCTTGGTTCGTTTTCAAATATTTGCAATTTCTGATGGTCAGAAACAAGCCTCGCCCGAGAATTAATACTGTGAGTATCTTCAGCACAACCACATTATTACATTTAACTTTAATTATTTTGATTTTGATTTAAAAAAAAACAATTTTTTTTTCTTCCCAAAAAGGAGGAGGTACTATGTTCGGCTGTTTGTATGTTTTTTTTTTTTTGTATGTTTGTTCATCGATTACTCCGCCAATTGTCGACGGATTTTCAAAATTCTTTTTTTGTTTGAAAGTAGACAGTTCTGAGGTGGTCCCATTGTCACCAAGTTAGGATCTGATGATGGAATCTTAGAGAAATCGAGGGCAACCCTCAAATTTTATAGGCTCACTTATTGTTTTTCGCATATTTTATGAAGTATCTTGTGTATTTGCGTATAGTTGTCGCCATCTCAGGTAGCTGGGCTGATGATGGAAGCTCCAACTCCTTAACAGTAAGAAGTTACTCGAACAGGCAAGGACTATTTTATTAAATTGTTTTGTTGTTTGATAGGGCATTTGCCACATTTGGTCTCATGATCATCAAGTCATGACCTGATGCTGCAGTCAGGATAGTCTGCAGTTTACCAACTCCTCGACAAGTAACAGCAGATATATCGTGTTTAGGCTCATTAAAAAGGGCTCGATGTGTGGATAGTCAATGACAGACTGAAAGAAAAGGGGGAGGGGATGTATCGAACTGATCTGATGATGAAGCCGGAAGGTAAATTAATGTAATCGAACCGTGTTTGCGATTATTAGAATCGTTATGAGATGCGCTCTGGCTGTAAGGTCTTTAAGTTTGGCTGAGGGGTACTTTTTAGTGGTGGTACCATAACTAAAAAGTGTAAAATAAAAAACTTTTTACAAAAAAATATAACCGACTTCAATGTTCAATGTGGTTGCCGCGGCGGCATATGCTACGGCCTTTAAGTCTAATTCATATGATCTTGCCATGATAATTTTCCATAAAATGATACAGCAATATTCAGCAATTTTATCCCTCATTACCTGGGCCGACAAAGAAGGTCTGCGTGGGGTATTCGTGATAGGCAATAATGAAGTTATATCGTTATTTTCGAGACGCCATCTTCCCATCGTTACTGGCCCTTCTACTTCACTATCAATACTACCTGGTGGTGCATACATTTTAGCAGAATTAGTACTTTTTATTAAGAAGTTGTGAAGATGACATATTGTCATCACAATCAGTTGTGCCGTTTCAGGTTGGAGTAGCATTGGCTTTCGTAGTACTCTAAAAACACTAGCTGAAATGCCAAAAGCATTTTCAACCACTCGTCGAACTCTTGATAATCGATAATTAAATGTTTTTTTTAATGATCCTTTAGGATGTACACCTGGATATGGCTTCATAATATGGATACCTAACGGGAATGCACTGTCTGCTACAAAATAGTATGGTATAATGCTATTCGTTCCTTCTAATAGTTTCGGAGATGGAAGATTTAATGAGTTGTTTGAAATTTTTTCCTTGAGAATGGAATCATTAAATACACCTCCATCGGAAATTCTCCCTTGACACCCTACATCGACAAATATAAATTTATATGAAGCATCAACTAAAGCGAACATACCAATACTAAACAATTGTTTATAATTATAAAACTCCGATCCGCTATTGAAAGGTGCCTGCAACATGATGTGTTTCCCGTCCATAGCACCAACCACGTGTGGAAGATCCCAACAGTTTTGAAACTCGGAACTAATTTCCTCCCATTCTTGATGCGATGTAGGCATCTGTAACAAATATATTATAATTATTTTATTTTGCTTGCAGGAAGGCCAAGACCGCGCTTTGAAGGATAATACATCTGAAAATGAGGAAAATGACGACATAGGTGAAGATCATGATCAGTCACAAGATAAACAACCCTGTTCCACCGCGAGCACTGAATCGGACAAAACAACCGATAATGCAAAGAATTCATCAAAATCGCAATTCAAATCTCCACTTCCAAAAAAGAGAAAATACGTCGCGAACCAGAACCCAATGTTGCAATCGGCATTTGATTTGCTGACATCATCAGCTTCGGCTGCTAAAGCGGTAGCTACTGCTTCGACTGCACCTGCTACTGGATTAGACCAGTATCAGCTATACGCTAATTATTTGGCAGGCAAATTTAGGGGTTATTCCAAGCAAACCTACATGACTGTGGAACATCAAATAAACAACATCCTATATAACGCTGATTGTGGACAATATGAATATCAGCGCGGGTACTGCACTCCGGCATCTACATATCCCATGGCTGAGACTACAACTCCACAAATGTCTGTAAATTCTTCTTATTCAAACAGAGCACAAAGTTTAGCCCCGTACATGACTGAAAATCAAGTACATTCGCCAGTGACTCAAGTGGATGATTCGTCGATGGATTCCGAAGATTCTTTTCGTGATTTGATCCATGACATCAATTATTAGTAATAAACAATAATTGTTTATAAACTTATAAATAATTGATGACATGGATCAATAATTATTTCTATAATAAAAAATATCCTACCTTGATGTTGTCTTTTAATGCCTCCACGATAGCTTGACAGGTCTCTGGCACTATAACACTTATCGATTGTTTCGAAACTCTGAATAAATATTGTAGGCTTGTATAGGAATCTCCGCTGGCTAAAAATCTCAAAGTGATACTTAATCTTTCTTCAACAGAAATTGCTTTCCTGTATGTAGTATCCGTTTTTTTAATTTTGTGGCCAATCAAATTTATCAAATATTCGAAGTCACTAGGTGCCATACGGGTGAAGTTTTTGTATTTACCACTTATGTGTTGAAATCTTAGGTCTCTCATCAAAGCTCTTCCTCCAAGTCTGTTTCTGTTTCTAAATAATTCCGTTTGCCACCATCGTCTCTGTTTTGGTTTTGAGGTTAGAATGTTGTGAATGACAATAAAACAGGCACATGAAATTGCTAAATTCTCGTACATTTCAACCAACTGCGACGACATGTTTGATCGAGAGCAGAAACTGAACTGAGCAATTTGATACGCGATCATGACTATTGTGAAGATATGGATACGGAGCAAATCGGAGGCGTCCACAACTTGATACGGGGCTTGATACAATACGCAGATACGGATACGGTGATCGGATACGGTGATAGGATCGGTCAAATGATCATGTCTGGACCCGGCTTAACGCACGCGATCTATTATCATGGCGCCAGAGGTCGATGTAACTATGTTAATTCAAGAAATACAAAACAGACCAACAATTTATGATACTTCTAAGGCAGAATATCATGATAGACATTGAAAAAGAAAAATGTGGGAAGAAGTGTGCTGTAATGTTTATTCCGCTCCTGTTTGGACATGTATGACGTCTAAAGAAAAAACAAAATACGGTAAGTTTAAGTTTTTATTAGACTTTTTAGTAGTAGTTGGAGATAAAACTTGCAAAACTATAAAAAAACGATTAGATTAAAAACATAGAGGTTATTTGTTTATTTTTTCTTATGCAAAAATTAGGGATGGGTATCGACATTGAATGATAATGAACGAATGACAGTTATCGATTGATGAATCGATACAACAAGATTCAATATATCAAAATCGCTTTGATTATTATGTATAACACCTATACCTTGGTATTTTGAACAAAATAATTAATTAATTGATACATAATTAATAATTAATTTCTTTACTCATGTGACTTTACTATACTGCCAGGGTACACTTCCCAGAGAAATGGTGAAGTAGTTAGTAAAATACTTTCTCGTTTCTATTCCATTATCTGTCCCTCTCACACCAATATTAGATATATCTTCGAAAGGGCAGTTAAACAACGTGTCTTCAAAACAAATACCGTCTCATTTTCTTACAAAATTGTGCAGAATGCACCCTGCTTTTATAATTTTTATGGCTAATGGCATATTCACGTCTAAACCTCTTTGAAATATTCTCCATTTGCTACACAAAATTCCAAAGGCACATTCTACCATTCTTCGTGCTCTAGACAACCGGTAATAATAAATGCGCTGTTGGACACTTAAATGGCGGTCAGGAAAAGGTCTCATTATGTGTGATGAAACTGCAAAGGGTTCATCTCCCACAAAAACAAACGGCATTGGTTGTCCATTCAGATCACCGGGAAGTTTTTGTTTATCCGGAAGAATTATTTTACCATCCAGAATTCCTTTCTCAAGTGTGGAGTTTTTAAAAATGTTTGAATCACTGAATTTTCCGTAGGCGCCAACATCAATAAATGTAAAACAGTAATCGGCATCAACGACTGCCATCAGTACAGTAGACAAATAACAGTAATCGGCATCAACGACTGCCATCAGTACAGTAGACAAATAACAGTAATCGGCATCAACGACTGCCATCAGTACAGTAGACAAATAACAGTAATCGGCATCAACGACTGCCATCAGTACAGTAGACAAATAACAGTAATCGGCATCAACGACTGCCATCAGTACAGTAGACAAATAACAGTAATCGGCATCAACGACTGCCATCAGTACAGTAGACAAATAACAGTAATCGGCATCAACGACTGCCATCAGTACAGTAGACAAATAACAGTAATCGGCATCAACGACTGCCATCAGTACAGTAGACAAATAACAGTAATCGGCATCAACGACTGCCATCAGTACAGTAGACAAATAACAGTAATCGGCATCAACGACTGCCATCAGTACAGTAGACAAATAACAGTAATCGGCATCAACGACTGCCATCAGTACAGTAGACAAATAACAGTAATCGGCATCAACGACTGCCATCAGTACAGTAGACAAATAACAGTAATCGGCATCAACGACTGCCATCAGTACAGTAGACAAATAACAGTAATCGGCATCAACGACTGCCATCAGTACAGTAGACAAATAACAGTAATCGGCATCAACGACTGCCATCAGTACAGTAGACAAATAACAGTAATCGGCATCAACGACTGCCATCAGTACAGTAGACAAATAACAGTAATCGGCATCAACGACTGCCATCAGTACAGTAGACAAATAACAGTAATCGGCATCAACGACTGCCATCAGTACAGTAGACAAATAACAGTAATCGGCATCAACGACTGCCATCAGTACAGTAGACAAATAACAGTAATCGGCATCAACGACTGCCATCAGTACAGTAGACAAATAACAGTAATCGGCATCAACGACTGCCATCAGTACAGTAGACAAATAACAGTAATCGGCATCAACGACTGCCATCAGTACAGTAGACAAATAACAGTAATCGGCATCAACGACTGCCATCAGTACAGTAGACAAATAACAGTAATCGGCATCAACGACTGCCATCAGTACAGTAGACAAATAACAGTAATCGGCATCAACGACTGCCATCAGTACAGTAGACAAATAACAGTAATCGGCATCAACGACTGCCATCAGTACAGTAGACAAATAACAGTAATCGGCATCAACGACTGCCATCAGTACAGTAGACAAATAACAGTAATCGGCATCAACGACTGCCATCAGTACAGTAGACAAATAACAGTAATCGGCATCAACGACTGCCATCAGTACAGTAGACAAATAACAGTAATCGGCATCAACGACTGCCATCAGTACAGTAGACAAATAACAGTAATCGGCATCAACGACTGCCATCAGTACAGTAGACAAATAACAGTAATCGGCATCAACGACTGCCATCAGTACAGTAGACAAATAACAGTAATCGGCATCAACGACTGCCATCAATACAGTAGACAAATAACAGTAATCGGCATCAACGACTGCCATCAGTACAGTAGACAAATAACAGTAATCGGCATCAACGACTGCCATCAGTACAGTAGACAAATAACAGTAATCGGCATCAACGACTGCCATCAGTACAGTAGACAAATAACAGTAATCGGCATCAACGACTGCCATCAGTACAGTAGACAAATAACAGTAATCGGCATCAACGACTGCCATCAGTACAGTAGACAAATAACAGTAATCGGCATCAACGACTGCCATCAGTACAGTAGACAAATAACAGTAATCGGCATCAACGACTGCCATCAGTACAGTAGACAAATAACAGTAATCGGCATCAACGACTGCCATCAGTACAGTAGACAAATAACAGTAATCGGCATCAACGACTGCCATCAGTACAGTAGACAAATAACAGTAATCGGCATCAACGACTGCCATCAGTACAGTAGACAAATAACAGTAATCGGCATCAACGACTGCCATCAGTACAGTAGACAAATAACAGTAATCGGCATCAACGACTGCCATCAGTACAGTAGACAAATAACAGTAATCGGCATCAACGACTGCCATCAGTACAGTAGACAAATAACAGTAATCGGCATCAACGACTGCCATCAATACAGTAGACAAATAACAGTAATCGGCATCAACGACTGCCATCAGTACAGTAGACAAATAACAGTAATCGGCATCAACGACTGCCATCAGTACAGTAGACAAATAACAGTAATCGGCATCAACGACTGCCATCAATACAGTAGACAAATAACAGTAATCGGCATCAACGACTGCCATCAGTACAGTAGACAAATAACAGTAATCGGCATCAACGACTGCCATCAGTACAGTAGACAAATAACAGTAATCGGCATCAACGACTGCCATCAGTACAGTAGACAAATAACAGTAATCGGCATCAACGACTGCCATCAGTACAGTAGACAAATAACAGTAATCGGCATCAACGACTGCCATCAGTACAGTAGACAAATAACAGTAATCGGCATCAACGACTGCCATCAATACAGTAGACAAATTAGTAATTAGAACCCGAATTTGGCGGCATCTTAAGACGTATGTGCTTCCCATCTACCGCTCCTAAACAATTAGGAAATTGAGTTCGATCGTGGAATTGTTTCGCAATCTCTAGCCATCTCTGCACCGTAAAAGCAGGAAAGCATTGACTTTTACATAGTTCCCATATTGATGTACAGGTTTCGTTAATTATAGAACGAATAGTAGATGCGCCAATCAGATAATCTTCTTCGAGTTCGACGAACGATGACCCTCGTCCTAAATACCTGCAAAAAAAATAGTTCAAAAACTATAATGAATACCTAACTTTTAGTAACCTACATATAATTATTTCTTTTTTTATAGGAAAAGATATACAGACGAAGTGGAACTCTTTGAGAAGTTGCTTCCGAAGGGAACTCAGTGCTCAAAAGAATATTCCTTCAGGAAGCGGAAGAAAAAAGAAGAGAAAAATATATTTACTTTGATTCACTGCTATTTTTGTTGCCATTTACAGTGGTAGAGAATAATGAATCTTCTATCGAAATCGAACAAAGTGCCGAAACATTAAACGTCACAGTGCAGAGTTCAGATACTGGAACAACTGATTCTAAACGACCAAAGACGCAACCGAAGAGCAAGACTAATTGTTACGATGAGGAGTATTTAGAAATACTAAGAGAAGGCAATCAACTGATGAAAAACAACAACTTACGTCATTCAGAAAGCAGAACAATCTTAGGGGATATGGGTGAAGATGAATCATTTCTGCCGTCGCTTCTGCCTTATGTCAAACAATTTTCATCAGACCAAAAGTTGCAATTAAGAATACAATTACTACAAACAGTTTTAAATTTTAAACAGTCCTTAAGCAGTTCAGCGTCTATTCACAACCAAACACAGCAAGTATTGGATATACCTAATGAACGAATAGTAATTGTAATCGATCCATCGATGAACTCAAATGTGTCTAACCAATATGACACTGCTGAGAGACCGAGTACTGAGCCCCCTAACTACAGTGACATTGCAGAAGATTCGGATACGTTCCCAGGCCAATCTCTTTACAAAAGTCAAGCAGGCCAAGCGGCTCGTCATACACCCTCCCCCGTTCATAGAGATCACGCATCAATAGTTTCTGCCGAAAATGAATCACTTTTGTCTCTTGGCGACGACGACGACGTTGGCGAGGTGTAAAGTAGGTACGAGTATATTATGAAAATATAAACTAAACATTCAATAAAAGGCTGATTGTGATTTTAGAAAATTAGTTAAGTACCTAATTGTTAAGCTAATTATTTTCTTGACTAGATACACCACCAACCAAAAGACTTAATTTTCCAAGGTATAGTAATAACATCAGCAATATTAATTGTGATTTAGTAATTAAGCTCCCAATTGTGATTTAGTAATTAAGCTCCCAATTGTGATTTAGTAATTAAGCTCCCAATTGTGATTTAGTAATTAAACCCCAAATTTTATTTAAAAGTAACAATTCACTTGTTTTTCCAAAATGTATGATTAATAATAATAATCTGCCATAATAATTGTGATTTAGTAGTTAAGCCCCTAATTTTATTTACAATATAAGTGACAATTCACTTGTAATAGATCGATATTATTGTGTACCTACATTATTGTTTAAAAGTACTCGTACAACATACTTAAAAGTTTGCTGCCATGAAAATCCACGTAATTCTTATAAATTTTTATGTTTTGTTATTTTCCCTAATTAATAAAAGAAAATCTTTGTTCATAATGTTTTGGTTTAAATAATAAGTACCTCAGAAACCTATTTGTCATTTGAATAATAAAAAACTTAGTTTGTTGCTGAGAGAAATAATAAATAATATAATTATGATTATATAAATATATATATTTTATTTACTTACCTGAGTGTCACAGACAGCCTTTCTTCTGGACCAATGCACCTCCTCATTGTTGTTTCTGAATGAGTCAAAGCAGGTCTCAAAATAAATAGCTACTCATCAAATGTAGTAACAGACATTTTATAAAATTTGAAAAAATTTGCCGGATGTTGTTTCAGAATTGAATGTTTAGTATGGAACTGTCCCTTCAGTAATCTTTCCGAAAGTATAGGATGTACCCAAAATTCTCTATTTCTTCTTCTTTTTCTGTACTTCATGTACAAAATAATACTTCGCGATCTCTGCACGATTTCCATAGCGTCTACGTCCCTACAGCTCTGCCGACAAAATGATCGAAGATGTGCGTCGTGTGCGTTGAGTCTGTGAAAAATCCGCGACCGACTTTTTGCGCGCCATGCAGACTTTGTGCGCCGCAGACTCGATCGCACAAAAAGTGTGCCGTCTGCGCAGGGCCTTGATAGAAGTAGGTAAGTAGCAAATATACGACTAAAAGGCAATAAGTCAAATTGTTTTAGATGTTTACACTTAATATTACGTATAAGTAATAATAGCTAAGTCTGTATTAGTCTGTAATGCATGTTAGTCGTTTTTGCGTTCCTAAATTTCAATGGATTTATTGAATAGTGTTTATGCTTTACTGTACCTGAATATTTTTATGAAGATAAGTATTTTTGCCTTACGAAGTGGACAGAGCATTTATACTAAAGCGACACTATCTTCGGAAATACAGTAATAATAGGCAATATGTCAACTTTAACACATAGATAATATAATAACAATGATTTTTTGCCTTCAGCATATTTAAATTGGAATGCTAGAAAAAAATATATGCCAGATTTAGTATTAAAAAAGAGTTTAAATCGCTCTCCTGTAAAATGCCCTTTTTGCAGTTTAGTACTTTTGCCTTTCTAGTGACGAAATGAAGTCAATCATACATTCTAAGGACACCAACACATTTTGAAAGCCCTGCTCGTTGACAATAGAAAAAATATGAGCCGGAAGCAAAATACCCAGAAACAAAGTCGTAAATAGGGTTTTTGTGGAACACCTGCGTGCCACACGATGCGCGCGGCCGGTGACTCATCGGTCGTGTGCGCTTAAGGTGTCAAATAGATAATACATATGTGCGCTTCAGCGGCTTTAGGTTAGTCACATGGGAATAATATTTTATTTTGCCGGGATGTATAGCCTATTTTACTTTCTACTTCTCCTACCTAAAATATCCGTATGAATATATCGATCCGTTGCGGCGTAAAGGAACAACAACAAACGATAAGTTGAACGGAGACATTTTTACAGTTTTTCGTATTGCATTAATTATATTCTCGTAAACAACTTACCTCTGTTATATTTCTAATATTGATGAGATACTGCATCAAGGAAGGATGTGCTTGCATTAATTCAGCAGTTAATGGCATTGACAGTCTCCGGCGATTATTACTCCGATTGAAAGTGCGTTGGCACAACAAACAAAGTCCCAAGTCAGCCATATTGTCACAACAACAAAATCCAACACGTAAAACACATTCACAGTCCGAGTATGTCAAGCACAGGTTATCCAATTAAAGAAGCGTTTTTCAAGTCCAGATTATTAAGCCAAGTCGTCTATAAAATCGCCACGAGAAACTCTAAAACACACACGTAAGCCACGAAGGTAGAACAGTGAGTGCTTTGTTTGCCAATGTGTAATAAATATAAAATACCTTAAACAGGCTCGTGCGCAGGTAAAAAATTCTTTGACTGTGATTGGCTAGCTTTCTAGCCAATTAGCAGTGCCGCCCGGTGTTGGCGTCAGTGAAAGCGCACGGGAAGGACAGCAGCGCATCATTTTGAAGTCAGAATTATGATCTGGCTATAAACGCACAACGATAAAACAAACTTCAAGTGGTAATTGTTGAATTATTTACAATTGTATTATTTTTTCTTTAAACACCCATAACTCAGTTCGGACTGAGTTTATGATATAAGACCCCATACAATATTTCATTTGTTAGATTATTCTGCATCACTTTTTTCGTATCCGATCGACTGCCGCCAAATAAATAAAAGGCACCAATTTTACGCATTGGCCTTTCCAGTTGATTTCTAATATTAATCAGGCTAACTTCAAAACTGTATATTTTAACGGATATCTGATAAATCACGGATGTAGATATTAGTTTCTAGAATTCTAATTATTTAGTATTCAAATTATGATCAAACTTCATTTGTATGGAGCACGTTCGGGGGAAACGGAAACTCCTCTTCAAGTATATGTCAGGACACGCTACGAGTACACAGTGAATCGTCTTACTTCTATTACAAAAGCGAAAGTATGGATGGGTGTTTGTTACTCACTCACGCCAAAACGGCTGAACGGGCCCGAAAGAAATATATTACGGTCTGGAATAGCACATAGGCTACTTTTATCCCGGAAAAATGTACGGTTCCCCTCGGATCATTTTCGACATCCACGCGCGCGAATCGGCTGGCAAAAACTAGTAAGATACATAAGAACTTATTTAAACTACAAGAAACTATTTTATTATGATATCAACTTCTCGAATCTAGATTAGAAAAACACAAGTAAAACTTCAACATTTATATTGTTAACGATTTTATTGCCCAGTGGAATGTAAATATTTATATAAAACTTGCCGCTCGGTCAGTTTCGGTGTCGCGTTCTTAGTTAAATAGTGTAACTCTTACCTTTATATATGTTTCCATTGCGGCTTTTATGAGTATTATTAAATGGTTATTCATTGGCGATTGGTTGTATTGGTGAAAATTTATTTTTTCAAAAAGATTCATGCCTATAAAATGCGATAAGGATTTTGACATGAGCTCCTGTCTAATATTTTTTAATGAAATTTTCGTGTTATCAGATGAAAGAATAGAAGTTTTTATTATTACTTCCATCCGTTTACATATGGTTATTACGTCATTAGATGGACATACACACACACATTCACACACCCTAACACGCGCACACACACACTCCTACACACCCCATTTGTTTGGGGTGAGGTTAAGATAAACCAAGATTAAAGATTATAAAGATAGCTATATTTCAACAATACCGATTAAACTAATACAAAGGAAAAACTATTAAAACTAATGAGGTGAATGAGATGAGATTGAGTCGCGCCCGATATGCTATCCGAATGCGTACTGACTAATTACTTAGGTAATACATAAAATAATAAAGGCATCGAGCACGGTGTCGCAATTACGCTGACAGGTCTTTATTGTTCGGTGATTGACCCGAACATACTCCCGAGGGAGAAAAAGATGAGGTTAGTAGTAAGATATAGTTAAATGGATATGAACTTAAAATTAACAAGGTGAAAACAATATTCAAATAATACTAAGATAGTTATGTAGGGTTAGTTTGTTAAAGGGTGAGATTACATTTAACAGATTAAATTACTAATTAAACAGAATCGCTATAGTTCAAGTCAGGAAGAGAAAACACGCGAAAGATCGGGGAAGAACCTCTATCTTCCTTTTTTTGTAAACACTCACTTGACACGGCTAGTCGCTTAGGATCACTTTTCACTGATTTACTACTAGATTGCCCATTTTCCCTAATTTCACTGCACTCAATCACAACACTTTCTGCAACGGTGTGTGGAGACGCCAACGCAGCTGCCTCAGAGGCCGCACAGGCTGCCGACTGCTCTGCTGTAGAAGTGGGACGATTTCCTTTGCGTTGCCTTTTCCGCCAACGTTGAAAAAAGTAAATGGCCACCAAAACCAAGATTACTGCTATGATGAGATAAGTAGCAGTATAAAGATGGATATCGTGGTAAGAGATATCGGTGCTCAAAGGTTCACTCTGTTTCATGATCTCAATGCTTCTCTTGATGGCTTCAAATTGCTTGAGGTTGTCTGAGTTATTGAGATTAAACTCATATGAGATTTCCGGCATTGTGATATTTATCATGTGATTGATAGGGGATATTTCCGGTGAGATAATATTTGTCGTCGTGCTAATTTTACTCGTTAATCTTCTGTTCGAATATACCGTAAAATCTTCTGTTTTTACTAAACAGCCTTCTAAAACACGTAACAAGCCAGCGCCTGAGAACCTGACTGCCTGAACTTGATTTTCACACAGAAGTTTGATATTACATACGTCGCAGCAAAAGTAATAATACTTGTTTTCAGATGTTAATTCTCTCCAGTCATTCTTGCATGGGATAGTTTTAGTTTTACAAGTTCTTGTGCCTGGGATCGTCTCACAAAGGCTATGATCATCTTTCATGTGGTGAATAGGCCTTCTGAAATGGCACAGGATAGTCTCTGGATTTTTCAATATGCACGACTGCAGATCCGTATCAGTGATAGGTAAATACGAATCTTTTCTCATGTTGATTGCTGCTAATTTGGAGATCGTTTCAACTTTTATTATCATGTTATTTTCCATAATGCGCGGGACCGGGATAAGATTGAATAATTCGTAAAGATCCCTTTCAATCAGGGGTATTCTTATTTATATAATTAAGTATTTGCCAGAGTATTTGGCTCTTACTTTGAGCAAGCTGTAAAGATCTTTGAGGTTTAAGTTATCGACAGGTACGACTAAGTCTCCTGATATTTGTGCTGATATTATGTTTAGCTCTGATCTTAGTTGCTTCGGAGATATCAAATGGAAATCTAATTTTACACTATAAATATCAGTAACTGTATCTAAAATTGAGTCCTGGATTCGTCGAAGGGTATACAATAGATTATTGGCCGTGAAAGCTGAGGTTATGAAGTCTGTAACAATGGTAAGGTTTTGCACTTGCAGAGCGAGATTTTTGTAAGAATCTTGGAGAGTGTTAAGCTTTTGATTGATTAACTTGTGATGTTTGTTTATCGTGCTCTCCATCCTTTTCATGAGGTTGAATTCAGCTTCTACGATTGACGTCTGATTTTTCCAGAGGTTGTATAAGTGGTTTTCGTTATGTTTTATGAGGTCAATATCCTGCTCATATTTCTCTGCAAATCGTTGGTCTAACACTCCGAATAGGCTATTTGCAACGTAGCCAACTCCGTCTATTAAGCCGCGTCGCCGGCGTCTCTCATTAGTCATAAATGAGTCATAAATGAGTCATTCATCATAACAATATTATCGTAATGTTTGATTTCGTCGAGCTCGTGCTCGAGTTGTAACATGACGCCGTCGCAAGGTGTTTGAGTTCTAATTGTAGCGCATAAGGTTTCAAGATACTTGATATACTTTATTAGTGCCGCCGTTCCATCTTGATAAGGATTTGTATCGTAATAGACTATTAAATGCCAATCGTCTCTGACTAAGTGCATATTAGATACTTTGTCGAAATATACACTATTGTTTGTTAGCTGCGTAAAGTTGTAAGATGCTTGAGTGATGTTTACTAGCGACAGCAAAAATAATGTCAAAGATAAGACTATAGCTGAGAATGATATTGGGCGTTTTCTCTTCGCCGCTGGCAGTTTATTACAAACTTTTGAGGTGTCTGGATCTTGATCATTTTTATTGGGATTTGTTGGCAGTAAGGATAGTTTTACCACAGGACGTTTTAGAACCCCGTTTTTAGTTTTAAGTGTGACGACTCTTACGTGTCCGTCGCTTCCAGGATGCAACGCTACTACTCGGCCTAGGCTCCATTTTCCTGGTGGAAGGTTGTCGTCCTTTATAATAACGATATCGTCAAGGTCGAGATCTTTTTGATGCTGTCGCCATTTGGACCTCGTAGAAAGCTGCGAAAGGTAGTCAGTCTTCCACTTGTTCCATATATCTTGATAGATTTTTTGTGTCAAGTGCCACCGTGTGCGAAGATCATGCTCTGTTTCGAAGATCGTTAAATTGGGACCACTTGCTAGAAAGTGGGCCGGGGTCAAAAAGTCCAAGTCTTCCGGATCTTCAGTCAAAGGACATAGTGGCCTGGAGTTCAAACACGCCTCGAGTTGAGATAATAGGGTAATGTATTCCTCGTAGGTTAGTTTTTGTTCTCCAACGACACGTTTGAGGTGATGTTTTAGGCTCTTCACTGCCGCTTCCCAGAGTCCACCAGCAGATGGCCATGAAGAGGCATTGAAGTGCCACTCAATGTTCATTTCAGAGATTGTTGATGTTACTTCGTGGTCACACAAGATGTTAGAGATTTCTGAAAATTCTTGTTTTAAGATTTTGTTGGCTCCTATGAAGTTGGTTCCCTGATCACTATAAATGTGCCCAGGAACTCCTCTTCTGGCCGACATACGTCGAAGCGCGGCGATAAATGCTGACGCTGTGAGATCTGAGACGATTTCTAAATGTACGGCTTTAGTTACCATACAAACAAACACTGCAACATATCCTTTACAGGTTCTGATGCCACGGCCTCTGTTTGCCTTAATAAAGATGTGTCCGGTATAATCTATTCCGGTATGGTAGAAAGGTCGGTTTGGAATCAATCGTGCTGGAGGTAGGTCCCCCATGATTTGATGTTGCGATATTGGGTTATTTCTTCTACATTTGACACACATTCTTAATCTCTTCTTTATGACCCTATTTCCTCCAAGAATCCAGTATTTGTGTCTTATGACTCCAGTAGTCATTTTTACTCCGCCGTGGAATGTGAGCTCGTGGGATTCGTCTATGATAAGATCTGCCAATTTCGATTGATTCGGGATTATGATAGGATGCTTCATTTCAGGATCAAGATTTGAATGTTTAAGCCTGCCTCCGACACTGAGTAATTGATTACTGTCTAGTACTGGATTGAGATTGAGAATCTGACTTCTTTTATCTAGTGGTTCATTATTTTGCAATCGCGATATTTCTTTGTTGAAATATTCATTTTGCACGTGCTTAATTAACATTTCTCTTGCTGTCTTTATATTCTGCAGAGTAAGAAAACATGTACGTTTTTTCTTGTAAACAACGATGTCAATAAACTTGTTGATGTAGGCTAATACTCGAGTAACTTTCCGTAAAGTGCTATATTTTGTTAATAGTTGGTTAATTATTAAATTTTCGGGATTAACAATGACCGTATTTACTTGCTCCTTCTTTCTTAATTCTTCGTTAATAATGCTCGAATCTCGAATCGGCATCTTATGTAATTCGTTCGGCTTATATTGTGGAAGCCAGTCGGGGCCTTGCCACCACAGCGAGTGATTAGTTAATTGAGCAGCAAGTAAACCGCGGCTTGCGCAGTCTGCGGGGTTTTCTTTAGATTTTACATAACCCCAGTTATTTTTTGGGATGGTTTCAGTTGTAATCCTTACGCGATTTGCAACAAAAGGTTTCCATTTCTCCGGTTCACCACTTAACCAACCGAGAACAGCTGTTGAATCAATCCAACCATACACATGCACCTTGTAGCTCGATAGGGATAATATGATTTTACGCATAAGTTTTGACAACAAGAGAGCGCCGCAAAGTTCCAAGCGCGGGATCGATTGTGGGGTTTTCAGCGGTATTACTTTTGATTTCCCAGCAATAAGGGTCACGTGAGTTTCATTTGCTCTCTGTATTTTGCAATACACGACGCAAGCGTATGCTTTTGTGCTGGCGTCGCAAAAGCCATGGAGTTCGATGACATCCTTCTTAAGGGTTTGAACCCAACGGGGTATTTTAAAGCGAGATATATGAGATAAATCTGCTTTGATAGTGTTCCACTCTAACATGATTTCCTGAGGGACAGGGTGGTCCCAACTCAGGTCTGATTTCCATAGTTCTTGGAACAAGATCTTAAGTTTTATTGTGACTGGTGCTAGCCAGCCTAAAGGGTCAAAGATCTTAGATATTTGAGACAAGAATTGTCTTTTTGTAAGGATGTCTTTTGAGATAAATTCTATAGGATGAAAGATAAACTGATCATTTTTTGGTTCCCACCGAAGACCTAAAGTTTTAGTTGTCTCCGGTTGCTTGAAGTCAAAGTTTTCCTTTTGAGGTGCATCAGAACTGTCTATTATTTCCGGTAAGTTTGATCGCCATTTTCGTAGGTTAAACCCGCAAGATTTGAGTAGGCTGATCATCTCCGCTTTGAGTTCTAGAGCCGCTCTCACTGAATGTTCACCATGCATGAGATCATCCATATAAAACGAGTGTTCTAATACGTCAGGAGCGCAACTTTGTGGATAGTTTTGCCTTTCATCGATGGCTAGTTGCTTGAGAGTCATCATGGCCAAAAAAGGTGCGGCTTTTGTGCCATAGGTAACTGTCGCTAACTGATACTCTTTTAAAGGTTGATATTGATGATCACGCCAGATAATTTTTTGATATTTCTGATCATCGGGATGTAGCCAGATTTTGCGAAACATTTTCTCTATATCAGCCGTAAAAGCGAATCTGAATTGTCTCCATTTTAAGATAAGGCTCTGAAGGTCCTGTTGTAAATTGGGTCCTCGGCACATAAGATCATTGAGGCTGTGCCCGCTCGAGGTTTTTGCCGAGGCATTAAAGACAACTCGCAACTTAGTGGTTGATGACTCAGATCGTTGTACACAGTGGTGCGACAAGTAGCAGTCCGGCTGTACATGTTGTGTAACGGGTGTCATGTGTCCGAGTTCTATGTATTCAGAAATAAAAGTTTTATAGTCACGTGCCAGTGCTGGTTGTTTGTTTAATTTCCGCTCTATTTGGAGAAATTGAGCAATCGATTTTGCTTTCGACGCGCCTATGTTTGTCTCAAAATTATCTTTGAATGGTATTTTAACGACATAGCTTCCGTCTTCTCGTCTAGAGGTCGAAGATTGGTAGAACTCGATGCATTTTTGATCTTCTTCTGATATCGCTGATGATTCATGGATGTCCTCCACTTCCCAAAACTGCTGAATCTCTTCAATGTTATTTAGGATTACATTACAATGATACGTTTTGTAGTTGCCGCTTAAGATCCATCCCAACTGGGTTTGTTGGGCGATGGGCAACATACCTTCGGAACGACAGATACCTTCCATAAGGATGGTGGAATAGATATCTGCTCCAAATAGTATATCAATAGGCCTACTTTTATAAAATTCGGGATCTGCTAGAATTATTTGATTGAGAGTAGGCCAGTCTGGCTTAGGTAAGGTACAGCTGGGTAGATTGTTTATGAGTCTATTCATTATATATACGTCTGTTTCAAAGGTGAAATCGCTAACCAACGACGAACATTTGATGTTAAGCATTCCCTTACAGTTGTTTTCCTTATTGTCTATTCCTGAGATATAACCGTTACATTTCCGCCGCGGTAGCCTTAATAACTGAGCTGCACTTTCTCTAATAATTGATGTCTGTGATCCTTGGTCTAAAAGAACTCTCATGTTGTGGTAGGATCCATCTGCTGCTTGTACTTTAATTATTGCTGTGGCAAGCAATATTTCTGAGGGTTCTTTTAGAAGCGATGTAGCTGGGTTGTTTTCTTGCTCTTGAGATGGAGATTTCGTAATCGTAGCTGCATTTGACCCGGATCGATGCGAGGTAAAAGATTCATGCAAAATGGTGTTGTGATCTTTATTGCATTCTTTGCATCTTATTTCAGAGAGACATTTTTTGCCGTCATGAAAATGTAAACAATTAATGCAAAGCTTCAAGTTAGCAATAGTATTTTTCCGTTCATTAGGTTGCAATTCCAATAATTTTTGACATGCATGAATTCGATGATCATTGGTGTTGCAAATAGGGCAATGCTTGCGATAGTTAGTTTTGTGTTTGGACTTTGACGATTGCGAAACTTGATTTGTTGAGTAATTCGTTTTAGCGGAGTTGTAATTATGTTTAAAATTGGAACCCTTTGAAAATGATGGTTTGCTATTGTTGTTTGGTTGAGATTGGGATGATTTCTGCGCAGAATTATCAAGCTTTTTACGAGAAGTTTCTAGCATCATGAACTTGGTTTCCAAGAAATTAAGGAAGTCTTCCAAGACGGGTAACTCTCGTGGGGATTTTAAAGCTTGTAGATAATCTTCGTATGTATCGGCGTCCAATTTTTGAGATAATATACATACTAGAAAAGGATCCCAGGAAGACACATCAACTCCTAGGTTCTTGATAGCGTTCACGCTCTCGTAGGTAGTGTCGTGAATGCGTTTTATATGATTTGACGATTGTTGCTGGTTTGTAGGGATATTCATGATATTATTAAGGTAAGTGGTGAAGATCAGTCGCTTGTTATTATAACGATGATTGAGGATATTCCAGCATACAGGATAGTTGTCAGAGCTTATCTGGAGATGTTGGATCAATTTTTCGGGTTCACCTTTGATCTTGCTCTTCAGAAACTGCATCTTTTGTGCATTCGATAAAGATGGGTTGTTATGCACAGCTTCGGTGAAAAGATCTTTGAATGAAATCCACTTGTTGTAGTTTCCATCAAAGGTGACTATCTCCATTTTAGGGGTAGATTTTTCAACATGTGCAACGGACCACATTTTCTTATTGATGTCTTTCTTAATTTTGTTATAATATTTCTCATAATGAGTAAATTGCTCTTCGTACTCAGAGTTCAATCCGCCATACTCATTGTCCAACTCCCAATGAAGTGAGTCAATGGCCGCCCAACGCGATTGTATCGTCTTCAAGATATCTTCAAACTCCCATTTTTCCGTGACGAGATCAAGGTCGATGTTGGAAGTTGTTCTCAAGAAAGCTTTAAAGTTGGTAGCTTGCTTTTTGAAGAGAGCTTCGGCATTACCCCCTTCCGGTGTAGGGTTTTTAGAAGCAGAGTGAGATGCGAGGTTCGAGGTTTGAGATTCCGCAGTAGGTTGAAACGTAGGAGGTTTCAGTTCAGGGATCTGCGGTACGTTTGCTAGGGGATTATAGTTTTGAATAGTAGTTTTAATATGGTTATATTTTTCCTTCATTTGATCGTATTGCTTAGTACTGAAATATGCATGAGATTGATCACCAAAAGACAGCAAAGTCATATGGTTATTATGGAACTCTGTAAAGTATTGTTCCAAGGTAGCTAATCGACGACGTAAGTAGTCAGAGGTCTTGCGCTCGGCACCATCCTTCTTGAAGTTGGTGAAGAGCTTCTCTACGGCTTCGATTAGTTGTTGTTGGGTGGCTAAAATGTCATTCATCTTACAAAGATAAAAAAGAGACCTTACTTGGGCTGAGGGCTTCTGTAGAGATCAAATGTCCTTGTGATGGCTGCAAGAACAAACCTGGAGTATCAGCGTGATGAGATGCCGCGATGCTTTCGTACAACCAGGGTCAACAGGATCAGCAGGATGATGGCTTGTATCCGTCCGGAGCTCCGAGGTCAGTTAGGATGCACAGGATAATGAGATTTGTGGAGAGTAAATCCACTGAGTTCTGTTTGGCAGGGTCTGGTTCCAAGCGAGACACTTACACAGCACAATTATAGTAGGCACACGCGTAATAGTCCCGCCCCGATGGCTCGAAGGACCAATGTTTGGGGTGAGGTTAAGATAAACCAAGATTAAAGATTATAAAGATAGCTATATTTCAACAATACCGATTAAACTAATACAAAGGAAAAACTATTAAAACTAATGAGGTGAATGAGATGAGATTGAGTCGCGCCCGATATGCTATCCGAATGCGTACTGACTAATTACTTAGGTAATACATAAAATAATAAAGGCATCGAGCACGGTGTCGCAATTACGCTGACAGGTCTTTATTGTTCGGTGATTGACCCGAACACCATTCTTACACATACCCACTCCAGCACACCTCCACACTCATTCACACATACACACGCCCACTCACACACACACACACCCATTCACTCACGCACCCTTACTCACGAAACATACATTCACACACTCATAAACATGCATAAACGCACATTTTACAAAACACACTCCAGTTCTCACACAACGCCATAACACGATTCTCATTTTTCTTATTTGTTTTTATTTTCTCTTTTTATTGGTTTTATAAAAATGTGGAACATATAGGTATCTAATTAGCACAACCAGACAACTGTTAATTAATAGAGGAAGAGCGAGGTTCATCCCATCACAAGTATCTTAGGATTACTTTCTGGGAAGCCCCGGCAACTTAATTGTAAAGATTTATGATAATAAAGAATTTTTTTTTTTAAATATAAGGCCGCCTTTATCCTTCAATTTTATAAACCTGTGGTGCTTCTCGTCAACTGTGTCTGCAACCAAACCGCTACAGCGTGTACACACTTCAAGAGTTTCAGCGATGAACTATCCTGCTATGTATGACACTACCTGGCTACTAAATTCTGTGATGTCTTGTACAAGTATACTAATTTCCTCATCAAATATGGCTTGTTCACACAGCAAACTCATCTCGTCTTCATCATTACTTTCGTCTAACTTACATGGTTCGATTGTCAGATTTATATTGTTGACAGCAGAGGAGCACGCCAAGAATGAAACCTCAAGAGCTGTGCAGTTTCCTGATCTACATCCCTAAGCTCTGACGTGACCAATAGCTGTTTATATATGGCTTGAAACTGTCGCGCCGTTGGGTTGGTGCTGCATCCACCATGAGACCGTATACGCCCAAACATGAGCTCCAAATGATCTTGGCTGATCTTGTAAACTGGAACGTACTTAAGTTTTTGCTCCTTTTCAACTAGTTGAATAGGCAATGCCTTGAGGCTTTCTATGCACACTAAAAACCAATAAAACCGGTTGTTCTTGGTGAACTGATAGCATTTGTGCCATCTGGAAGCTTTATAGATGTTAGATATTTGTGCCATCTGGAAGCTTTATAGATGTTAGATACCATTTTGTATTTTCTTGGTGAACTGATAGCATTTGTGCCATCTGGAAGCTTTATAGATGTTAGATACCATTTTGTATTTTCTAAAGTTTCAAATACCTTGTCTTTGTTGCCTCGGTAAACTAGTTTTGTACAATGGAGTTGGGCATGCCTTGAATTTAACACATCGAGCAAGTTGTTGACAGTTTTTAAATATTCGATAGTGCCTTCTACATCATGAAAACCAGTCATTTGAAGTTCACAGCAAAAAATGAGGGTATCTGCAACAGTCGCTAAATAATTGCGCGCCAAGCGAACTTTCATTTTTTGGTTCTTGAAATAGATGTGATTTTTTTTTAGTTTGTTTGCTAAGTGCAGTTTTTCTTTGTCCTGGATGTCATACAGGTTTTTTAAATGACTCCATTTTATGTACCTATTTGAAGCATCCATGAAGCACCCATATGCTTCGAAAGCATTCCTCAATTAATATTATTTTAATTCTTTATTTGTGAGTAACAATGAGAGCCACATATTGTTAGTAACAATGAGAGCCACATATTGTTAGTAACAATAAATAAACTTACAGCTATGTTAGTGATACAATTACAACAACAATTACATTAACACGCGCCACAAAATAATCATTGCTTCCGCGTTCCAGCGATACTGACTCCAGAGATACTGACTCCAGAGATACTGGAGCACACACACCAGTTTCCTCAGACCACAGACTGAGGCACTCGTTGGTTACACATATGCCATCAATATAACATCCGGCTCTGGTCGGTCAATAACTTCAGCATGTGGCATGGATCGAGTAAAATATATACAGGTTGACGAGTAACGGGGTGCTCTTTTTTTTTTCTGTAAGTCTAGGTTTATACAAACACTTTTACACGTCAAACATTTTTTTTTTTAACTAGATGATGCCGGCGTTTCCTATCTGACTACTCTGAGAAGAAAGGCCGAAACAAACTCAGAGGTCACAGTTCAAAATAAGATTTTAAGTTTTCAACTTCAAAACAACATCCGAGTTTCTTAGCCCTGGTGATGTTGGCTGGACAGCCGTCAAAAGTCATCGAGGTTACTTGAATACCTGTATCTTCTAGCAATTCCGAACATTGTGAAACAAGATTGGACCGCTGTGCCCCTGTGCCCCTGTGACACCGTCACGCGTCAACGACAAAATACTCGACTGGTATTTCCCAGTGTAGTACACGAGAACCTTTTTATTGTGTTGGCTCACTATTGACCTACATTAGAGTATTTTAAGTCCCTAGCCACTTGTTCTGTGCGTGTGCCATTATACAACACATTGTGTTACTTCATCAATAAGTCGCACATTTTATTATATTATCGACTCGAGTCTCGTTGCACTTGTTTGTCCGAGTCCAATCATTTGGTCCATATTTGTTAGTCTGTTGAGATAAAACTTGTTCACAATGGAGGCTCTAATTAAAATACAAGTAGTAAACAAATCTATTATAGAAAAAGGTCTCGTTAACTTCAAAAAGTCACCAACAGAGCGATTAAATCCAGCATACATAACAACTAGATTAGAAACTTTAGCAGAGCAGTGGCAAGACTATAGTTTATCGCACAAAAATATTGTAGGGCGAGCAGCAGAGTCAGATATCAAACTGAAACTCAAAGCATTTATTTCAATTAAACCAATTACAGGCACTTTTGAATTGTTAAAGAGTCAGTCAGTTAGTCAGAAAATTGAAGCTAGTCGCTCATTCCAAAACGTAGAGAAACTCCATGGACACTCTTTTAAATCAAAATTATTACAAAATCCTGCGTACATTGTTCTTGTTGCATATGTGAGAACAATGTAAAAGATTAAAGATAAAAACAATTCAAAATATAAGATTAAAAATAAGCCCTGGCTGTAAAAAAGTAATACATATTATACCAACGAGTTATACGATGAAACAGAAGAGGCTTACATCACGCACAAGTCCGAGATAAAGTAATACATATTATACCAACGAGTTATACGATGAAACAGAAGAGGCTTACATCACGCACAAGTCCGAGATAAAGTAATACATATTATACCAACGAGTTATACGATGAAACAGAAGAGGCATACATCACGCACAAGTCCGAGATAAAGTAATACATATTATACCAACGAGTTATACGATGAAACAGAAGAGGCATACATCACGCACAAGTCCGAGATAAAGTAATACATATTATACCAACGAGTTATACGATGAAACAGAAGAGGCATACATCACGCACAAGTCCGAGATAAAGACACACATACTTAAATTTGAAGGGTATATCCAGTACTCATGATACAGACGCTATAAGTTCAAATTACATTGCCCACCTTTTCGGGATCATACACTGAGTGGGCTTCGTTCCGGGATTTATTTTCATCACTTATTGATGGAAACAAATCTTTGGATGAAGTTCAAAAACTTCATTATTTGAAGGAGAATTTAACAGGGGAGGCAGAGCAGTTGTTGCGTCATACCCCAGTTACTGCTTCAAATTCTAAAGAGTGTTGGTCCATTCTGGTCAAGACATACAACAAGATGACACTAGATTTGTTACATGGCTTACAGAATGTAGGTATCGATGTGACACAATTGTAGTTTATTTAGTCTGTGAAAAATTAGATAGTGAATCCCGCAAAATAGATAGTGAATCCCGCAAATTAGATAGTGAATCCCGCAAATTAGATAGTGAATCCCGCAAATTAGATAGTGAATCCCGAAAATTAGATAGTGAATCCCGCAAGTTAGATAGTGAATCCCGCAAATTAGATAGTGAACCCCGCAAATTAGATAGTGAATCCCGCAAATTAGATAGTGAATCCCGCAAATTATGGGAGACCAGAGTAAGTGCTTGTGATGATTTACCTAAGTTTGGATAATTTAAAACCTTTATGGAATCTAGATTCAGATCGCTAGAATACTTAGATTCGAAGTCAAGTAAAAGTGACAGAACAGATGGATTCATATGAGTGAACATGGCGTTCTATTGGAACTGCACGGCTTCTCGGACGCCTCGAATGTAGCTTCTGCAGCGGTTGTCTGCGTTTGGAGTTTTAATTTCGATGGGCATGTTCATGTGAGTCTAGTTGCTGCAAAGACCAAGGTGGCCCCTGTCAAACAGGTATCCATACCTCGTTTGGAGCTATGTGGCGCCGTGCTCCTATCAAAACTTCTGCGTGAAGTTTCGACTCCACGGTGGTGCTCGCCTGGTTGAGTAGCCACCCCAGCCGCTGGAAGACGTTCGTCGGGAACAGAGTTTCTGAAATACTCACAGTCTTGGAGAATAGTCAGTGGGCGCAAGTTCAATCCAAAAATAACCCCGCAGACTGCGCTTCACGCGGCGTGGATCCTTCCGAGTGCGCAGATTTAGAATTATGGAAACAGGGACCGAGTTGGTGAAAAAATAAAGATATTAATTATGATAGAAGGGAAATCAAGGAAACGAAACTAGAGGAAAAAAGGGTAGTGGTAGCATGCAATAAAACAAATGAGGAGAATGAGGAGGATTGTATCATGTTAAAATATTCATGTAACGTTGCATTGCATTCGCGCCGTCGCGATGAAGTTACGTCGTGCGTTATTTGAAACGTTATCCGCGCGACAAGGTTACCTCACTCGCCCCCGCCGCAACGCCGGCGCTCGCTCGCGTGGGCAGTCGGCACCCGCAAGGCAAAGGACACGCTGCGCACGCTACGATCGTGCGACCGACGCCATCTTACCTTAATTCTCTTGTTGTGCATTAATGTTACTATAGTCGTGTGTGTTTACCGTTTATTATATACTGTTTATACTCGAATCCGTGCATCTTTTACCTCCCGTAGAAGAGAACCCGTTATAAATTGCGCCCAACTAGTGGCACGTGCTCCGTACGGCAAATACCTAAAAACCGGAAAAATAACCGTCGCGAGTGCGGACGAAATCCACGCCAAAGTCTATCATCACGATTCGAGTATCGTAATAAGTGTACCTACTGGACTATTGCCGTTAATTACCGTTTGCGTAAATTACCGTGCGTTGTCGTCGAGAAGATGCCGCCGAAAACACGTCGCGCGCACGCAAACGAGGGGGATACAGATGTACCCAGTAGTGATGAAGAAACCCACGCGGTAGCTAACCCCGTGAGCGTGAACACCACGGCAACATCTACGCCGATCCCGGCAACGACAGGAGCTAACATGATCTCCATGTCTGAGGAACAGCTCACACGATTGTTGTCCAACGTCATGAGAAGCGTCGCGACCTTGACGCCGACTTCGACAAGCAGCGACCCGACGGGACCGACTCAACCCCCCGCCGCACACACTGGAGCGACCGTGCAGGGCATGCACAGCAACTTCACCCGGTGCACGGCCCGCTTCGACGGAGCCGCCCGATGTACCGAAGCCCTAGAAGCATTCGTCGAGAGCGTGCTCATCTATAAAGAGTGCGCAAGTGTTTCCGACGAACACGCCCTTCGAGGATTATCGATGTTGCTGACCGGAGACGCCGCAGTGTGGTGGCATGGAGTAAGATCCAACGTAGAGACCTGGGACGCCGCGATACGCCGCCTGCGATTCATGTACGGCGCTCCGCGCCCCGCCCACCGGATCCTTCGAGAAATATTTGCGCGGGAACAAAGTGACAACGATAGTGTCGATTCGTTTATATCGCGAGTGCGAGCAGAAATGTCGCGTTTACCATATAAGTTGCCCGATGTTATGCAAGTAGATATAGTTTACGGCCTTTTACACCGCAAGTTCCGAAAAAGAGTGTCACGCGATAGTGTAAGTAGTATCGACTGTCTACTCGAGCGAGCAAGGTATGTAGAGGAGACGCTGAGCGAGGTGAGTCAAACAAAACCTCTAATTCCGTCTCATAACGCGAGTATTTCGAGTAATAACGATAATAACGTTGCGAGTACCGCGAAATCTCGAAACGTAAACATTAACCCTCCAACGGGCATGGTTATTCAAAGTAACCCTTCGCGCGCTGTGTCCGATTCTAGTTCGAATATTTGTAATTATACGAATTCGAATACTAAACGTGTACGACCGCGCTGCGCTTTCTGTAAACGGTTTGGTCATTCGATAGACGATTGTAAAATGAAAATAAAATCGAGTGACAAAGATAACAATACACCACTGTCTTGCTACGGTTGTGGTCGAGAAGGAGTGATACGTTCGAAGTGTCCGACGTGTAAAGGCACGCCCTCCACCACCAAGGTGAGTTTTCAAAGTGCTACCATCCATGAGCCTGACTTATCTCATCCTACGGTCAAGATAGAAGTTGCGTCTTTAGTAGGTGTAGCAGTGTTGGACACGGGTGCTACTGAAAGTCTCGCTAGTCCCGGACTGTACAAAATATTATTGGACAGTGGGACGACTTTCAAGGAAACACGTCGCAACCTCGGCCTCGCTGACGGAACACAGCAGGTACGTGGGATGTTATCATGTGACGCGAACGTCACCATTCAGGGACGCGTTATCCCCACCACATTCTTGGTGATTCCAGAAGCGGAGAATAGGACCCTTCTAGGTCAAGATTTTATCACCAATGCAGGTATATGTGTGAACCTCCAACATAACTGTTGGCATTTTAATAATTCCCCTGAGCGGAAGTTTACGTTTGTGCAATCGTACAGTCTTCCATCCACCAGCGATGCAGAGTTGATGCAGGTTGATACCACCGGCTTGGCGCTGAGAGAGGATGAGGGAACGAGGCTGTCACCTGCACAGAGAACGCAGCTCAACCAACTCATAAGTAGAAGAGTTGAGCGCTTCGCCACCGAAGGACCCCCTACAACCTACGCCACTCATCACATCCGGGTTGACGAGAAGCAGGAGCCGACCGCTTCACCACCCTATAGGATGTCGCAGGGTAAGAGAGAGTTGTTGGACGGCGAGCTTGAGAAGCTGCTGCGTGCAGACGTTATAGAGGAGTGCGAGTCGCCGTGGGCGGCCAACGTCGTCTTAGTCGCGAAGAAGGATGGTGGAGTCCGACTATGTGTTGACTACCGGAAGCTCAACGCCGTGACTGAGCCGGATAGGTACCCCCTCCCGCGCATGGAAGACGTACTCCATGCAGCTAAGACGACCAGCTACATGACGACGTTAGACCTCCACTCCGGCTACTTTCAGGTTTGTGTCGCAGAGGAGGACCGCGACAAAACCGCTTTCGTCACACCCTCCGGCACCTATAGGTTCAAGAGGATGCCGATGGGCCTTCGCAACTCTGGAGCCACATTTCAGAGACTGATTGATCGCTTCAAGTCGAACCTGAGTGTGCCCAATCGAGGGCACAAGGTAAGCGACTGCTCCGATATCCCACCAGACCTTCAAGGAAGTAGGCCTGTGAGTATTCTTGGGTATCTGGATGATCTGATCATCTTATCACCGAGTTTCGAAGGTCATATGGAAGATCTCGAAGCTGTCTTCGAAAGACTCGAGAAGTTCGACCTCCGAGTCAATCGAAAGAAAAGCTGCTTCGCTCGTGACTCTGTGAAATTCCTTGGTCACATAATTGTTCCTGGCGGCCTACAGGTAGACCCAGAGAAGACTTCAGCCATTGCTGACATGCTTGCTCCTAAGAACGAGAGGCAGCTCAAAGGTTTCCTGGCAACATCCAGCTGGTTTCGAAGGTTTGTGCCGAACTATGCTGCGATCGCCAAACCTTTGACTGACCTGCTGAAGAAGAACAGCAGTTGGAGATGGCATGATGAGCAGGAAGCTGCTTTCGAACACATCAAGGAGCTTCTGGTCACTGCTCCCATTCTTCGCCAGGCTGACGAGTCCATGCCTTTCTCCCTCCGGACAGATAGTAGTGGCTACTGTCTTCGGCGCAGTTTTGATGCAGGGGGAGGGTCCCGACGAAAGGCCCGTAGAATATGCCAGTCGCCTGCTCTCGCCAGCCGAGCGTAATTACACCACCACCGAGCGCGAAGCCCTTGCCGTCGTCTGGGCGGTCACTAAGTTCAGGGGTTACGTGGAAGGCTCGGAAGTAGTGGTAAAGTCCGACCATCAGCCGCTACGTTGGCTGATGAGCCTTAAGTCTCCCAGTGGCCGTCTTGCCAGATGGGCATTGACCCTGCAGGCTTATAACCTGCAGATACAATACACTCCCGGAAAGGTGAATGTGATTGCCGATGCACTAAGCCGACCAGCTTGTTGCGAAGATACCCCAGCTGGTTGTGAGGTATGTTTAGTGACGGTAGATATGCCACATAGGACACCTGAGGATGTGCGCTCTAACCAACTCCAGGACCCAGAGCTGAAGAGGATTGTCGAGGACCTGGGAACTACCGACGATCCATTCAGGGGGAGAGGGTGGTCCGAGAGAGGATACCTGATGTCTGATGGTGTGTTGTACAGGTGCGCGCCCGAATCGGAAGATGCCGATTCCGCCTGTCTCGTGGTCCCTGAGCACGAGAGAAAAGCCATCCTCGTAGAGTTCCACGACGCTCCCACAGCAGGCCATTTTGGTGCTGAACGTACTCTACAACGCATCAGATCACGATATTTCTGGCCAGGTATGAAGTCTTTTGTCACAGACTATATTAAACGCTGTGCCGCTTGCCAGCGATACAAGGTGGATAACAGGAAGCCTGCAGGCCTACTGCAGACACCTGCACCCACCCGGCGATTTGAAGTGGTGTCCGTCGACCTATTCGGACCCCTACCGAAAACTTCAAAGGGCAACCGGTGGATTTTAATCCTAGAGGATACGTGCTCCCATTGGGTTGAGCTATTTGCATTGGAGAAGGCCACCAGCATGGAATGTGCTGAGATTTTGATAGCCGAGGTCTTTTTAAGGTATGGAGTCCCGCGCAGGATGATCAGCGACAACGGGGTTCAGTTCGTTGCTGAGGTGATGCAGCAGGTCTGTCATGTGATGGGTATCAAACAGTCACTGACGCCGCTGTACCACCCGGAAGCAAACCCCGTTGAGCGGAAAAATCGCGACCTCAAACCACAGTTAGCGATACTGGTAGGAAAGGATCACGCAACGTGGGATACACACCTCGCGGCCATAAGGTTCGCGATGAACTTCGCTGTTACAGCGAGTACCGGATTTTCACCGGCTTTCCTTACTTTTGGAAGAGAGCTGCGCGCGCCATCAGACGTCGTAGCTGACATGAAGACCATTGTGGACAGCGACAATTTCGTCCACAACATCACTCCTTACCTTCGTAAGTTGTCGTCAGTACTGCTCGACGCTCGAGATGTCCACGAACGTAACCAGTCTCTGCAGAAGAAGTACGCAGATGAAGGTAGACGCGCCCCCCCAGATTACAAAGTAGGTGACCTCGTTCTGCTGAGAACGAAAGGACTGAATGATGTCGGCCCTGGACAGTCTGCAAAGTTTATACCCCGGAAGGATGGCCCTTATCGCATCCGCGAAGTGGTAAGCCCTACCACTTACGTAGTTGAGTTGCAGGAGGAAAGCACGTAGGACGATACCACGTCTCCGACCTGACTCCGTTCGTCGGTGATATTGTGACTCCGGTTAGGGAAAAACGCAGACGCGGTCGGCCACGTAGATTTGATTGCTAGCCCGAACGCGAGGGCGCTATGTTCGAACTAGAGGGGGAGTGTGTAACGTTGCATTGCATTCGCGCCGTCGCGATGAAGTTACGTCGTGCGTTATTTGAAACGTTATCCGCGCGACAAGGTTACCTCACTCGCCCCCGCCGCAACGCCGGCGCTCGCTCGCGTGGGCAGTCGGCACCCGCAAGGCAAAGGACACGCTGCGCACGCTACGATCGTGCGACCGACGCCATCTTACCTTAATTCTCTTGTTGTGCATTAATGTTACTATAGTCGTGTGTGTTTACCGTTTATTATATACTGTTTATACTCGAATCCGTGCATCTTTTACCTCCCGTAGAAGAGAACCCGTTATATTCATCTTTAAGAAAACTTATTAGAGTGATCGCTTATTGCAAAAGGTTTTTAAGATTTAAAAATAAAGACGATAATACAAGGTTTAATAATGTTTTAACACATTCTGAAGTTCAAGGGGCACTGTTTACATGCATTAAATTATGTCAAAGAAGAAACTTTGCATCAGAAATAGATAGATTAGAGTCAAGGGGAGAATCCATTAAAAAGGTGGTACTTACCTCACTTAATCCTTGTCTGGATCAGGAACAGCTTTTGAGAGTGGGTGGCAGGTTGCACAAGGCCAATCTTCATGAAGACGCGAAGCATCCTCTGATTCTTCCTCGTAAGTCACACTTCACTCACCTTTTGAGAGTGGGTGGCAGGTTGCACAAGGCCAATCTTCATGAAGACGCGAAGCATCCTCTGATTCTTCCTCGTAAGTCACACTTCACTCACCTTTTGAGAGTGGGTGGCAGGTTGCACAAGGCCAATCTTCATGAAGACGCGAAGCATCCTCTGATTCTTCCTCGTAAGTCACACTTCACTCACCTTTTGAGAGTGGGTGGCAGGTTGCACAAGGCCAATCTTCATGAAGACGCGAAGCATCCTCTGATTCTTCCTCGTAAGTCACACTTCACTCACCTTTTGATCGCTGACGCTCACGAGCGAACATTGCATGGTGGGCCTCAGTTAGTGTTACTGTGTACTTACGATACCCGTTGTATAAAGAGGACAGGGATGTGAAACAGAGTTGTTGGGTGGAAATAATGAAACAGTTATTTGGAAATGTTGACGACTGGACGCAGAGAGAAAAATAAAAAACACGTCATTACAAAACATAGTTATTTATTTCGCAGCCTTATGTAATGCAATCTATGTAATGCAATCTATGTAATGCAATCTATGTAATGCAATCTATGTAATGCAATCTATGTAATGCAATCTATGTAATGCAATAGTCCTGCCGATCAACTTAACCTTCTTCTGAAATGAAATAATATACACAGTGATCAGTCAGTGATCAGATCACGAACTTCATGTCCAATTGAGTTGTGCACTATTGAACTATTGGAGTCTGCAAGCCCTTGGATCACCGAAGTATCTTGATGTTGGTAAGCATCTTTTACTTGAATGAAATTGTGTAATGCACACCAACATTTTACGATGTCCATTGCGAGGTCTGTGTTGACATTGCGAGGTCTGTGTTGACATTGCGAGGTCTGTGTTGACATTGCGAGGTCTGTGTTGACATTGCGAGGTCTGTGTTGACATTGAGAGGTCTATGAAAAAGTCGGAACTTATTAGTTAATATTCCAAAAGTGGATTCGATCATCCGTCTAGCATCACAGTGACGATAGTTAAAGATTTTCTTCTTATAATTAAGACTTTTTCTTGCATAAGGCCTCAAAACATTACGTATAATTCCAAATGCTTCAGCACCGAGTATCACACACGGAACCGGAGTCATTCCAGGAAGCGCTTTAGGTGAAGGTAGATTGATAGTACCATTCTCAATATTTTTCATAAGTGACGATTCTCTAAATATTCCTGCATCAGAATTTTTTCCCGGTGCTCCCACAATTATACAGGGTTACAGGGAAAGTCGTACTGAATATTAAAGGAGGTTATTATTCAGGTCATTTCTGATGATTTTGATTCTGAAATAAAATGTCCGAAACTTAACCGTTATGGAGATATTAAATTTTAAAGATTATTTTTAAAAATCCTTTATTTTTTGGCTTTTAGTCGTTTTCTTTGGGATTAGAGCTCCTAGAGTCGGTTTTTTTGATGTATCTAGTTAGAAGACATGTCCATTAATAAAAATGATCAATAGAAACTGAACCTACTACTAACAGCTTAAAAAACTGCTCGACAACGGTTAGCATTATGAATTTTCTAATAGAGTGTTCTTAACTTTGATGGGCTTTAAAAAAAAATGTATGGAACTTATTCTGCGAATAACTTTACAAAGTTCTACGTATCTTTAGCTATTCAAAAAGGTATATCATCTACTAGGTTTGTTCATAAAATCTTAAAATAATGTTATTAGAATAGGCCCGTCTGGTAGTACAACATAACAGAATTTCGATACAAAAGAATCCGGCTTACTACCTGGCACTTTTAAACAATGAAAAAAGGTTTGGGTAGACATTGTTTGTGCCCGGGAGACGTGCGGTGACAGGTATTTATGTCATTTTAAATGTCTGAATTGTCAAATCGTGGATCGTGGTGTTTGTTTAGTCTGCTCATGCGATTCTTCCATGGTAGATGTGTTATCCGTGCCCTCCGATTTTTTTTTGTAAAAACGCGACTTGGCTTGGATTTTTGGACTGTTTCATCTTCTAACTGTGTGACGTAGCTTGTAACTGGACTTTGATTTGTGTTGTGAACATGGCAACATTTACCAACGAGGAATATGCTGACATCCTAATATGTTATGGATTTTGCGAAGGAGTGTCGTTGCGTGCACGCAATGAATACATGCTAAGGTATCCTACTCGCCGAGTACCTGATATTGGCGTATTTGACAGAGTTTATCGAAGACTACGAGAAACTGGTTCTGTGCTAGTACGTCGGACTGACATGGGACGAGCTCGTGTTCTTGATGACGACGACGAAGATAATGAAATACGACGTCTCTTTGAAGCCGACCCAACCACGTCAACAAACGTTGTCGCTCGACGGCTTGGTATTTCCCAGTGGAAAGTCTGGTTCGTAATGCACAGTTCGGGGCAATACCCTTACCATTACACGCCAGTGCAAGTAATTGAAGAAGGGGATCCATTGAGACGACTAGACTTCTGCAGATTTATGCTCAATGCCGATAATGAAGATCCGGATTTTTTAAAGAAAATCATGTGGACAGATGAGTCGAAATTTGACAAAGACGGCATCACAAACTATCATAACACCCATTATTGGGCTCCCAAAGCGCAAGGTAACCCCAAGAAAAAAAGACCAAAAGGGTCACAAAGGAGATTCAGTCTTAATGTGTGGATGGGTATAATATCAAATAACTTGATAGGGCCATACTTCCTGCCCGATAACTTGAATGGCAAGACATATGAAAACTTTTTGAGGGAGGAGTTACCCTCTTTAATGCAAGACTTGCCTATTGCATTGAGACGAGACATGTTCTTTCAACATGATGGCTGCCCAGCGCACTATAGAAGAAGTGTTCGAGCATGGTTGGACGAGAATTACCCAAACCAATGGATTGGAAGAGGCGGACCCATAGCATGGCCGGCGAGGAGCCCCGATTTAACGCCGATGGATTTTTATGTGTGGGGTCATATGAAAAGCCTAGTATACGACCAAATGACACCGATCGCAAATGTCGATATTCTAAGACAAAAAATTATTGATGCGGCTGAGGAAATGAGGCGGAACCTACGAACTTCTGTCGTGAAAAGTAATTTAAGAAAAAGAATGAGACTTTGTGTAAGAAATAGCGGCGGCCATGTAGAACATGAATTATAAAAATATTGCTAAAATTTTTGTCTTTTTTTTACGTATTTTAGCTACTTTTACCTCAAACTAAAAATGTACCCTCTCCTAACTTAACTGTTATTTGGGCAATGTTTTGCCTATTTAATAGCAAGTGTTATACCTTTTTGAATAGCTAAAGAGACGTAGAACTTTATAAAATTATTTGCAGAATAAGTTCCATACAATATTTTGTATTAAAAGCCTGTTAAAGTTAAGAACACTCTATTAGAAAATTCATAATGCTAACCGTTGTCGAGCAGTTTTTTAAGCTGTTAGTAGTAGGTTCAGTTTCTGTTGATCATTTTTATTAATGGACATGTCCTCTAACAAGATACATAAAAAAAACCGACTCTAGGAGCTCTAATCCCAAAAAAAAACGACTAAAAGCCAAAAAATAAAGGATTTTTAAAAATAATCTTTAAAATTTTATATCTCCATAACGGTTAAGTTTCGGACATTTTATTTCAAAATGAAATTCATCGGAAATGACCTGAATAATAACATCCTTTAAGAGCGTTGTCACATTTTGCACCTCTCTCGCTCACACAGAACCAAATTTTTAAGAATGTTAAATGAAAAAATGCTTTTATGAAAAATGTAATCAATGGGCGGTCTACAAAATAATATTAATTCAATAGGTAGTTATCAAAAACACATTTCTATTGTGTTATCTAATAAACATATGTAATTAAGTATTATGATCTGTTTTTGAGATAATGTAAATAAATGCCGCAATAAAAATGTGTTTTTAATAATTACCTATTAAATTAATATTATTTTGTAGACCGCCCATTGAATACATTTTTCAAAAATGCATCTTTTCATTTAACATTATTAAAAAATTGGTCCCGTGTGAGCGAGAGCGGTGCAAAATGTGACAACCCTCTTAATATTCAGTACGACTTTCCCTGTAACCCTGTATATTGGAATTTATAGTTTGCATCACACATTGCTAGTAAAACGATTGAAAAATAACCCTTGAAATTAAAATTGAGTGAAGCAGTGTGTTGTGGCATTATCATGCGTATGTGTTTGCCGTCCAGGGCTCCAACGCATTGCGGAAAACTTGTATTCTTCTCAAATTCTGTAGCAACTTCAATCCATTCATTAGGTTCATTCGGGAGCTTTAAAACTTCGTTTTTTAAAGATAGCCGGGTATACATTGAAGGAGGTCTCTCTGTTGCGCAATTACATAGGGACTATGTTACAAAATGTAATTCGGAAAACGTTCCTCATGCTGATTATCAAATATATGTATTACAATATATTTTCCAAAGAGTACAATATTTCGTTTTGGTCTCCGAAAAAGGACCAATGTGAGGATTGCGCAGCTTATAATAATGCAGAAGATAAAGAGCCATTAAGAACCAAATATTACTCTCATCTAGAAGAAAAAGATTTAGTGACAAAAGAAAAAGACCTGGATAAAGAAAATGCTCATGACAAATGTATAACTGCTGTCTATGAAATGCAAGCCGTGATGCCGTGTCCAAGAGGTGATGTTTCCAATTTTTTTTTTATATTTCTAAACTTAATGTTCTCAACTTTACTATTTACGAACTTGGATCCAAAGACGTAAACTGCTACGTCTGGCACGAAGGTGAAGGATCAAAAGGAGTCAGTAAAATAGGATCCTGCGTTTTAAGATATTTAAGAAGCTTACAAGAAAAAAATAAAGATGATTTTGAAGTTATATTTTATAGCCACAACTGTTGTGGACAACAAAAGAATTTTATGATTGCAATGTATATCTACGCTGTAACTAATTTAGAAAATGTAAAATCTATTACCCACAAGTTTCTCATAAAGCGCCACTCACAAAATGAAGGAGATTCCGCGCATTCTGTTATTGAACGAAATATTTCGAGGTCACTGAAATCTGCACATATTTACGTCCCGGAACAATACATAACATTGATTAGAACCGCCAAAAAAAAAAGGAAATCCATACAGAGTCCACGAACTAAACCATGAGAGCTTCTGTGACATTAAAAAAATTGCAGACGGTGTTGGAGCTAATTACACAATGAACGAAGATAGAGAAAAGGTAAAGATGGGTGATATTAAAGTTGTCCGAGTGGAGAAAAAGTTCAATGATCGATTCTTTTACAAGTGCTCGTATAAAGAAAAGAGTTTCAAAACCGTCCTGGTCGAGCCGTACTCGAGCTACCAAGAAAAGAACGAACTTGTGTTCTAAATTACAGGCGCTTTACTCAACAAAATTGGCTGTGTCTGATAGTAAGAAAGCTGGTATACTTACACTTATAGATAAAACTATAATCCTTAGATTTTAAAAAACTTTTATGAAAGTCTGTAACTGATTAATCTGTCATCGTTTTTATTTGAAACGGTACTTACTTTGTACCTAGTTTGTTCAGATATTGAAAAATTTTACCGTTTAAAATACTATCCACAGAATTTATAATGCATAATCAGCCTATGACGTTCCCACAGCTGGGACACAAGCCTCCTCTCACCGAAAGGTAGTGGGCTCTAACCCACCACGCGGGCCCAGTGCGGGCTGGTAGATGTCACATGTCTTCGAATTTGTGGTTCTAGGACATGCCGGTTTCCTCACGATGTTTTCCTTCACCGTTTTGAGAGCAGTGGTGATGAAATAATTTACACAAAGTAAAGCGCCTGTCGGGGTTCGATTCTGCGACCTGGGCCACCACTGGGCCGCCACTGGGCCACCACTGGGCCACCACTGGGCCACCACTGCTCTAATTTATAATGACTGAGTTTGAAAATTTATGGTATTTTGGAATGTTTTACTCATGTTTTTATTTTATGGAAAAGGCTCTATTTGATTTTTAGAAATAACTTTTAATTAAGAAAAGAATACCAAATACTTAATACTTAGATAGTTCTATATTGATTGGTAGAATAGGTACAAGATTTCCTATTAAAACTATTATTAATAATAAAAAAAATACATATAGGAACAAACGTTTTCAATTTATTTTGTTATAAAAAATATGGATAGATTTAAATTCATTGATCTCAATATTGTTGCCGTTGATTTATCTAATAAGTAAGGGTTACTTTTAAGATAGAGGTTTTTTTAATGATTGTTAATTTTAAGTTAATGTGCTATTCATTAAATATCTCATTTTATAAAAACAATTTACTTAATAAGACCATTTATTCTCCTTTATTGTTTTTTACTTTTTAGAAAATACCTTCCGCAATATTCTTTTATTTATGTAGAAAAATTACATTTCTTAATTAAATTCCCCCCTTCTTAACAAATGAATTAAAATAATTACACCATCTTAATCCTTATGTAAATACCTTTAAAATGATATATAACACTTATATTTTAATATGCATCTTAAATAAATAAAAAATAAATTATAAAACTAAAAACTTTAAACGCATGTATTGTAAAATTTGTTATTTTTTAATAACGCCACTTTTCTATTTATCTGACGATATGGGACAAAACTCTCGAAATTTACAAAGATAAAAACTTGAGAACTACTTGCTGGCGAGAAATATATTTAATTTTGAAGGAAGATTTTGAAGAAATGGAGGAGAAAAAAAGGCAAGATTATGGTAAGTTGTAATTTTTGAAAGTAAACGGGTGATGTATTTGTATGTTAGCAGCGTGTTACAAAATTAACGTTAGATTGCTTCGTCTTGCCAAGGCACAGCTCCTGCTGTAGAAATAAAACAATGTGTGAATTCAGTTCGTATAGCATTAGCACATCGTCCACCTCGTCCACCTCGAGTACTACTTCGTGCATGGGGTGCATCACTGAACACGTTAACCACTGATGATTCCTTGCTTGTTGTTTCTATGTTCGACTGTACACCTTCATGCTCATTAGCACATCGTCCACCTCGAGTACTACTTCGTGCATGGGGTGCATCACTGAACACGTTAACCACTGATGATTCCTTGCTTGTTGTTTCTATGTTCGACTGTACCTACACCTTCATGCTCATTAGCACTAATCCGTCAAAGACGATTCGTGTTTTTTGACGAATCGTCTTTTTTCACGAATCGTTATTTTGATTTGTATGGGCGGCTATACATTTTAATTGCCCGTGTTCACACTATTACGGAATCGTGAAAAATGACGGATACGTCTTAAATGACGTTTCGTCTTTTTTCAAAAACCTTCAGTTTTAAATCACGAATCGTTATGACGGATCGGTCGGGACGACTATGCCTTGCACTGCACCCACACACTACGACCGTTCGTTGACTTGTAACGGTCGCGCTGCAATATGTCAAAGAAGGAAAAACAAAAATTATTTGACAAAGACATATGTAGATCAAGAAATTTTGATTAGTAAAAGACAGACCAGTTTTTTGGAACAAATTTCTGGATGAATATAAAGACAGCACTGCTAAAACAACAGCATGGCGGGAAATATGTGTGATTTTAAAACAAGACTTTGAAGAAATGGAACAAAAAGATCGGCAGTTGTTTTTATTGATATAAAAGTCACCTTTGTTTTTGTAACCAATAAAATTACGGTTGAGGTTAGTTGGAAAAAATAAAGTGTATGCGACCTCTCGCGGTTGACAACGAAAGCTTGTCGCTCGCGTGATACGCGCCGACCAATCAGCGGCGAGGAACATCGGTCTCACTGCCCGTCGCGTATCTTTGAATATTTCGCGCGTCGGTTTAAATAGTAAGCGCGCGTAAGTGAGAATTTTGTTTATAATTGTGGTCGCGCGTTACATTGATTATTTAACATACTTTTCGTGTATATTTATAAAAATCTTCTATCCTATATTTAGTTATCCTGCCATGGCACTGATCCCGCTTCAGATAGAAAGTAGCTCATAAATTCACTTCGCACTGAATCAGCAGATCCAACGCTTCGTGTATCTTCAGGACGTAGATTTTCAAAATTAAATTCTTCTTCGAAATTATTATTAATGCCGGGCTCCTTTTCCCTGATCAAATTGTGGAGAACAGTACAAGCTTTCACTACCCATATAGCTGTTTCTCGTTTAAGGTCCAAGGGTCTATGAAAAATTCGCCAAAATTTGCCAAATACACATTCAACATACCTTCTCGCTCTAGTTAAACGATAATTAAAAATTCGTTTATCTCTACCAAGAAATTTTCCACCAAAAGGCCTTAATAAATTTAATTAAAAAATCGCATTCTTCGCCATATGAACCTACACTGACGTAAATGAATCTATAATCTGAATCTACGACTGCTAATAACACTATGGAAAAGAAATCTTTATAGTTCATATACATTGAACCACTGTTTGAGGGCTTTCGAAGACGAATGTGCTTCCCGTCCACTGCTCCAAGGCAGTGAGGGAAATTGGCTTTTTCATTAAATCGGCTAGCTATTCATTAAGTCACTTCTGCTATGATGTTGCAAATGGTTGATTTACCAATCCGATAACTAAAATGAAGATCTTCATAGGAAAGTCCTGACGCCAAATACCTCAAAACAAAAGATCTTTATAAAATTTGGAATGTTATAATAAATAACCATACTGTGTGTGTGGTGTGTGTGTATAATTTAATTAAGAACTTATTAAGGATAAATAAAAAGGTTATAATTTTTTGCTTTCCAGTTTCTTCAGCGATTTAATTTCTTGTTAAAAAGTTATATTTATTTATTTTTTGTCACAGGAACATGTGTACTGAAAAGATGGACACAATTAAGAGACTCTTGGAAGAAAACATTAAATCAAAGCAATGAAAATAAAAAATCTGGCTCTGGTGCAAAATTTAGACCTTACAAATTTGATCAAGATTTAAGCTTCTTGAAGGCGATAGTGAAACCAGGTGGGACTCATGACAACAATCCAAATACAATAGAAAATGACGGCGAACAAAAAGATCAGGATGATACATGCCTAAAATCATCATCAAAGAAGGCAGAGGTCGATAGTAGTAGTAGCGAAGTGGATGACAAAATGTTGAAACTTATTGATTACCAATTAAACTCAATCGGAAATAATGACCGCAACTTACATTTTTTCAAGTGTTCTGCCGTCCCTTCAATATTTGAATGACGACCAAATATTAGAGTTTCAATCAGGGGTCATTAATCTTATACAGAGTATTAAAACCAAGGCAAAATATTACAATGACTATCATCACAACTACTACAATCAAGGTTATTATACTAGACCTCTAGCACCGATAGCAGCGTCGCCCCGTCAGCAGGCATCGTCAGCGTCGCCGGGAACGCAAGTTCTAAGACCAAGTACAACACCGTCACCAAGTACAACACCGTCACCAAGTACAACACCATCACCAGGAACGCAAGATTCCTCTCAAATTGAATTTACAGATCTGGACCTACCTTCAAGACCTGGTACAACGCTGTCACCGGGAACGCAAGATTCCTCTCAAGATTCAAGTCAAAGTGAATTTAGAGATCTGGACCTATCTTTTTTCTAAAAATAATTTTCACAGTTCGACAGTTTCAATTATAACAATCATCATTAATAAATAAATAAACAATATAATTAGTTTTTCTTACCTTAAACATATCGCCAACTTCTCTTCAGGGCTAATGGCATTTCTCATGTGCGTATCTTGTTTTCTCAAATCCTTATCTAACTTGAGAAGAAGATAGTCAAAGGTATCTATAGACATCCTAAAATAGCCGAAAAATTTTAAATCGTCTGCTCGTAACGCACTCATTAACGTATGGAAAGTTCCGAAAATTGCTCTTTGTTTTAAAGTTGGATGCACCCAGTGTTTTCTTTTTATTTGTTTAGATCGAAGGTAATACCAACACAAGATAGTCATATTCACATCCATCGTGTTGGATAGTTCGTCCAAGACTGAAGTCTGAATCACGAATTCAGTGTGAACATCTATTCGGATATTTTGATGAATCGTGAAAAACTCGATTCCGTATGCAATGTGAACGTTCATCCGTCATTACGTAACGTCTTTTTTGACGAATTGTCGTTGACGGACCCAATGTGAGATAAGATAAGATATTTTATTTGCGTAAAACATGGTATACAAGGTGTTAAAAAAATATATATTAGACCGAACATGTTTTGCTTAATACTAAAGCATGCAAACTTACTAAAGATACGTTACGACATTGAGATATATTACATTGAATTCATATTTAAAAAATCATTAATGCTATAGAAATTATTATTATTGAGCCATTTATATAATTGGATTTTAAATAATTTACAATTTAATGTTTTAAACATTTTTGGTAATTTATTATAGAGACGTACACACATAGCCAGAGAGTTTTTATTATATATTGCTGATCGAAGCAGCACATCCAACACAAGTCTGTGTTGGTCACGCCGTCTTCGAGAGGTTACTTCCTCTGCTGTTTTAAATAGTTCTTTGTGTTTTTGAACGAACATGCATGCTTCATATACATATAACGAAGGTAACGGTAGCAAACCAAGCTCTTTAAATATAGGTTGACATGATTCGTCAGATGGAATCTCGTATATAGCTCGTAAACATTTCTTTTGGGCGACAAATGCTCTATTGTGATCAGTACTATTTCCCCACATCATTAGTCCATACCGTAGTGAGGACTCAACATATGCGCGATATGACATCACAGCCGTTTTTATATTAGTGACTTTTTTGATTTGTCTCAAAGCATAGACAAATTTATTTATTTTATTACATACAGCATCAACCTGTGCTTTCCAATTTAAATGTTCGTCAATTACTACTCCTAAAAACTTGGCTCGAGCCACTTGTGTAATTTTCGGAATGTCCATTTTAAAATTAAATGTATTATTATAAGATTGATTAAATTGTATATATATTGATTTGTTAAGATTAATAGATAAATTATTATTATTTAGCCAGTTAATTAGATTGTCTATTGTTTTATTTATGTCCGCTTCATGATCCGTAACTGATTTATATTTTTTATCGGTAGTCACAATTATCGAAATGTCATCGGCAAAAAGAAAGCATTTGTGATTGTTTACATTAACAATGTCGTTTATGTAGAGTAGAAATAAGATAGGGCCCAATATGCTACCCTGGGGGACGCCGCGCTTAATACTTATATAATCAGACGAATATTCTATCATGTCCCAATTTTCGTCAAGTTTAGTGACAGTGACTCTGTTGTCTGTTAGTTAAATACGACGATATCCACTGAAGCGGCAGTCCTCTAATACCGATAGTCTCCAGCTTTTGTAATAATATTTCATGTGAAACCAAATCAAATGCCTTTTTCAGATCAAAGAATAGCCCTGTCGTTAGCTGTTTGTTGTTAACCCTTTGTTTGATTGAGCCCTTCCATATCTATTATAAAATTATGAAGTACAGTGCAAGCCTTTACAATCGAAATTACTGTGCTGGTATCAACATCCAGTGGACGATGAAATATTCGCCACTTATTAGCTAACATTCCAAAGGCGCACTCAACATAGCGTCTAGCTCTGGTACATAGCGTCTAGCTCTGGTACATAGCGTCTAGCTCTGGTACATAGCGTCTAGCACGGGATCTCAACACGAGGCCGTCAGATACGGCGATGCAAGATGTGCCGTGTGAATACAACATTCGGTGTTTCCAGATCCGATGAAAATAAGATTCGGCAAAACGTGGCTCCGTGTGAACGTACCGTAACGCCCCTTTCACACGGCAGTCCAGTTTTTTGGAGGATCCCGCTTTCTGCAGGATCCCGTTTGATGGCTAATGTGTTTATGTGCTAGCGCTCACATGAACATCCCGCATGCGGGATCCTGCAAAAAAACCGATCCGGTCGAATTGTGCCATTCGGTTTTGTCACTAGAAACTGGATCCGTCGTTCAGTAAAAAGCGGGATCCCGTTTAATCACACATATAGTTCAATAGCAGTGTCCACACGGCTTCCTGCGAGCGGCTTTTTGCTGGACACTGTTTTTAGCGGGATAGTGGAGTGGTAACAGCCCCCGCCCCGCGCTCGCCACGCCACCCAGCGCGTGTGTAGCGCTCGCACATTGCTCTTTTTGCGGGATAGTGGAGTGGTAGCAGCCCCCGCCCCGCGCCCGCCACGCCACCCAGCGCGTGTGTAGCGCTCGCACATTGCTCTTTTTGCGGGATAGTGGAGTGGTAGCAGCCCCCGCCCCGCGCCCGCCACGCCACCCAGCGCGTGTGTAGCGCTCGCACATTGCTCTTTTTGCGGGATAGTGGAGTGGTAGCAGCCCCCGCCCCGCGCCCGCCACGCCACCCAGCGCGTGTGTAACGCTCGCACATTGCTCTTTTTGCGGGATAGTGGAGTGGTAGCAGCCCCCGCCCCGCGCCCGCCACGCCACCCAGCGCGTGTGTAGCGCTCGCACATTGCTCTTTTTGCGGGATAGTGGAGTGGTAGCAGCCTCCGCCCCGCGCCCGCCACGCCACCCAGCGCGTGTGTAGCGCTCGCACATTGCTCTTTTTGCGGGATAGTGGAGTGGTAGCAGCGCCCGCCCCGCGCTCGCCACGCCACCCAGCGCGTGTGTAGCGCTCGCACATTGCTCTTTTTGCGGGATAGTGGAGTGGTAGCAGCCCCCGCCCCGCGCCCGCCTCGCCACCCAGCGCGTGTGTAGCGCTCGCACATTGCTCTTTTTGCGGGATAGTGGAGTGGTAGCAGCCCCCGCCCCGCGCCCGCCTCGCCACCCAGCGCGTGTGTAGCGCTCGCACATTGCTCTTTTTGCGGGATAGTGGAGTGGTAGCAGCCCCCGCCCCGCGCCCGCTACGCCACCCAGCGCGGGTGTAGCGCTCACACATTGCTTTTTTTGCGGGATAGTGGAGTGGTAGCAGCCCCCGCCCCGCGCCCGCCACGCCACCCAGCGCGTGTGTAGCGCTCGCACATTGCTCTTTTTGCGGGATAGTGGAGTGGTAGCAGCCCCCGCCCCGCGCCCGCCACGCCACCCAGCGCGTGTGTAACGCTCGCACATTGCTCTTTTTGCGGGATAGTGGAGTGGTAGCAGCCCCCGCCCCGCGCCCGCCACGCCACCCAGCGCGTGTGTAGCGCTCGCACATTGCTCTTTTTGCGGGATAGTGAGTGGTAGCAGCCCCCGCCCCGCGCCCGCCACGCCACCCAGCGCGTGTGTAGCGCTCGCACATTGCTCTTTTTGCGGGATAGTGAGTGGTAGCAGCCCCCGCCCCGCGCCCGCCACGCCACCCAGCGCGTGTGTAGCGCTCGCACATTGCTCTTTTTGCGGGATAGTGAGTGGTAGCAGCCCCCGCCCCGCGCCCGCCACGCCACCCAGCGCGTGTGTAGCGCTCGCACATTGCTCTTTTGTGCAGCGCCGAGAAGGTTGTGTTTTGTCGAAAAATGACACAAACAAATATTGATCCCGAACTTCTTATTGCACTAATTGAAAGTAGGCCTATAATATGGAATAAAACGCTGGAAAATTATAAAGATACCAACTTGCGAACTGCAGCATGGCGCGAAGTTTGCATTGTTTTGAGAGAAGACTTTAAAGAAATGGAGAAAAAAGAAAGACAGCTATGGTAAGGTTTTGTTTATTTCGTTTATCCTTGTATTGCTTCTTCTTGCCGCGGTACAGCTCCCACTTCAGAAACACAATCATTTGTGAACTCCGTTCGTATTGTGTTAACACAGCGGCCACCTCGTGTATTTGGCTCATTACGTACATTTTCCAAAAATATCGTTGAATCGTTGCTCTCAATGTTCGCATATGAACTTGCATTGTCCATGATATAGTTATGAAGCACAGCGCAAGTTGTAACTATCGAGATAGCTGTACTGGTGCTTACGTCCAACGGACGATGAAATATTCGCCATTTATTCGTCAATATTCCAAACGCGCACTCCACATAACGTCTGGCTCTTGTTAATCGATTGTTAAATATCCTTTTATTTTTATCTAAATGAGTTCCTCCATAGGGTCTCAATAGATTACAATGCAAACCAAATCCTTCATCACCCACTATCACAAATGGAACACGTGATTCCAAACCTGTAGCGAGAGGAGGAGCTTCTAATCTAAACTGCCATCATTGAATCTTTTCCAGAAAGTACATTCTTTTGTGGCGGCATATCTACATCGCCACAGTGGAACGCGTCACACTGACGTCACGCAAAATTCTGCATCGCGCAATCAGTTTACCGCGCGACTAGCATATATACAACATCCCGACATCAACCGTCGGGCAGTAGCCCACCAGACATAACACCCGTCTGGTCGGAGGATCCTCCCTTTTCCATGGAGGATGAGTGAACTTTACACCCTGTTCCTCATGCCTCTATACTGGTGACCCCGAACATGAACATCAGCGCAGCCTTCGTGCAACTACTACAGCGTGACGTCATCAGCATCACTTCCTCGAGCTTTCGAGCAGCGAGTCACACAGCCAGCCAGCACCCACGGCTTCAACGGGTATCCTGACCACCAGCATGCAGCGACCGCGCATACCTGGTCATCACCCTCAGCCTCATCAGCAACCTTGGCACAGCACACTGCACTCTCGGCCGGTTAAACAAGCAGAGCCCTTCAAACCTCTCCTGGTCGACGCCAGCAGCCAGCCTCAACCCGGCGCTGTACCACATCCGACGCACTAGAGCATAACCCAGCGCCACCCCGACTCACTGGGGGCATCTCCGCAGACAGTTCCGACTTACCACGAACTATGCGGCACCCGGTTCCGACGCACTGGAACCGCAACTGGCCCTGGCAAGCATCGCAAGATACACGACTCTGCCCACTATCGACCTCCGGCCTCCGGAGGGGAGTGATGTGGCGGCATCACCACAGTGGAACGCATCACACTGACGTCACGCAAAACTCTGCATCGCGCAATCAGAGTTTACCGCGCGACTAGCATATATACAACATCCCGACATCAACTGTCGGGCAGTAGCCTACCAGACACAACACCCGTCTGGTCGGAGGATTCTCCCTTTTCATAGAGGATGAGTGAACTTTACACCCTGTTCCTCATGCCTCTATAAAACTTTGTAAATTAGAAGGGGGGGAGATGTAAACAAAGTGCGTGACACTTCATTTAGTCTGTATAATTTATCTGTGAAATTACTTGATTCTGTGGAGCGAGCTGTCATATTGAATTGACTGATACAGCATGGAAAATATAGAGGTTATGTGAGGTTATATAAGTGAGAATGTTAATGTAATTAGAATATTAATAGTGATTAATAAGAACTGGTGAAACAATAGCTTTAAATGTTGTTTCTCTTTTCAGGTAAAACTAGTGCATAGTTAATGTTAAAGAATGTTTTGTAAAAGTGTTAAAACTAGTTTATGTAATAAAATAAAATTTCCTCTTTTCAGAGCAACTAAACTTTGGTTATAGTTTTACTGTTCATCATCATATTCAAGGATAATAATAAATCACCTTATTATATGTATATAAATAATATCTTATATTTATATACATATATATAATCAGTAGATACGTATAATGTTCTTTACTCTCAAATCTCTCAATATTACGCACAATTCGTCACAATATCGTTTGTAAAGCCGCTTTAAATATCATAGATTTGTAAAAGTTTAGTCAATTAGTTTCGATTGTTTTATTACTTGGGGATGGTTTAATCGAAAACTATTGTTGGATTTGGGATATAGTGTGTATACTCTACCTTGCCACACATAAATCGTTTTAATCGATTCTGGGTTTTTGCTCCATATATTTTTGGGCATTATCCTAGGCAAGGAATATAAGAGTCGCGATGGTACCACTAGGCTTGCGAAATCATTAAAACCGATGTGTCCGGAGAATTGTAGACAAAAATGTTCTTCGAAAATTAGTAGCGATGAAAGAATATCCATTTTTAATCAATTTTGGAATTTAGGTACCTAACAGGGAAAAGCAATGGGCTTTTGTAGCTTACTTGATGCTGAAACAAAAAAAAAAACGTAGGGTTTTTACTGATACAGCATCAAGGCGTAATTTTACTTTAATTTATAGACTGAAAGCGAACAGAGGCGATATAGACGAATTTATGGTTGTTTGTAAGAAGACATTTATAAATACTTTCTCTATTAGTGAACAATTTGTCTACACTGCTTTGGAAAAACTAGATGTTACTAGTGGTTTGATAGAAATGGATCAGCGAGGACGCCATTGTAATCATCGCAAGGTGACAACCGAGGACGTTATTAAAAGTGTGTGTGATCACATCAAACCCATTCAACCCGTGGAATCTCATTATCCGCGAAGTAGAAGTGATAAGCTTTATTTAGACGGTCCCACCGCGTATGAAACAGCGCTCTGTTTTGTGTGTAATTATTTAGACGGTCCCACCGCGTATGAAACAGCGCTCTGTTTTGTGTGTAATTATTTAGACGGTCCCACCGCGTATGAAACAGCGCTCTGTTTTGTGTGTAATTATTTAGACGGTCCCACCGCGTATGAAACAGCGCTCTGTTTTGTGTGTAATTATTTAGACGGTCCCACCGCGTATGAAACAGCGCTCTGTTTTGTGTGTAATTATTTAGACGGTCCCACCGCGTATGAAACAGCGCTCTGTTTTGTGTGTAATTATTAAGACGGTCCCACCGCGTATGAAACAGCGCTCTGTTTTGTGTGTAATTATTTAGACGGTCCCACCGCGTATGAAACAGCGCTCTGTTTTGTGTGTAATTATTTAGACGGTCCCACCGCGTATGAAACAGCGCTCTGTTTTGTGTGTAATTATTTAGACGGTCCCACCGCGTATGAAACAGCGCTCTGTTTTGTGTGTAATTATTTAGACGGTCCCACCGCGTATGAAACAGCGCTCTGTTTTGTGTGTAATTATTAAGACGGTCCCACCGCGTATGAAACAGCGCTCTGTTTTGTGTGTAATTATTTAGACGGTCCCACCGCGTATGAAACAGCGCTCTGTTTTGTGTGTAATTATTTAGACGGTCCCACCGCGTATGAAACAGCGCTCTGTTTTGTGTGTAATTATTTAGACGGTCCCACCGCGTATGAAACAGCGCTCTGTTTTGTGTGTAATTATTTAGACGGTCCCACCGCGTATGAAACAGCGCTCTGTTTTGTGTGTAATTATTTAGACGGTCCCACCGCGTATGAAACAGCGCTCTGTTTTGTGTGTAATTATTAAGACGGTCCCACCGCGTATGAAACAGCGCTCTGTTTTGTGTGTAATTATTTAGACGGTCCCACCGCGTATGAAACAGCGCTCTGTTTTGTGTGTAATTATTTAGACGGTCCCACCGCGTATGAAACAGCGCTCTGTTTTGTGTGTAATTATTTAGACGGTCCCACCGCGTATGAAACAGCGCTCTGTTTTGTGTGTAATTATTTAGACGGTCCCACCGCGTATGAAACAGCGCTCTGTTTTGTGTGTAATTATTTAGACGGTCCCACCGCGTATGAAACAGCGCTCTGTTTTGTGTGTAATTATTTAGACGGTCCCACCGCGTATGAAACAGCGCTCTGTTTTGTGTGTAATTATTTAGACGGTCCCACCGCGTATGAAACAGCGCTCTGTTTTGTGTGTAATTATTTAGACGGTCCCACCGCGTATGAAACAGCGCTCTGTTTTGTGTGTAATTATTAAGACGGTCCCACCGCGTATGAAACAGCGCTCTGTTTTGTGTGTAATTATTTAGACGGTCCCACCGCGTATGAAACAGCGCTCTGTTTTGTGTGTAATTATTAAGACGGTCCCACCGCGTATGAAACAGCGCTCTGTTTTGTGTGTAATTATTTAGACGGTCCCACCGCGTATGAAACAGCGCTCTGTTTTGTGTGTAATTATTTAGACGGTCCCACCGCGTATGAAACAGCGCTCTGTTTTATGTGTAATTATTTAGACGGTCCCACCGCGTATGAAACAGCGCTCTGTTTTGTGTGTAATTAAAAGTTTGATACGTCTATTAGTTTTCGAGATCGGATGGTACATCTAACACGAAATGGCGTGTTTCGATAAATATTTTTGTGTAAATAAATACATGTTGATATGTATCGTTCACAATATTTATTTATTTATTTATTTATTTAAACATTTCACACTTAAAAAAGTACAAAGGCGGACTTAATGCCTTAGGCATTCTCTACCAGTCAACCAAGGGTGGTGAAGAGATTAGATGGCAGGTGCTCTGTTAGAAATGGAACTATTTGTACATAAATAAGTCATAAACTTATAATACACATACATACATATTTACTATAATATATACCTATATTATATACATATATTATATACAAATTCAAGAGAGAGAGGTTTTGAGATGACTCTACGCTATTTATTTTGAAAATAACTCCGCAATCTCCGCTTAAATGCATACCGACTGGTGGCCATCCTGATGTCAAGAGGTAGCGCATTCCAAAGAAGAATGGACTGAATATGAAAGGAAGAATGAACAAAGTCAGAAGTATGAGAAGGACAGAGTAGGAGAAGATTGTTAGAAGAACGAAGATTCTTAGCGTGTGAAGAACATAGATATTGGAAGTGAGACACTAGATAAGAAGGAGGAGTGGGAGAGTTAAGAAGGGAGAAAAGCGTGGTCAAAGCACGCAAATTTCTTCTCTGGCGAATGGGCATCCATTTGAGCTCAGACCTGTAGCTCGACACATGGTCATATTTTCTGAGGTTGAATATGAACCGGATACAATTGTTAAGCAGTCTGTCAAGCTTATCCAGCAACACCGCATTCAAGTCAAAGTAGCACACGTCACCATAGTCAATGATAGGGAAAATCAAAGTCTGCACAAGCATAGTTTTCGTCTTAGCGGGCAAAAAGTTTCTCAGACGATACAGAGATCGTAGAGTACCGTTGACCCTTTGACTAACATTAGAGACCTGGCGCTGCCAGCTAAGCGTCGAGTCAAGATGCAAACCGAGATCTTTCACAGTAGGGGTAATGGGTATGACGGTACCATTGAAAATGAGAGGAGGAAGAGAGCTAAGCGTCACCCTACCCATCATGCGCGAGCTTCCAATTACAATGGCCTGACACTTTGAGGGGTTCACTGATACCCCAAAACTATCAGACCACTTTTTGATTGCATCTAAGTCTAATATAATATTCAAGTTATTAAATAAATATTTGTGTGTAAAGATGTATCTCAAGTCATATCATTATTCACATATATTTATTACCTTCTAATAAGGTGTCATCTGATACGATAACTATTGACACAAAGTAAATTCGTACACTGCATCGGTACAACTAAAGTTGTATTATTGCTCACAAACATAGGAAACTAATATTTTCTGTGTAAAGTGATTCAAGTAAAGTTACATCAATAATCACGAGAAAATTAAAACGGTTTTGATCCAAAATATGTGCAAAGTAATACATCTGCAGAACGCGGGTGTTGCGCGGGGCGGGGGGTGGGACGTTATTGCAGGGGGACCGCCGCGTGCCGTCCGCGCGGTGTCAGTGCCGCACATACTACTGGACGAGGTGTCCGCGCGCGCTATTACAACAATCCAACATGGCGCAAAACGTACGTATTAGATGTATCATTTTACACAAAATTCTAAATTTTTTCGTTTATTCATAATAACAAGGACTAATATTAATTTACACTAAATAATTACTCCAGTTACATCAAAATACACGAAATCTATTTATTATTGTGATTTTTATAATTATAAAGTAATGAATACTTGTTTATGATATCGTTTATTTTTCTTTGTTGTTATTATGTTTTACGATAGTCTACAATGTAAAATATCATTGTTTCAGCGTCGTTCTTGCCGTGCAAAACGCATGTTAGACATGTTAAACATAAATAATGAGAATGAAAAAGATGATGTTTTCGTGGATGAAAACATTTCTTCTTCTTCCTGTCAAAATAATAACTATAACCGTAGTAAGTCGAATAGCAAGGAAATATTATTGGAGCAGTCCTTCTAAAAAAACATGTTATATCTGTGTGCCTCCCAGATACGTCATCACCATACATTCGGTTACTGTGAATGGATTGCGCAACCCAACTTGATGCATCCAATAAAACTAACCAGCAGATTCGGCGCGGGGCCTTTCGTCACATACATCGGTCGTTAGGACAACCTCTTAGTACCTACTCACCTAATATTAAGAATTAATTGTAATTACTTTATTAAATTCATTTAGTGGAAATTTTGGGTTTTTTTTGGACTCCTCCGCTGCTCATCACATAATTGGCGCAGTCGGTAGGATTGTCGAGTCAGTGCGTGGAAATCAAAGACTATAATTTCACGATCGAGCTGAACATTTGGACATTTGTGCGGTTTGTTCACGTTTCAACGTGCGTTGTCGACAATCCAGAAGAACCAGGAGCAGCCGTTGGAGATCCTGTAGACCGTATCCAGACATCGATACTACGGGAGCCGCCGGTATGTACTTTATGTGAGTTGCACAAATTCCTTACAGTCGGTCGCTATTTCCCACCTCCAAAATTTTCCACCCACGATCATCGCAATCTATTAGGGGTATCGAACCCCTGGGCAATCGGTTGTCCTCTCGCAACGCGCTGAGGGACGCTACCCGAAATTTAGAGTTAGGTAGCCTAGAAATAATAATGGAAAATCAAGACGATATGATCAATAAAATTGTTAAAACATTAAGACTAGTACCAGAATTTGACGGTAATAGTAATACTCTAATTAGATTTTTATCACTATGTGACCAGCTAGTGGCGAGCTATGTTGATCCAGCACCTGGTCATGAACTAACTAACTTAGCATTATTAAATGGTATATTAAATAAAATCACCGGGAACGCCGCTAGAACACTAGTAACAAATGGTGATCCCCGGGATTGGAATGGTATTAGGAATACGTTAATTCATAATTTTTCAGACCATAGAGATGAGTCTGCGTTATACAATGATCTATCGTTACTATCTCAAGGATCAGATACGCCTCAAGTATTCTATGAGCGCGTGTTAAACCTTTTAAGCACCATTATGACATACGTAGAAATACACGATGCTGTCGCTACCACCGTCGAAGCAAAAATACACGATGCTGTCGCTACCACCGTCGAAGCAAAAATACACGATGCTGTCGCTACCACCGTCGAAGCAAAAATACACGATGCTGTCGCTACCACCGTCGAAGCAAAAATACACGATGCTGTCGCTACCACCGTCGAAGCAAAAATACACGATGCTGTCGCTACCACCGTCGAAGCAAAAATACACGATGCTGTCGCTACCACCGTCGAAGCAAAAATACACGATGCTGTCGCTACCACCGTCGAAGCAAAACGAACTTTGTATAAAAAACTAGCTTTGCAGACGTATCTACGAGGCTTAGCGGAACCTCTAGGATCTAGGATTCGATGCATGAGGCCTCCTTCCTTGGAGAAAGCATTAGAATATGCCCAAGAGGAAATGAACGTTGTTTACCTCCAACTAAAATTGTACCTTCAAGTAAAAGGTTGCTTCCAATATTCCCAAATATGCTAGCTCAGTATCCTCAGATGAATATGCTAGCTCAGTATCCTCAGATGAATATGCTAGCTCAGTATCCTCAGATGAATATGCTAGCTCAGTATCCTCAGATGAATATGCTAGCTCAGTATCCTCAGATGAATATGCTAGCTCAGTATCCTCAGATGAATATGCTAGCTCAGTATCCTCAGATGAATATGCTAGCTCAGTATCCTCAGATGAATATGCTAGCTCAGTATCCTCAGATGAATATGCTAGCTCAGTATCCTCAGATGAATATGCTAGCTCAGTATCCTCAGATGAATATGCTAGCTCAGTATCCTCAGATGAATATGCTAGCTCAGTATCCTCAGATGAATATGCTAGCTCAGTATCCTCAGATGAATATGCTAGCTCAGTATCCTCAGATGAATATGCTAGCTCAGTATCCTCAGATGAATATGCTAGCTCAGTATCCTCAGATGAATATGCTAGCTCAGTATCCTCAGATGAATATGCTAGCTCAGTATCCTCAGATGAATATGCTAGCTCAGTATCCTCAGATGAATATGCTAGCTCAGTATCCTCAGATGAATATGCTAGCTCAGTATCCTCAGATGAATAGAAATTTGATGCCTCGAAATTTTGATCCAAATCGCTTTCTTCCACAGCAGCCTAGACCGTTTTATCAGGGACCCTCTAGAACCCAACAAATGTTCAAAGCTTTACCGCGATCCAATATGTCCACCGGTTTTAGAGTCAACCCTAGACCCCCAACGTCTCAGCAGGCACCGAACAACCAGCCTCGACCAATGAGCGGTGTTAGTCACCCCGTTGCACGTGTTCTGCCACCGACCAATATGCATGATTGGCGTAATTACGGTAATCCACCTTCTAGTAATTACTTTAGGACACGAGAAGCAAACGTGAACGAATTTTTTGTACAAGAACCCGACTTTGACTATTATGTCCCAGAGGACTTTTACTACTGTGACTATGACTATGTCCCAGACTGTGTCCCAGAGGACTTTTACTACTGTGACTATGACTATGTCCCAGACTGTGTCCCAGAGGACTTTTACTACTGTGACTATGACTATGTCCCAGACTGTGTCCCAGAGGACTTTTACTACTGTGACTATGACTATGTCCCAGACTGTGTCCCAGAGGACTTTTACTACTGTGACTATGACTATGTCCCAGACTATGTCCCAGAGGACTTTTACTACTGTGACTATGACTATGTCCCAGAGGACTTTTACTACTGTGACTATGACTATGTCCCAGACTGTGTCACAGAGGACTTTTACTACTGTGACTATGACTATGTCCCAGACTGTGTCCCAGCTTGTGACCCGACTACTAACTTGACACTGACACAGGACGTCTGTGTAGGTGAACCCACACCCACAGTTCCACCTGAAAATCCAAAGTTGTCAAATTTTCCAAAGGAAGCCCCGAAAAGTGCCCCCGAATAGAAATTAATATACAGGGTAAAAGACAATTGCCTTTTTTTAAATTAAATGTTAAGCCCGACTTTCCACCTTTAAAATTTTTAATTGATACGGGAGCTAACCAGTCGTTCATAAGTCCTGAAACTGTGGCAAAGTACTATCCCGACTATGAACTTGACTACGAACCATTTTTAGTCGCTAACGTGCATGCATCCACCATGAATTATTACTCAATCCCTGTTCCGAAGAATTTAAAGACAATAATCCAATCAAATTGAACGTATACAGATTCCACGATTACTTTGACGGACTAATAGGGTGCGATCTTCTTGAACGGTTCTTAGCGAAAATTAACTTAAGTTCTCGCGTACTTAAAACCGAATTTTCTAGCAACCCTATACATATGTATACCTCCCAAAGTGTAAATTTGTATGAGAACATTATTCCGCCACAATCTTCTAACCTATTAATATTGGCCAAGGAGATATACACATAGATCAGCAAAGTATACAGAGTTGTAACATAAGTCGGCGGCGGCGGCGCGGGAGCGGCAGGATCTTACGCGTCAAATGGACCGGCCCTCGAATACAGCGGTGCAGGAGCGGCGCGGGGGCGGGCAACGAGCGGTGCACTCCAGTCAAGCGGTGACCGCCCGCGTTGCGCGTCTGCATTGTAGGTAGAGTGTTGTACATTTGTTTTGTGACGTATCAAAATGTCTTCGGACGTGCAAGAGCTAATTATTTCGGCAATTTTTGAGAGGACACCCATATGGAACAGCAAAGATGTGAACCATAAAAATAGAAGAATAATTAACCAATTATGGGAAGAAATAAAAAACGAACTGAATATTGAAGGTAAATATAAAAATGATTTATTATGTCAAATACAATATTTATTATGTTTTACAAATTAATTAGTAACTAATGCGATTATTTACAAAATATTCTTTGAATTTTTCACGTATATATTGTGCTTGATAAGACGTCCGGGCGTTTGTTTGTAATCGTGTTTGTATTCTTTGTTGATTCGTATTGACAGTAATATAGGCAATATCATTATTACGTCACGGACGATTTACGGTACACATCAGCTGTTCGTGTCTGCACTATTATAAAATAATACACCTTTAGAATCCGCGTAAAATTCGTGTTTATGTTGGCACAGTAGTGTTACTTACGTGTGTGATCGTTTGCAAGGCAAATAAACAACAGTTCGGTAGTGTAAATCCGCAAAAGCAAATTACATTTTTATTTTATTTTTTTTTACTTTCTGGATTTTTGAGGTAACTTGGAAGTTTTTTAGTGCTGCCGGTACCTCCAAAAAGTGTCACTTTTAATACTTATGACAAGTGTCAATAACATTACCACAGATCACAGTGGTCAATAATTTTTCTGTGTAGCAGGCGCCATCTAGCGCCGCCAGGAGAGACTAAAAAGAGGTGTGCGCCGACTAGCCGCTCCTAGCCGTACCATTATGGTAAAGTGTGCAGCCTGCGGAAGGTTTTTGTCTGCGAAAGGGGGCGCCACGTGTAGCAACTATTCTTGCCACAATCGGTATCACCTCGCATGCTTGTTGTTGCCTGACCCAGCCCAAATAAGTAGTGACTGGCTGTGCCCCGAGTGCAAAAAAAAGTTGCCCAGGGGTGATAATAGCGCCACACCCGTCAAGGACCTAGGTAGGGGCCCCACCGTTGTTGCAGCAGCAGCGGCAGCAGCCCCGGTTTTGGCGACAACCCCTGTTGCGGCAGGAGTTTCAGCTCCGGTTGCAGTATCACTTCAGAGCGCTATGAGGAGGTCGCCTGTCGCGGTGAATCAGGTCCAGGGCGCTGTGGCCGGGCCCCCCGTTGCGGTGGCTAAGGTATTGGCCCGGGCGGGGAGCGAGCAGGGGACTGATGGAGAACCCTCGCCGGATACGCAACTGACTCTGAGGGAGGAAATAAGGCTCTTCCGTTCTGAGCTGCGGGAGGGTCGGGATGAAATGCGGGAATTTCGTCGGGAGATGGCTGGCCTGCATTCGTCATTGGGAGTCTGTACCGAGCGGGTTGATAGCCTGGAGGCTAGAATCGAGGCTCTTGAAAGCAAACAAAGTGCTGCAGTGCCTGACGGCAAAGTGGGTCGGCTCGAACAGATAGTGATGCGGTTGCAGCTTGACCTAAACGACCGCGAACAGGACTTACTTGGCTCTGACCTGGAGATTGCCAACATCCCTGAGATTCCTGGCGAGAACGTGACGCACACCGTCGGACTGGTGGCGGCAAAGCTCGGGGTGGCTCTCGACGAACGGGACATAGTGTTCGCGCAACGGGTGGGCCTGCGAGCGGAACGGGACGTGCGGAGAGCCTCAGAGGGCGGCGCGAGCCCGGTTGATGGAGCGAGCCTGGTGGGCGAGGCGGCAACCAGTGCGCGCGGGCGGCGCATCGTACTGCGTCTGACGCGGCGCGCACTGCGCGACGATCTGCTGCAGAGCGCGCGTGTCCGGCGCGGTGCCACTACCGCGGATCTTGGACTCCCTGCGCCCCCGCGTCGCTTCTTTCTGAACGAGAGACTCACCAAAACAAACAGGCATTTGTTTTACCGGGTGCGTGAAGCTGGTAGTCGTCTCGGATGGCGGTATACGTGGACCAAGTTCGGCCGCATTCTGGCCAAGCAGGGTGACGGCAAGCCTACTCACTGCATCCGCTCGGAGGAGGACTTTGTGCGTGTTTTTGGTTGTATGGTGGCTACTGAAAAGGAAGTCTAATAATATGGTTCTTGGCGGGCACCTTAACTTAATCAATCCTATTCTTAAGGTTTACTTTTTTATATATGTTTTGTTGCTAATTAAGTGTTTAAGTTTGTCTTGTGCGAGGCCAGTTATTTTATTGTCTCGGTATGCTATGGTTTCTTCTGCTGGTGGCCCAGCTGCTCGATCAATGAATATCTATGTGCATTTCTTATGTAGGACACTTGTGCTCTATATTTTCACGCCTTCTTTATTTACTATGGTATATGTGTTTTTACAGTTTTTACATATTATTACACTGTGGCTGACTGCGTATATATTATCTCTAACATTCACTACACTTCACTTTATATTATTACGAATTACACTTAGTACTAGGTCTCTTAGAATATTTACACCTCATATTATTATGCTAAACTCAATACTACATAATACTTCATATACTGTCTACAATCAGCGTATCATTACTATATACCACACTATTTACAAAAATAAATAAGACAAGAAATCTAAAAGTTGGATTATTTAATGCGGGGTCGCTCGGTTCGCGCCATGAGGAGTTCCTTGTTGCCATGGAGAATCTTTCGGTAGACATCATGGCGATAAATGAGACCTGGCTCAGGCAGGGAGAGGAGGGTCGCGCGCCGATAGTACCGGGCTATCGGCTTCGGCACGTACCGCGCGCGCGCGCACCGTGTGTGGCGGCCGCGGGGGTGGCGTGGGCTTCTTCGTGCGCCGCGGGGTCCGCGTCCGCGCCGTGCCGCACCCGCTGGCGCCGCAGGTTGAGCAAATGTGGCTCAGGCTTAATATTAACTCGCATTCAGTGATCATCGGCACTGCATACAGGCCGCCATGGCTTGATGTGAATGTCTTTCTGGATGCAGTTACTGATTCTCTCTCCTCCTTTGCAAACGCGGACAAGGTTGTCTTGCTTGGCGACTTCAACATTAATGTCTTAAACCAAACTGACAACAAGTCCAAACTACTGAACAATTTTATACATTGCCACAAGCTTAGACAAATTGTTACTGAGCCAACCCACTTCACAGATCATAGTGAAACACTTATTGATGTTGTGTGCACTGACGCCCGTGTGTGTGGGACCTCTGTATCGCACATACCTGAGCTCGGTCACCATGCAATAATATATGTTGAATTAAATTTTAAATTAGAGAAGCCATCCCCTCAATGGATTACCTATAGGCCACTTAAGGATATTCTACCCGAGTTGTTTAATGACGACCTAAACAATATGGACTGGGGACATATTGAAAGCCTGGACGATGTGAACTCCATGGTTGCAATGTTCAATCAATACATTTTGACACTATTTGATTTGCATGCTCCCCTTAAAAAAGTCTTAATTAAAGAGAAATCTTATCCCTGGATAACAGACACTGTCAGAGAAATGATGAGACTGCGTAACAAGTGCCACTTGAAGTCCAAAACTACAAAATCCGAACATCATACTAAATCCTACAAAGAGTTTAAATACCTTGTTAGAGCAGCTATTGATAGTGAGAAATGCGCATATTTTAAAACATATATTAATAGTAATATTAAACAACCTAAGAAGTTATGGAGACATATAAAATCAACTATAGCCACCTCAAAAAAACCAGAGCATTATCTGCCACATTTCTCTAACGACCCAGAGTCTATCAATCAACACTTTTTGGATGTACCGGGCAGTGGTGAGGTCACTGCTGCAGATTTATCTTATTTTGAGGAACATAGATATGGTAACAGTCATTTCCGGCTTGAGCCGGTCCAGCGGGATGTGGTGCTGAGGATCATGCGCGGTCTTAACTCCAATGCGCAGGGCTCTGACCATATTTCTCTGGAGATGTTGATGATGACGCTTCCTCGAACACTTTCCGTTATCACAGCTATCATCAACAGATCCATAGTCACCTCTTCTTTCCCCGATCTGTGGAAAATGGCAATAGTTAGACCAATCCCTAAAGTGCCTAACCCCTCTAGCGTGAAAGATCTCCGTCCGATAAGCCTACTGCCCTGTCTGTCCAAGATTTTAGAAAAGGTTGTATCTGACCAACTCAGGGCATATCTTGAACACCATAGCATTTTGCCGCTGGCTCAATCCGGATTTCGCCAGGCCCATAGCACAGCAACAGCTCTCCTGGATGTGGTCGGTAACATCCTAGAAGCTAGGGACCAGGGTATGGGAACCCTGCTTGTCCTGCTGGATTTTTCGCGTGCTTTCGACTCCATTAATACTTCACTTCTTCTTTCCAAGCTGTCGTATTATGGGTGTGATGTCGAGACGGTAAAATGGTTTGAGAGTTACCTTTATAATCGTTCACAGTTTGTGCAGGTGACAAGCGATAACGGAGATACTATGTCTTCTGGTCCGAAGCGCGTGGACAGGGGCGTACCGCAAGGATCGATCTTGGGCCCGCTTCTCTTCATTCTGTACAGTGCTGACATCACCAACTGTCTGGTCAATACTAAGTTCCACCTTTACGCCGACGATCTGCAGTTGTACCTCTTCTTTCGCTCTCAGGATGCTGTTGAAACTGTGGACAGAATAAATGAAGACTTGGAAAGGATCTCGGCTTGGTCTAGAAGTAACTCCTTGGTCCTGAATCCAAGTAAGTCCAAGTATATTGTGTTGGGATCTAGGGAGTTCCTGAACAGAATGCTTGCTTGCAACCTGGACCTCAGGATTGATGGTTGTGGTGTGGAAAGAGTTCTGGAAGCCCGTAATCTTGGGGTGGTATTTGACGGGCAGCTGCATTTCGAAACTCACATATTGGAGGCCGTGCGCAACTGCTTCTACCGACTTAGCTCCTATATTGTGTCCATCCCTACTTAAGTGTGGATATGCGTGTCATGCTGTGTGAGTCTCTGGTCCTATCCAAGCTGAATTACGCTGACACTGTGTATGGGGCGTGCATTCTCGGTAGAAGCGAAAAACTGATCCAGCGGGTGCAGAATGCTTGTGCTAGATTCTGCTACAATGTTCCACCTCGATCACACATCACTCCATTCCTAAATAAGGGTAATTTGATGAGAATGTCAGCGCGCAGAAAGCTTCACCTGGCTACCCTACTCTTTGGCACTATTCTCACAAAGAAACCAGATTATTTATATAAGAAACTGTCCTGGTCGCGCGATGTTAACAAGATTAAAACTAGAGCATCCTCGTACCTCATGTTAGCCTCATCGCACAGAACTGCTGCTTTTCGTGGGAGCTTCAAATTCGCTGCCTCCCGCTGCTGGAATGACTTGCCACCACCTTTTCGTGCTATAAAAACAGTTGGTACTTTTAGACATAAATTTAAACAACACTTGCTACGTTTACAAAAGGAATCCAGTCACTAACTTACCCTGGGACTGCACGCAGTTGGTATTGGTGACCTCAGCGGAGTGCTATGTTGTAGTACATGGATCTGCTTCTATTACTTTGTTTAGCCCGGTGATTACATCATTTTGCCTCAACCCGCATCACAACACATTCAATCATACACACTATCAATACATTTTATTTATATATTTGAGCCACCTTATCTTCTTATTCACTTGAATCTGAAGTATCACTTAATTATTCTGATGATGTTTATTGCAGTGTACATCCTTTGTTTTTTTTTTAAATCATTATTTCTCTTTCTTCTTGACATTATGAGGCTCCGCTAAATTGTACAATACAAGTGCATCGCCTGCGCTCGCGTCCCTTCGTTTGTCACTGACCACAGATAATAGTCTGTAACATGGACAAGCGACGTTGAAGCGTCGGGTGTGGGTCGATCGTAATGTAATAGTTTTATTTTATTTTATTTAGTTCGTCATCAATTACGGTTTTGCACAGAATTTTGTTTTTTAGAATATATTTTATTGCTTATTTTATTTATTTATTTTATGTCCGTAGGTGTGTCCGTGGCATCACAGTGGGCCCTGTCAGAATATCAGCGCTGCGGTATTTGTTTTTGTATTTCAAATATCGCAGCATCATGCTGAGATAGGAGCCTTTTTGGCCTCGCACAGGTCTTCTTTGTTTTGTTTTTTTTTCTTTCCTTTTATTTTATTTGTGTTTATGATATTGTTAGTTTTAATGTTTTTTTTATTGTTGTATTTCCTGTGCGTGTCTCAAATAAAATATTTTTCTTTCTTTCTTTCTTTCTTATTACCGTCCTTATCTCGGATAATGTTATGCAACAAACAGCAAGTTTTGATGAGTAATCTTGCGTGACATCTGTTTGTCTCTATGGGTGATCTGAAAATATGCCACTTGGATCTTAAAATTCCGAAAGCACACTCAATAGTCTTTCGAGCCCGCGATAATCGCTTATTAAATAACTCATTTCGTGCATTAAGTACGCTTTGAGGATAAGGTCGCATCAAATAGGTTTAGAGTGGATATCCTTCATCTCCAATAAGAACCATTGGTAGAATGATATCTGATCTGGGTAGATATTGTGGACGGGGTATATTGAAGTTATTACTTTGAGTGGATATCCTTCATCTCCAATAAGAACCATTGGTAGAATGATATCTGATCTGGGTAGATATTGTGGACGGGGTATATTGAAGTTATTACTTTGAGTGGATATCCTTCATCTCCAATAAGAACCATTGGTAGAATGATATCTGATCTGGGTAGATATTGTGGACGGGGTATATTGAAGTTATTACTTTGAGTGAATATCCTTCATCTCCAATAAGAACCATTGGTAGAATGATATCTGATCTGGGTAGATATTGTGGACGGGGTATATTGAAGTTATTACTTTGAGTGGATATCCTTCATCTCCAATATTAACCATTGGTAGAATGATATCTGATCTGGGTAGATATTGTGGACGGGGTATATTTAAGTTATTACTTTGAGTGGATATCCTTCATCTCCAATAAAAACCATTGGTAGAATGATATCTGATCTGGGTAGATATTGTGGACGGGGTATATTGAAGTTATTACTTTGAAGTAAATGGTTCAAATTAGAGTAATGGAATGTCCCTGCATCGCTTTGTTTTCCTCTTCCTCCAACTTCTATACAAATGAATCTTTTGTCAGCATCCGCGACCGCTTGCAAGTGCATCGAAAAGAAATGTTTATAATTATAATGCGATGATCCAGCAAACTTAGGATTTTTTAATCGAGCTCCGATGCAATTAGGAAATTGCCATTTTTCATAGTATTTTTCCGTTATTTTTTTCAATAATTCTTCTGTCGGTTTTGGCATATGTAAACGTACCAAATGTTTCCATATAGCTCTACAAGTGCTATAAACTATGTACCAAACGTACCAAATGTTTCCATATAGCTCTACAAGTGCTATAAACTATGTACCAAACGTACCAAATGTTTCCATATAGCTCTACAAGTGCTATAAACTATGTACCAAACGTACCAAATGTTTCCATATAGCTCTACAAGTGCTATAAACGTACCAAATGTTTCCATATAGCTCTACAAGTGCTATAAACTATGTTGGCCGTTGTTTTTCCCATTCTGAATGACAACGACAGTCTTTTGAAAGGCTGCCCACTCGCCAAAAACCTGAAAATTAAAGCATAGGTATGATAAAGTTATGTATGTAATAAATAGTCTGTTCATTCTTTTGTTTCAGTGACCGATTTAAAGAAAAAATGGAAAAATATAAAAGATCACTATAGAAAGGAATTAAAAAAAAATCCTACTCCTAGATCAGGAGATGCCGTAAATGTTAATCAACCCTCGAATTGGCAATATTTTTCTCAATTGAGGTTTTTGCGTGATGAAGTTGTACCAAATGTTACTGAGGGTAATTTAAGCAGTACTGAAGTAAGTAATCAGATAAGTAATGATTCTTTTGAGATAGAAGACATCTCTGAAGAAAGCTCTCAAGAAAATACAACCGGTCATGATGAAGAATCTTCTATTTATCCACAACAAACTTCTACATCCTCACAAGAGGCTCTTGTTTCTTCTCTAGAAGCTTCTACATCATCGCAAGAAACTTCTACGCCTTCAAGAGAAGCGTCTACTTCACAACGATCAAGAAAAAAGAAAACAGCGAATGACATAAGAACTGAATTTTTAGAATTGGAAAGGAAAAGGTTAAGACTGCTGGAAAATGATTTATCAAATCAAAGTAGAAACGAGGCTTCTAGACATGAGAATAAGTCAGAAGACTACTACTTTTTTATGAGTTTGCTTCCACAAATGGAAAAATTCACACCAGTACAAAAGTTTAGAGTAAGACAAAAAATTTATCAAGCTTTTCTAGATGAGTTAAGTGTAAATGAAAGCATGTACCCTTCTAATGAATCATATATGTATGGGTATAGTACTCAACACTAGGTATATCAATCTTATAATGAAAATACTGTCAATAAATAACAAAACTGTGATTCAAATAACTAATCATCGTACAAATGAGAACTGTGATTTTAGAGATAAATGACTGTAGGTAACTGTGATTTTTTTTAGTTATAAGATTAGAATATGCGTGGAATAATACTGAACACTAGGTATGTCAACCTTATAATAAAAATACTGTCAATGAGTAAGAAAACTGTGATTGTAGAAATAATTAATCATCGTACAAATGAAAACTGTGATTTTAGAGATAAATGACTGTAGGTAACTGTGATTTTTTTTAGTTATAAGATTAGAATATGCGTGGAATAATACTGAACACTAGGTATGTCAACCTTATAATAAAAATACTGTCAATGAGTAAGAAAACTGTGATTGTAGAAATAATTAATCATCGTACAAATGAAAACTGTGATTTTAGAGATAAATGACAAACTGTTATGTTACTTATTTCATACGAAACGTTTTTATATAATAAATGTTTTCGTCAAAGATAAATAATTAAGGCTGATTAGTGTGTAGTAGGTTTTTAATTAAAATGATTGTATCTGGGAACTTAAGACCGATGCCAAACTATTTACTAAATTAGTGCAACACAATTTCCTTTTTGAAACTATCAATAAATACAATTACAAATTACAATTTCGTTGTTTCACTTACCCAAGCGTCAAGTATAATTTTTCTGCTGGAGATATACCTCTAAATCGTTTTGGATTAATTCCAGACTCTAAATCACTCTTGATAGTTTCAAGAATATAGTCAAAAGTTTCTACACTCATTCTGGTGTAGTCGTAGAATTTGTCGGGATTTTGTCTCTGTTCTTCATAATTTCGATAAAACTCGCCATTTATTTTCCTTGCCCTATAGTAGGGATCCACTTCTTCTTTTGCCCACAATAAATCGAGCGTTAGGAATAAATTTGAATCAAAAAGATGTCGCCGTTTTTCAGACATTTCGTTCGCGAACAAAAACAAATATAATCTCGACGACACAACACTATGCCGCTAGAGTGCCGCGCGATCTGCCCGCTGGTTTCGAGAACGGGTCTGCGCTGCCCGCGCCGCTCCCGCGCCGCCGCCGCCGCCGCCCCGCTGCCCGCAAAATTCGAGGCAGAGGCCTAACTACAGCAAAAAATAATCGAGCTTTTTTAGAAATATCTAACCCTACGAATAATGATGTAATTTTATCTTTGTCAGAACCAATCGTCGCACATGTATTTAGCGAACTAACTGTACCTGCAGTGACATCGGATACTTACAACAACAAAACTCGTCGAGCCGAGCAGGTGTTATCGCGATTGCGCAGAGATCATTTAACTCCAGAGGAGACAATCAATTTAACTAACCTCTGCAGAGAATACTCAGACGTATTCTATATTGAAGATGAACCTTTAACGTTCACAAACCAAATTAAGCATAGCATTAACACCACGGACGAATTACCTGTCTATAGTAAAACTTATAGGTATCCATATATTTACAAGGATGAGGTACAAACTCAAATCAGTAAAATGTTAGATCAAGGGATAATTAGGCCTTCTACATCCGCATGGAGCGCATCTATATGGGTAGTACCGAAGAAGAGTGACGCGTCTGGCAAAACTAAGTGGCGCATAGTCATTGACTTCCGTAAGTTGAACGAGAAGACAATTGACGATAAGTATCCCACCCGAATGTCACCGATATATTAGATAAGCTAGGGAAGTGTCAATACTTTGCTACTCTTGATTTAACTAATGGGTCTTACCAGGTTGAATAAGACCCTAAAGATATTCATAAAACGGCATTCAATGTAGAGCATGGACATTATGAATTCCTGCGAATGCCCATGGGCTTGAAAAATTCGCCAGCCACCTTTCAGAGAGTGATGGATAATGTACTTCAAGGTCTTCTGAATAAAATTTGCGTTGTCTATTTAGATGACATCCTAGTGCTTGGTACTTCTTTACAGGAAATTATAGATAACTTAGGTAAAGTATTTCAGCGTCTTAAGGAATCCAATTTTAAGATCCAGATGGATAAGTCTGAATTCCTTAAACGTGGAACACCATATTTAGGGCATGTTATTACCCCTGAAGGTGTCAGACCGAATCCCGACAAAATTTCAGCAATTGTAAATTATCCTATCCCAAAAACTCCGAAACAAATTAAATCTTTTCTAGGCCTTATCGGTTATTACCGTAGATTTATTCCCGATTTCGCTCGTATTACAAAATTTCTTACCACATGTCTGAAAAAGGGAGCTAAGATTATTATAACACCTGATTATATAAAACATTTTGAACACTGTAAGACTCTTCTGACTAATGACCCGATACTACAGTATCCAGACTTCTCAAAGGAATTCATTCTCACTACTGATGCATCCAAATTCGCACTGGGCGCTGTACTATCCCAAGGCCCAATAGGAGCTGAGGCCCATAGCTTATGCATCTAGGACACTAAACGATAGTGAAACAAATTATTCAACGATCGACAAAGAACTCCTTGCGATCGTCTGGGCCACAAAGTACTTTGTACTTCAGGCCATATTTATTTGGGCGCAAAGGAGATTGACCAAAAGCAGTCTTGAAAAGTTGCACGTATGAAAACCAAATTAATATACAAATTATTTTCTTATTTTTTACAAGCTTTTCACTTCAGGAATTTTGTTTTCGTATCCGGAATTATGATTTTAAGATAAACAGTAAATTAACGATTGCTAGGTACATTTCCGTATAGTCATGATGGACGTTTCGTTCTCTTCATTTGTACGAGTTACGTAAGTATGAGCCTTTACATAAAAACATCACAAAAATGGTATTAAACTCATAAATAGCTAAATAATTAGTAATATCATAATCATAACGTAGTAGGTACTGTATATGTATTTCATAGTTCCGTTGTGAAAATATTTATTTTTGTGTTTCGTCTCACGCAGATGCAACTGTCAAGGCAGATGACAGACGTACCGGTAGGGATGACGATTATTCCTAAACAAGATCGATTTTTAAATCTATCCGAATCGCAGGAAAGAATCGATTCAGCAATAAATTGAGTTCTGATAGATCTGTTCCCGCCATTATTCTACATCGACAGCTTTACTATAGATAATCACTTATTCGTTTTGGTGTTGCCTGCATAATTAGTCAAGTGTAATGAACAATCGATATCAAAACTTAAAAGTTGCAATCCGCAGGAAAAACATCGGAACTCGTTTTCAAGTTGCTAAAATCGATTTAAAAAATCTATAATTCATTGTTTATGATCGATAAAAAAAAATATTACTTGACCTATAAAATCGATTCTAGATCGCCATCCCTAAGCCGGCGCCTGCAGAAGCCGCCATTACTGTTTATGTGTCGAATGAGAATACTCAGCGCGATTAATCTCTCCACTTAAATAGTAATACTTACGGAAATTCGTTGGTGTGTTTGTTTTAAACAACTTAGCGTGTTTCATGTAACTAACGACAGGACGTTTTCATATTTAATTGTGTTTTATTACGCCAGGACGTTTTTGTGTTGTGTTTCAGAACTCTTGAGATTCTAATCATGTCGATGCTTGATTCTGATCAACCGATGCCGGTGGTAATGAGAAGGCAATGTGTCAATTGTTCACTTTTGATACCCAGAAATCAGAATGTTGCTTTGTACCTACATGATTGATCTGTGGTCATTTTATAAGTTGCGAGTAGTTTAGACATAATTTTTAGGTTATCTCCGAATTTGTTTAATTACTTTAAAACTCGGATACTTGTGTGAAAATGAACACTTTTATTTAATAGTATCTATAGCGTAGTCTATAATAAATAAAGATTTATTATGTTTCAACTTAATACGGATTTCCATACATCGTTGTTCATGATCCTTTAAAGTAGTCACCGACCATAAACCATTGCAATGGCTAATGAATTTAAAAGAGCCTAATTCGCGTTTAACTAGGTGGAGACTAAAATTATCCGAATTCGATTTTAACGTAATTTATAAAAAGGGTAAATGTAATACAAACGCCGACGCTTTGTCGCGGATCGAAATTCATAATGATGAAACTATCGCAATGATAGTCAATACGTCACAAGCACCACGACGTCACCATAGCACGTCATAATGAGGAAACTATCGCAATGATAGTCAATACGTCACAAGCACCACGACGTCACCATAGCACGTCATAATGAGGAAACTATCGCAATGATAGTCAATACGTCACAAGCACCACGACGTCACCATAGTACGTCATAATGATGAAACTATCGCAATGATAGTCAATACGTCACAAGCACCACGACGTCACCATAGCACGTCATAATGAGGAAACTATCGCAATGATAGTCAATACGTCACAAGCACCACGACGTCACCATAGCACGTCATAATGAGGAAACTATCGCAATGATAGTCAATACGTCACAAGCACCACGACGTCACCATAGCACGTCATAATGAGGAAACTATCGCAATGATAGTCAATACGTCACAAGCACCACGACGTCACCATAGTACGTCATAATGATGAAACTATCGCAATGATAGTCAATACGTCACAAGCACCACGACGTCACCATAGTACGTCATAATGAGGAAACTATCGCAATGATAGTCAATACGTCACAAGCACCACGACGTCACCATAGTACGTCATAATGAGGAAACTATCGCAATGATAGTCAATAAGTCACAAGCACCACGACGTCACCATAGCACGTCATAATGAGGAAACTATCGCAATGATAGTCAATACGTCACAAGCACCACGACGTCACCATAGCACGTCATAATGAGGAAACTATCGCAATGATAGTCAATACGTCACAAGCACCACGACGTCACCATAGTAAGTCATAATGAGGAAACTATCGCAATGATAGTCAATACGTCACAAGCACCACGACGTCACCATAGTACGTCATAATGAGGAAACTATCGCAATGATAGTCAATAAGTCACAAGCACCACGACGTCACCATAGTACGTCATAATGAGGAAACTATCGCAATGATAGTCAATACGTCACAAGCACCACGACGTCACCATAGCACGTCATAATGAGGAAACTATCGCAATGATAGTCAATACGTCACAAGCACCACGACGTCACCATAGCACGTCATAATGAGGAAACTATCGCAATGATAGTCAATACGTCACAAGCACCACGACGTCACCATAGTAAGTCATAATGAGGAAACTATCGCAATGATAGTCAATACGTCACAAGCACCACGACGTCACCATAGTACGTCATAATGAGGAAACTATCGCAATGATAGTCAATAAGTCACAAGCACCACGACGTCACCATAGCACGTCATAATGAGGAAACTATCGCAATGATAGTCAATACGTCACAAGCACCACGACGTCACCATAGCACGTCATAATGAGGAAACTATCGCAATGATAGTCAATACGTCACAAGCACCACGACGTCACCATAGTAAGTCATAATGAGGAAACTATCGCAATGATAGTCAATACGTCACAAGCACCACGACGTCACCATAGTACGTCATAATGAGGAAACTATCGCAATGATAGTCAATAAGTCACAAGCACCACGACGTCACCATAGTACGTCATAATGAGGAAACTATCGCAATGATAGTCAATACGTCACAAGCACCACGACGTCACCATAGCACGTCATAATGAGGAAACTATCGCAATGATAGTCAATACGTCACAAGCACCACGACGTCACCATAGCACGTCATAATGAGGAAACTATCGCAATGATAGTCAATACGTCATAAGCACCACGACGTCACCATAGCACGTCATAATGAGGAAACTATCGCAATGATAGTCAATACGTCACAAGCACCACGACGTCACCATAGTACGTCATAATGAGGAAACTATCGCAATGATAGTCAATACGTCACAAGCACCACGACGTCACCATAGTACGTCATAATGAGGAAACTATCGCAATGATAGTCAATACGTCACAAGCACCACGACGTCACCATAGCACGTCATAATGAGGAAACTATCGCAATGATAGTCAATACGTCACAAGCACCACGACGTCACCATAGTACGTCATAATGAGGAAACTATCGCAATGATAGTCAATACGTCACAAGCACCACGACGTCACCATAGCACGTCATAATGAGGAAACTATCGCAATGATAGTCAATACGTCACAAGCACCACGACGTCACCCATAGTACGTCATAATGAGGAAACTATCGCAATGATAGTCAATACGTCACAAGCACCACGACGTCACCATAGTACGTCAGCAACGATTTCAGCACCTGAAGCTATATCATTCGATAATTCTTCAGTGGTCCAAGATAACCACAGTTCTTCAACTCTTACAGCACCTGAAATTCAAGACATGTCAGACGGTGAGACCGCTCACACTAGCGTAGAAAGCCCAATTCTCGAAATTCCCATTAGTGAAGACCCCTTAAATAAATATCGTAGACAAATTATAATTAATATAGTTAGTGACTCACCTACATCTAAGTCTATAATTAAAAAACCTTTCGATACTTACCTGCAAGTTGTGACGAATGTACGAGAATCCCATTTTGATAAAGACATTGTAGACCTAATAAAAAAACGCGTAGATCCCAAATTCCGCACAGCTATCTTAGTCCAACCAATAGAGAAAATGCTTGAAATAGTTCCTGTAATTCATAGAAATTTTAGAAGTTCATCCATGAAGTTGATTCTAGTTAAATGCCAAATTACTAATATATCCGAATATTTAGATCAACAGGATGCTATTCGCAAGTATCATGAGGGAAAGACAAATCATCGTGGCATAAATGAGACCTATCTAGCCTTATCACGTCAATTTTTCTGGCCTAAAATGAAAATTGACATAACTAAGTACATTAATGAATGCAAGATATGTTACTGTGCAAAATACGACCGTAACCCAATTCGCCAAGAGTTTAGAATCGTTCCACCGCCTAGTAAGCCCTTTGAAAGTGCACATGTCGATGTTTTAACTATCGAACAAGAAAAATATTTGACTATAATTGATTGTTTTAGTAAATATGCTCAGGCTTGCCGTATGGCAGACTGTACAGCCCCTAATATAATAAAATCACTTTTAATTTTTAGTACGCATCATGGTTACCCAATGAAATTAATAACTGATCAGGGAACCGAATTCACAAATCAAGTAGTTAGTGATTTTTTAAGATTACACAAAGTACAACATCATACTACTGCTGCTCATACCCCGAACGAAAATGGGATGATAGAGCGTTTCCATAGCACACTTCTTGAACATTTACGCATATTAAAGCTGAAACACAAAAATGAATGTGCTATCACTTTAGTCCCTTACGCCCTTTTGGCATATAATAGTTCTATTCATAGTCTGACTAAATGTAGGCCGTTTGACCTTATCACTGGACATTTCGACCCACGGGACCCCACAGATTTAAATCTGTTGGAAAGATTACTACAACAGTACATTCAAAATCACCGTAATCGAATGGAAACAGTATATAGCCTTGTCCATGAATCATCGCTTGCCGAACGCGAGGCATCGATGACGCAACGTAACAGCGATAGGGAACCTGAAATTGAGTACTCAGAAAACCAGGAGATATACATACGGAACCCTACTGCATCCCGGCAAAAACTTGCCCCTCGATTTACCCAAGACAAGGTTATTGCTAACTTACCTATTCATATTTACACTTCAAGGAAACGAGGACCGGTGGCTAAAAGTAGACTGAAACGACCTAAAAATAATAAACACTCTCGATTGTTACAGGTACCTACTAATGACGATAATGAGCCTGGGCCGAGCTCAAGAGATCTGACTTGACAGCTTAGGTGACGGACCGGGACTTTTACCTTATAATCTAGGAGACACGAAAATCGTATCCCATCATCATACGTTCTTACAGGACATCAACTTAATTCAGATAGAACGCCAGATATATGACTTTCAACGACAATTACTTGATACTACGGACAAATTAAATAATAATAGTTTGCTCATGTTCAGTGCACAAATTAAGTACTTACATATTAAATTAAATAAAATCCTTTTACAATTAGAAACGCTGCAACCTAGTAGAGTCAAACGTGGCTTGATAAACCCATTGGGCACTTTGATAAAATCAATTTCGGGAAAATTGGATCATGATGATGCTATAAGGTTCGAAAATGCTATGAAAATTCTAAAACGAAATGATAAACTCATTTCCAACAAAATTAATCAGCATATTTCATTATTTAAAGAATTTTCCTTACAGCAGACTCACGTACTGAATAATTTGACAATAAATCAGCTTAAATTAGATAAAGCCCTTTCGTACGTCATCAATATGACTACGTCAGAGAGCTATCGTATTTTAAGATATGCTCACCTTGCGCAACTCTTCGTTATACTTAACGATAACGTACAAGAGTTATCCGGTGAAATAAGTAGGCTAGAAAATATATTAGCTTTTAGTCGCACGGTATCCTTGCACCATTCTATTCTATCTGTTAGGGAATTAAGAACTATGATAAGCAAATTACAGCATTTGTATAGCACCGATCAGGTTATAGACTTAGACATTAGATATTACTATGACATAATTAGTTTAGGCTCATATTATGTCGATAAGAAAATCGTTGTTGTCCTTCAATTCCCTATCACTCTTCCCAGTACTTTTGAACTATTTAAACTTTGTCCAGTTCCTAATAAAAACTTTGACGTCATCCTGCCTTCCTATCCATATGTAGCGATCAACTCAAAAGAATATGTGTACATGGAGGCTGAATGCCCGAAGGTAAATAACTGGCATATCTGCGAGCAAAAAACAAGTCACCAAATTCGCTCCGGTCAGGATTGCATAGAAAAACTCATACATTCCCAGGAGATAGATGAAACGTGTCAAATCACGCCTATCTCTCTGGCCAAGGAAGCCCTGCTGGAGCTGGATAGCAAGCACTACATAGTTTCGTTCCCGAAGCCCACCAAGGTTCAACTTTACTGCGGCCCTGAAAAACATCAAATTCTGGAAGGAAGTTTCCTGGCTACAATTCCGAAGTCTTGCAGAATGAAAACCCCGAAATTCACATTGGCCAACATCGATGACAAAGTCAACGGAATTTCAATTGAAATCGCAGCGCTTACCGCAAATTACCACCTGACTTCAATGGATCTCAGCACATTGCACAAGATACAGAAACAAATTACAATGGAATCGTCTGTTGAAATCGATACTGCGGATTCCTCGAGTATCTACCACAAAACAATACCGTTGTACGCAATTGTACTTGCATTATTAAGTGCAGGTGCACTTCTTACCATCTACTTTATTCGTCGTCATCGTGCAAAACTCATTAAAATTGAATCGAATAAAGAAGCCATCGAGTTGTCGCAGCGGAACAAGAAAGCCGCAACTTTTGCCGTAGAAATTGGCAAATAGTTGCTCATCTAAGGGGGGAGGTATCTGTGATGACGTATCTGTGAGTGCCTCCCAGATACGTCATCACCATACATTCGGTTACTGTGAATGGATTGCGCAACCCAACTTGATGCATCCAATAAAACTAACCAGCAGATTCGACGCGGGGCCTTTCGTCACATACATCGGTCGTTAGGACAACCTCTTAGTACCTACTCACCTAATATTAAGAATTAATTGTAATTACTTTATTAAATTCATTTAGTGGAAATTTTGGGTTTTTTTTGGACTCCTCCGCTGCCCATCACATAATTAACATGTCAGCCAAAGAAATATGCCGCGACGAGGATAATGGTTCATCTCTTGATGGTGATTTCGGATCTTTGACTAGTGATGATTATATACCTGGTTCTGATGAATATAGCAGGGACAGTTCGTATGATTCTATAAATGGATCTGTATTGCGATCAACAGGAAAACCACCTATAAGAATTTCAACTTCTGACAGTTCATGCAGTAGCACCTGTAGCAAAGATAATACCAATTGCGATACTTTAACAGAAGAAAATAGGAATACTTATCTAAATAACTTGCCTGAAGAACCAAACCCATGCAATTATATAGCACCGACTTATTCACGCAATTCATGTTATTCCGTAGAAGGAAATAACGAATGCAATACTTTACCCGAGCAAAATATTAATGATGAGTTAAGCAACTTATCTGAAGAACCAAATCAGTGCAATGATGCGGTACCATCTTATTCATTTTGGGATAACAAAACCGTGACTAGGGACGGCCGTAAGAGGAAAAAAAGAGATGCTAAAAAAGAACGAAGATGTGAAAGAGTTGCACGAAATATCTCTTGAAACAAAGGAGAAAAGTATTTTACAAAGACTTGGTAAATTAAAGAAACGTAAAGAATTGAAAGAGTTACCGAACTGTAGAGCAAAATGTAAGGAAAAAATCCCAAAGCAGGTACTGGAAAATGTTTTTACAGAATACTGGCACCTAGGCTCATATGAAAAAAGAGCAAATTATGTCAGTAATTTTATAATTATTGGCAAAAAGAAGGTTGCTAAAATTGATCCAAAAAAGAGCATGCTAACAAATATGTGTTAAAATTCGATAAAAGTGTCTATAATATATGCAAGAAATGTTTTTTAACAACTTTTGATGAAAGTAACAGATTTATCCAAACTATTTGTGAGAAAAAAATTAAATGCGGTAACGTGATATCGAGTAAAAGGGGTCGTGCAGCAAGTTATACAAAAATCCATGATGATCGTTTGGAATTCGCAAGACAGCATAGTTTGAAATTCCCTGTATATGAAAGTCACTATGGGCGCAGCAAAACCAGCAAAACTTTCTTATGTTCTGATTTATCGTTGGCTAAAATGTATGATCTATATAAGGAATCTACAACTGAGCCCATTAGTAAAACAGTGTACAATCACGTGTTCAAGACCTTAAATCTATCTTTCAAACAGCCTTCCGTAGACACATGCCAGAAGTGTGATAGACTGAATAAACAGTTGGAAACGGCAACGTCTGAAGAAGTCAACACTCAAATATAAACCCAATTGCAAGAACACCAAGCTTGCGCCGCCTTTGCATATGATCTGAAAGACAAAGACAAAAATTATGCAAAAGAATCAACAGATACCCTTGTTTTGACATTCGATTTGCAGCAATGCTTACCCACTCCTTATCTTAAGACGGGTATGGTGTTTTACAAACGCCAACTTTGGACGTATAATCTTACCATTCATGATTGTGTGGGTAATAAAGCTCATTGCTATATTTGGGATGAAAGTATTTCTGGTCGAGGAGCAAACCAAATAGCTTCATGTGTTTACGATTTTTTAAAATATCGTGTTCCTAATCAATGGCCTAACGTTTCAAAAATTATTTTGTACTCCGACACTTGCGCCGGACAAAATAAAAACTCTATAATGGCGACTATGATGCTCGTAGCTGCTCACGATCTGCCGTATATAATTTCCATAGAGCACAAATTTTTGACTCCTGGTCATACAAGAATGGAAGTAGATAGTGACCATTCACTAATAGAAAGAGCTAAAAAAAGAACGACCATGAATATTCATCATCCTCGAGATTGGGCTCAATTAATACGATCGTAGGGAGACCTGGGAAATTTACTGTTATCGAGATGGCTGAATCTAATTTTTACGATTTTAGTGATTTTTTTAAACAAAACTTTATAATGAAAAAATATAATGAAGACAACATTAAGTTCGTTTGGGCCGATGTTAAACTTCTACGGTTTGACAAGACGTTGTTTCCGTGCCTCAAATACAAAACCGATTTGCAAGGTGATGACTTTAATATGATCTCGTTTGCAAAAAGGGGTAAACATTATGGATTAGAAGTACTTACCAATAATTTACTAAACTGTAAGGGAGCAAATTTCATTTCGAACGAGAAGAAGAATGATTTAATTTCGTTATTGCCATACATTGATAGTAGTTATCATGATTATTATAAAAATTTAAAAACTAAGGCTGATATAAGAAATATTGATCCTGATTTGATCTCTAGTGATGAAGACTGAAAACTATTTAATTTTAAGAGTTACTTGTTGATTTATTTAGTTCTACAAATTAATATGGAATTATGTTTAATTGGATATGGAAGTCGAATATTATTTTAAGCTTAAGTTTTTTAATAAATGTTATTAAGTATAGGTACTAAAATGTGATATTTTTGATTCATTCACAGAGTTCCAAAGTTTAATTTTGAATTAAGTCGAGTTTGATACGAAAGTTTAAGTTCAATTTAGTTTGAATTTAGTTTTAACTTATGTGTACACAAAGAATACTGAGAATTAGATTTTTGTTTAGGTGTTTCCTGAATGAATAACTATTATTGATTTATGTCATTGATTGATTTCTTTCCTTTTTTAATATTGAATATGTTCACTGCAATATTAAAGTTTAACTAAGATTGAAGCTAAATGAAAATAATTGAACTTTCAATGAAGTGTTACTTCAAAATAAATAAAGTTAAAAGCATATTTTTTCTTTTTATTACTTTATTTTTATTCCTTTTGTCTTTAAACTGTACACTGTTCTGTTACACAAAATTTAAGTTGAGATATAAGTCAACTTATATCAAAAAACACACAATAACACGACCGTTAGGCTCGTGTAATAAATAACAAAAACACAACTTTTACAAGTTTTGTGCTCACAGTGCTTCTGCCGCCTGAAACTCACTTCACGTCACTTGTTTGTTTGACAGCTTTGAACAGGAGTTGATTTAGTTTCGTATAAAACTACCTGACCATGCAACAATATCACCTTTCACCGAAGCTTCACACAAAGTGTAAAGCGATACAACTCATTTAGTATCATTATACACGATCATTCATTTGGTGTGTTTTGATACAACTAATTGTTTATTTTAAATATCTCTTCCTGTATTTAACGCCTTTTGAGCAGGAACTTAATAGGTTGTAAACAATACGACACTAATACAAATTGTCACTATTTTTGTAAAATAATTATCCTAACAAATTTTATGATTTTTTAGACACAAAACTACTCTACTGTAAAGTTGACATTTTCGAGATGTATCAATTTTCACAGGACGCACAGATATATGCTCTGGGGACGTACCAAGTAAGTCAGGCCAGGAGTTATTGTGGCGAACATGTGAGGGGCGATGGTTCGTTCCATATAGAACTGTACAGGGAGGACAGGTTCGATATTTCGGTTTTGGAAATATTTAACATCGACGTCATCAATCCGTGGCTGCACATACTTCGTCTATCTGTTGATAGAAGGGCTTAATGATGGCGTAGCAGCAATAAAAGGGCATTACTGTTCCTGTATGTCTGGGGAGAGAACACTTGGTTGTTGTAGCCCCGTCCTGTCTGTGTTGTGGTTGTGGTTGTGGTTGTGGTTCGTGGCGTGGGGCAGACATCAACAACACTAAGTGCTCCAGCTCAATTTCTGGATTTCATAATAAGCAGCGCTAGGAATAGGTACTTAGTGCTAATTTGCCTAAACTTCGAGGAAGGAAGTAACATAGAGTGGATAATACCTCCTCTAAAATCCCGGAATAATTTTAATGACGTTTAAATCCCGGGATTTAAAAACCACGAATTTTTTATCGGACTATTTGTAGTTACAAATTATTGATTTGAAAAATCATAACATTTTTTAGGGTTACACACACACACACACACATTTATATCTGTAATTTTTATGGTGTACATAGTAAAGAGTATTCTATATATCTATAAATCAAGTCCAATAAATAATTCGTGGTTTTTAAATCCCGGGATTTAAACGTCATTAAAATTATTCCGGGATTTTAGAGGAGGTATTATCTACTCCATGTTACTTCCTTCCTCGAAGTTTAGGCAAATTAGCACTACCTATTCTTATCACTGATAATAAGACAAGATGAGGGAAGAGAGACGAGTAATGATGATGATTAATTAAGTTTATCTATAAGAATTTAGTAGTTTAACACTTTCACTGTGCAACAAACCACACATGTTTCATGTGATTGTTTAACTATTGTGTCTGCTTTGTGGGCAATGGAAGTGATATAATTATTGTTCTATGATAATGGGTAAGGTAAACAAAGGTTTTTGTAAAACCAGAAGTACTAATTGTTTAATAAATAGTTTCGGTTTTTATGGTTGTATCATTTCTTTTTTTATAAGAATATTCCATAGTACAATTTAGAAAAGTAACCCAGAAGACCTATCCTATAGTGGATACGTGTTAAATAGTGTTTCGATAGCGGTCATCGCAATACTCACGTACCCACCAACGCGTATCTATTCTATTCGACTATCTCAAACTCAAACTCAAACTCAAAGCATTTATTTCAATTAAACCAATTACAGGCACTTTTGAATTGTTAAAGAGTCGGTCAGTCAGTCAGAACATTGAAGCTAGTCTAGGGCTGCCATACGTCCCGGTACACCGGGACATGTCCCGGTTTGAAGCGTTGTGTCCCGGTGTCCCGGTCATCAAGTTATTTGTCCCGGTATGCACACAATTCGCAAGCTACCCCTGTGTAGGTAAGTACTACGTCTGTGATCGGCGAGTTATCGAAGTGGAGCGGAGGCGAGCGCGCGCGACTGCGACTGCCTAGAGAGAGTCCGCGTCGCGCGCCGCGCGCCTCCGCTCCTGCGCCCCTCTGCTCCCGCGCGCCTCCGCTCCTGCGCCCCTCTGCTCCCGCGCGCCTCCGCTCCTGCGCCCCTCTGCTCCCGCGCGCCTCCGCTCCTGCGCCCCTCTGCTCCCGCGCGCCTCCGCTCCTGCGCCCCTCTGCTCCCGCGCGCCTCCGCTCCTGCGCCCCTCTGCTCCCGCGCGCCTCCGCTCCTGCGCCCCTCTGCTCCCGCGCGCCTCCGCTCCTGCGCCCCTCTGCTCCCGCGCGCCTCCGCTCCTGCGCCCCTCTGCTCCCGCGCGCCTCCGCTCCTGCGCCCCTCTGCTCCCGCGCGCCTCTGCTCCTGCGCCCCTCTGCTCCCGCGCGCCTCCGCTCCTGCGCCCCTCTGCTCCCGCGCGCCTCTGCTCCTGCGCCCCTCTGCTCCCGCGCGCCTCCGCTCCTGCGCCCCTCTGCTCCCGCGCGCCTCCGCTCCTGCGCCCCTCTGCTCCCGCGCCCCTCTGCTCCTGCGCCCCTCTGCTCCCGCGCGCCTCCGCTCCTGCGCCCCTCTGCTCCCGCGCGCCTCCGCTCCTGCGCCCCTCTGCTCCCGCGCGCCTCCGCTCCTGCGCCCCTCTGCTCCCGCGCGCCTCCGCTCCTGCGCCCCTCTGCTCCCGCGCGCCTCCGCTCCTGCGCCCCTCTGCTCCCGCGCGCCTCTGCTCCTGCGCCCCTCTGCTCCCGCGCGCCTCCGCTCCTGCGCCCCTCTGCTCCCGCGCGCCTCTGCTCCTGCGCCCCTCTGCTCCCGCGCGCCTCCGCTCCTGCGCCCCTCTGCTCCCGCGCGCCTCCGCTCCTGCGCCCCTCTGCTCCCGCGCCCCTCTGCTCCTGCGCCCCTCTGCTCCCGCGCGCCTCCGCTCCTGCGCCCCTCTGCTCCCGCGCGCCTCCGCTCCTGCGCCCCTCTGCTCCCGCGCGCCTCCGCTCCTGCGCCCCTCTGCTCCCGCGCCCCTCTGCTCCTGCGCCCCTCTGCTCCCGCGCGCCTCCGCTCCTGCGCCCCTCTGCTCCCGCGTGCCTCCGCTCCTACGCCCCTCTGCTCCCGCGCGCCTCCGCTCCTGCGCCCCTCTGCTCCCGCGCGCCTCCGCTCCTGCGCCCCTCTGCTCCCGCGCGCCTCCGCTCCTGCGCCCCTCTGCTCCCGCGCGCCTCCGCTCCTGCGCCCCTCTGCTCCCGCGTGCCTCCGCTCCTGCGCCCCTCTGCTCCCGCGCGCCTCCGCTCCTGCGCCCCTCTGCTCCCGCGTGCCTCCGCTCCTGCGCCCCTCTGCTCCCGCGCGCCTCCGCTCCTGCGCCCCTCTGCTCCCGCGTGCCTCCGCTCCTGCGCCCCTCTGCTCCCGCGCGCCTCCGCTCCTGCGCCCCTCTGCTCCCGCGCGCCTCCGCTCCTGCGCCCCTCTGCTCCCGCGTGCCTCCGCTCCTGCGCCCCTCTGCTCCCGCGCGCCTCCGCTCCTGCGCCCCTCTGCTCCCGCGTGCCTCCGCTCCTGCGCCCCTCTGCTCCCGCGCGCCTCCGCTCCTGCGCCCCTCTGCTCCCGCGCGCCTCCGCTCCTGCGCCCCTCTGCTCCCGCGCGCCTCCGCTCCTGCGCCCCTCTGCTCCCGCGCGCCTCCGCTTCTGCGCCCCTCTGCTCCCGCGCGCCTCCGCTCCTGCGCCCCTCTGCTCCCGCGTGCCTCCGCTCCTGCGCCCCTCTGCTCCCGCGCGCCTCCGCTCCTGCGCCCCTCTGCTCCCGCGCGCCTCCGCTCCTGCGCCCCTCTGCTCCCGCGCGCCTCCGCTCCTGCGCCCCTCTGCTCCCGCGTGCCTCCGCTCCTGCGCCCCTCTGCTCCCGCGCGCCTCCGCTCCTGCGCCCCTCTGCTCCCGCGTGCCTCCGCTCCTACGCCCCTCTGCTCCCGCGCGCCTCCGCTCCTGCGCCCCTCTGCTCCCGCGCGCCTCCGCTCCTGCGCCCCTCTGCTCCCGCGCGCCTCCGCTCCTGCGCCCCTCTGCTCCCGCGCGCCTCCGCTCCTGCGCCCCTCTGCTCCCGCGCGCCTCCGCTCCTGCGCCCCTCTGCTCCCGCGCGCCTCCGCTCCTGCGCCCCTCTGCTCCCGCGCGCCTCCGCTCCTGCGCCCCTCTGCTCCCGCGCGCCTCCGCTCCTGCGCCCCTCTGCTCCCGCGCGCCTCCGCTCCTGCGCCCCTCTGCTCCCGCGCCCCTTGTTTACATCGTTGCAGTGTTTAGTTCAGTTGCTGTAGAGAGCGACGTGCGACGTACAAACGTACCTTGCGCTGTCCTGTACTTTGAAGTTTAGTTCAGTTGCTGTAGAGCGACGTGCGACGTACAAACGTACCTTGCGCTGTCCTGTACTTTGAAGTTTAGTTCAGTTGCTGTAGAGCGACGTGCGACGTACAAACATACCTTGCGCTGTCCTGTACTTTGAAGTTTAGTTCAGTTGCTGTAGAGCGACGTGCGACGTACAAACGTACCTTGCGCTGTCCTGTACTTTGAAGTTTAGTTCAGTTGCTGTAGAGCGACGTGCGACGTACAAACGTACCTTGCGCTGTCCTGTACTTTGAAGTTTAGTTCAGTTGCTGTAGAGCGACGTGCGACGTACAAACGTACCTTGCGCTGTCCTGTACTTTGAAGTTTAGTTCAGTTGCTGTAGAGCGACGTGCGACGTACAAACGTACCTTGCGCTGTCCTGTACTTTGAAGTTTAGTTCAGTTGCTGTAGAGCGACGTGCGACGTACAAACGTACCTTGCGCTGTCCTGTACTTTGAAGTTTAGTTCAGTTGCTGTAGAGCGACGTGCGACGTACAAACATACCTTGCGCTGTCCTGTACTTTGAAGTTTAGTTCAGTTGCTGTAGAGCGACGTGCGACGTACAAACGTACCTTGCGCTGTCCTGTACTTTGAAGTTTAGTTCAGTTGCTGTAGAGCGACGTGCGACGTACAAACGTACCTTGCGCTGTCCTGTACTTTGAAGTTTAGTTCAGTTGCTGTAGAGCGACGTGCGACGTACAAACGTACCTTGCGCTGTCCTGTACTTTGAAGTTTAGTTCAGTTGCTGTAGAGCGACGTGCGACGTACAAACGTACCTTGCGCTGTCCTGTACTTTGAAGTTTAGTTCAGTTGCTGTAGAGCGACGTGCGACGTACAAACGTACCTTGCGCTGTCCTGTACTTTGAAGTTTAGTTCAGTTGCTGTAGAGCGACGTGCGACGTACAAACATACCTTGCGCTGTCCTGTACTTTGAAGTTTAGTTCAGTTGCTGTAGAGCGACGTGCGACGTACAAACGTACCTTGCGCTGTCCTGTACTTTGAAGTTTAGTTCAGTTGCTGTAGAGCGACGTGCGACGTACAAACGTACCTTGCGCTGTCCTGTACTTTGAAGTTTAGTTCAGTTGCTGTAGAGCGACGTGCGACGTACAAACGTACCTTGCGCTGTCCTGTACTTTGAAGTTTAGTTCAGTTGCTGTAGAGCGACGTGCGACGTACAAACGTACCTTGCGCTGTCCTGTACTTTGAAGTTTAGTTCAGTTGCTGTAGAGCGACGTGCGACGTACAAACGTACCTTGCGCTGTCCTGTACTTTGAAGTTTAGTTCAGTTGCTGTAGAGCGACGTGCGACGTACAAACATACCTTGCGCTGTCCTGTACTTTGAAGTTTAGTTCAGTTGCTGTAGAGCGACGTGCGACGTACAAACGTACCTTGCGCTGTCCTGTACTTTGAAGTTTAGTTCAGTTGCTGTAGAGCGACGTGCGACGTACAAACGTACCTTGCGCTGTCCTGTACTTTGAAGTTTAGTTCAGTTGCTGTAGAGCGACGTGCGACGTACAAACGTACCTTGCGCTGTCCTGTACTTTGAAGTTTAGTTCAGTTGCTGTAGAGCGACGTGCGACGTACAAACGTACCTTGCGCTGTCCTGTACTTTGAAGTTTAGTTCAGTTGCTGTAGAGCGACGTGCGACGTACAAACGTACCTTGCGCTGTCCTGTACTTTGAAGTTTAGTTCAGTTGCTGTAGAGCGACGTGCGACGTACAAACGTACCTTGCGCTGTCCTGTACTTTGAAGTTTAGTTCAGTTGCTGTAGAGCGACGTGCGACGTACAAACGTACCTTGCGCTGTCCTGTACTTTGAAGTTTAGTTCAGTTGCTGTAGAGCGACGTGCGACGTACAAACGTACCTTGCGCTGTCCTGTACTTTGAAGTTTAGTTCAGTTGCTGTAGAGCGACGTGCGACGTACAAACGTACCTTGCGCTGTCCTGTACTTTGAAGTTTAGTTCAGTTGCTGTAGAGCGACGTGCGACGTACAAACGTACCTTGCGCTGTCCTGTACTTTGAAGTTTAGTTCAGTTGCTGTAGAGCGACGTGCGACGTACAAACGTACCTTGCGCTGTCCTGTACTTTGAAGTTTAGTTCAGTTGCTGTAGAGCGACGTGCGACGTACAAACGTACCTTGCGCTGTCCTGTACTTTGAAGTTTAGTTCAGTTGCTGTAGAGCGACGTGCGACGTACAAACGTACCTTGCGCTGTCCTGTACTTTGAAGTTTAGTTCAGTTGCTGTAGAGCGACGTGCGACGTACAAACATACCTTGCGCTGTCCTGTACTTTGAAGTTTAGTTTATTGCGAGTATTTTGCTAAAAGTCATGCCAAAACGAAAGTGTTTATTTTCTGACGATTATTCTAAAGAGTGGTCATTCATTAAAAGAGGAAGAAATGATTATGAAGCGTTGTGTTCCATTTGCGGCTTGTATATATCTGTTGGTCATGGCGGTAAGTCAAGTGTCAAAGACCATATTCAAAGTAAAAATCACAAGACGAGATTATCAGTTGCATCAACTTCTAAAGATATATCGACATTCATGATCAAACAAAATACCGCCGAAGACATGTTAATATGCGCTGCCGAACTGACCACTGCTTATAAAGTTGTAAAGCACCACCAATCGTTTAGTTCTTTAGATTGTACGACAAAACTGAATGCCGTAATGTATCCTGATTCAAGTATCGCGGCAAAACAATCAACTGCAAGAACGAAAGCTACTGCTATCATTAAACACATTTTGGCTCCACACTCGATCGCGCAAATTAAAACAGAAGTCGAAAAACTTCCTTTTTATGGTATTTCTACTGATTCTAGCAATCACAAAGCAGAAAAGTTATTTCCACTGCTGATACCGTACTTTACGGAAAAAGAAGGATTGAAAATTAAATTACTAAAATTAAACTCATTGCCGAATGAAACATCTGATACAATCACTTCATTTTGTATAAAATCGTTGCAGGATCAAAACATCCCTGTGCAAAATATTGTTGCTTTCAGTGCGGATAACACAAACGCGAACTTTGGAGGAAGAGATAGGCGTGGAGTTAATAATGTTTTTTTTAAATTAAAAGAGATTTTGTCTAAAGACATTGAAGGCATCGGTTGCCCAGCGCACATTCTGCACAATACAGCTTCCACTGCTACTGATGTGATGTCGATTGATGTGGAGTCTATTGTTCTGAAAATTTTCAAGTATTTTTCCATATTCACAGTAAGAGTGGAACGCCTTAAAGATTTTTGTGAGCATGCAGTAATAGACTACAACAATATACTCTCACATTCCAGAAGTCGGTGGCTTTCACTACTTCCAGCAATTGAACGCATACTAAAGTTATGGCTGCCACTGAAAGAATTTTTCTCTAATGAAGCAAATGCCCCAAAAGCTATAGTCGATTTTTTCGCTAATCCATTATCAGAACTTTACACTCTTTTTGTGCACAGTCAAGCATTTCTGATTGAAAAACAAATAAAAAATATTGAAAAATCAGTTATTACTATTGTTGAAGTGAAAAATGTTTTAGAGGATACAAAAAAACAGTTGAGTGACAGATTAATAAATAAATATTTAGGCAATCAAACAAGACAACTTTATAACAAACTAAAGAATGAAGGCACAATTAATACGAATCAATCCGAAGCATTTGACAAAGAAACGGGAGATTTCTTTAGCACTGCTATCCGTTATCTCGAACAGTGGACAGAACCGATGACAAAATTTGATGTTTTCGCTTGGATGATTTTAAATGATATTTCTCAATGGCAACAAGTAGAAGAAACTACAAGATATTTAAATGAAAAAGATATAGCAGTAGATGATTCAATGTTTGAAGAATGTATGTACTTAAAGTCGTTTATGGAATGTGAAATGACCGATGAATGGAAAGCTAAAGATATGCAAGAAAAATGGAAACACTTTTTTGAAAAAACCGAAGAACTGGAAAGAAAAGCGAACCTTCTTAAAATGTGTCAATATATTTTTGCAATCCCTGGCCACAATGCTCACGTGGAACGAGTGTTTTCGTTAATTTCAGCGCAGTGGACGAAAGAACGAAATTCACTCAAAGTAAGCACAGTGGAAAGCATCATTCAATGCATTTATAATTATAAAATAACGTGCGTAGAATTTTATAATTATGTTAAAGGAGAAAAGGATTTATTGACAAAGGTCAAATCTACTGAAAAATATGAGTGGGCAAAGAAAAGTGTAGTAAGACTTCGTTATTCTTTTATTAAATTTTCTTATATAATATTACTGTTTTTTTTAATAATCTATGGTTTGCCCTATTTCTAGTCTAAAGGTCCCGGTCGGCGTCTCCGAATTTATGGCAGCCCTAAGCTAGTCGCCCATTCCAAAACGTATATCTCTATGGAGAAGAATGGGCAAGAAACTCCATGGACACTCTTTTAAATCAAAATTGTTACAAAATCCTGGGTACATTGTTCTTGTTGCTTCTATATGTGAGAACAATGTAAAAAATAAATAATTAAAAACAATTCAAAATATAAGATTACAAATAAGCCCTGGCAGCTAAGAGATGACCAGTCTCCACTGACGGCGCCCGTTCACGAACATGACGCGTGGATCAGCACCATCCAGCTCAACCATTTTGTAGGGAACCGAATGATCCAACATACGCGCCACCATCAGCGAGACATTTAAGTGAGCATGGCATACTCTCAACTGCCATACTCTTTCAAGTCAACATACCTACATCAGAACATAAAACCGCTCCATGGTACTCACATTTACAAAATTGAAAAGATGCTTCTAATGTATACAAAACTATAGTTTGCAATGATTGTATTTAAAAGATTAGTAAACAATAAGGTCATAATGTCAGAAAAAAGGGACGCATTTCTTACAAACAAAAAAAAAATTTTTTTTTTTTAACAAAGCCCGAGTGGCTGTAGAGCAGAACCGGCATTTTGTTTTAACTAAATTCTCGGGTTCGGTTGCCAGAACTTTCGGTAACAACTAAGTAACGTATTTATGTAGCATTTATAAACCATATCTTCGTACCGTCTCACCACACCACAGAGGCACCGTAAAATGCTGTATCATTGCCTTTATAGCTCAACATTGCCTAAATTCAAAAAAGTTAAATTATTCCCGCTGCGAAATGTTTTTTATTGTCTATGGTATTACTAAAAGCAAGTCGGCAATCTGTATGGCAACATTCGATCATACGTCACTCCAAATTTTAGTTAACAAACTGTCAGTGTCAGTTTCATTGTCAGTGCGGATACTCGCTTTTTACCGGCTCTCAGGAAAATTACATTTTGTGAGTATTTATGCTTTATTTTCTAGCGTAATATGTTATATAGCAAAGAAAATATGCTCTTTTATGTATTTAAACTGTTTTTTCTGTATTATATCTTAATTTAAACCGTTAAATCATGGTTGGCAAAGTTGTGTCAGATTTTCGCAACTTTTTACTCAACATTATCTAAGGTTAGGGCTGCCACTTTTAATTTTTTCAACAAACTCTTAATCGACCGTGGTTTTGTTTGTGTAATTGTTTTTTTTTGTAATTGATCTAAGAACGTTTTATAGAAGCTAGAACTATTGTTTCTTTATTTATCATCATCAGAAATTAAGGATGTCGAATGTAATTTTCTTTAAGTCATTTATAGTACCTATGTTATCCATAGAGCAACACAGGCCACCGGCGAACCGGAGGGGAGCAGCCATATGCAGGCGTTCCCCTCTGTCAAAGTATAAGTCCACATGGTCCTACGCCTACAATAAAACTAGTTGCAACCGCACAGGTCACTAGACTAAATCTAGTTGCGTAACGGAATCGACGTCGTAAAAAAATGCCGAATTGTTCTGTATTTTGTTGCAAAAAGAGATCTGCCACGTCAAGTCTACAAAAAGATGGCATTACCTTTCATATGTAAGTAATTTTTAATCACATTATTGCTATTTACTTCTTTTAAATTAAAAAATCTGCAATATTATCAATCGTGTTGTTCGGATTTGTTTACCAACAAAGGCCGCACGTTTTCGTTCAATCGAACGATCGATCGTACGACAGATCCGAGTCTTTTTCCTAGAAGTCGCTGTCGCCGAGCGATAGTGATGTTGCCGATTTGTTTGTAGATACCTAGTTATCGATGAAAATGGAATTTTTGAGATTAGGTTTTCTGATTTAGATACCCATCATATTGTGGGCTTTATTTTTTTTATTTATAGTTGTATACATAAATTAAATATAATACAATACTTACGCGTATTAGCACATTTTATTAAAATTACTCAGTAAGAACGTCAACTAAAATGTATTTTTTTTTAGGTTTCCTAAAGATCCAAATTTAAAGGATACATGGAAGGCATTTTGTAATAACAGACCAACCTGGATTCCCACGAGAAATAGTGTCATTTGCTCAAACCATTTTAAGTCTTCTGACTTTCAAGTGTTGGTGAACAATAGAAGGAGATTAGTTGATGGCGCCAAACCAACTCTGACGCAGACCTGTATTTGTTCCGTAAGTTTTATTTATTCATGGACGAGGTAAACGAGCGTACATTCCACATGATTTGATTAGTTTTTTTTTTTTACGGTGGGTAAAATCATCAAACAGGGGATCATGTTTGATGATTTTACCCACCGTACACCGTACCACCGCCCTTGAGTGGAGCGAGAGGGTATGTCAGACTCTTACCAACTAAACAACCCACCCCGTTCGTTGCCTTTAATACCAGGGCCGAGCCTTCTTTTCGAAAGCGGACCTCAATCCCTAGTAATGATTTACTTAGTTAAACTTAGTCATAGAGAAATGAAGCGTAGATTTTTACAATTAAAGATATTAAATCTTATTTTCCAGAACCATCAACAAACATTCAATATGTCAGATGAGAGACTATCATCTTATGATGCCATTAATGACACTCGTACTGTTCCTAATTCATTGACATCTCCGTGTAGATCGTCAACTCCTCAAAATGTGAGTTGGTTTTAAATCGTTTATTGTAGAATCGCATATTGATAAAATGGTCATTTCCACTATTTTACTATTGAGATTAAGTAAGCTATGTAAAAATATGATAAGAGCATATTTATTTATTTGTTTTTCAGGCCCAATCAGAGGAAACATCTAAAAAATCTACTTCGGTTCCCACTACTGCACTTACTCCACGAAAAAGAAAAATGCAGCAACAATTAGATTATCAGAAAAAAAAAATTAAAAGGCTACAAGCTAAAAATCTTTTCTTAAAGAAAAAAGTTGCTGGGCTAGAAGAAATTCTTCAGAGTCTGGATGAAAAAGCTTTGATAGATAAAGAGGAAAGGATGGTCCTGGAGAAAATTGGCGTTGAAGAAGCTGAGCTTATTAAGCGTCAACTAAAGAAGTGTAAAAGTGGGAAGCTCTCACGAGCTAAGTATTCACCAGAACTGAGGTGCTTTGCTCTAACTCTCAACTTTTATTCCCCCAAAGCTTACAAATATGTTCGTAAAACGTTTGGGACGTATTTACCTGCTCCACGTACTTTAACAAAATGGTATAGTAACATTGATGGACGGCCCGGTTTTACCAAGGAAGCCTTGGCGGCTTTAAAATATAAAGCCGATGCCAATCCACATAGTAAAATTTACTGTACTTTGGTTTTCGACGAAATGAAACTAAAGACACAATCACATGACAATCCAAGCGGTGACAGACGATTTGGGTATATTGATTATGGTTTCGATTTTATAACTGATAATACAGAAGAAGCAACAGATGTCTTAGTATTTCTATTAGTAGGCATTAATACTCCATGGAAAGTCCCAATTGGATATTTTTTAGTAAAAGGTACAAGTGCTAAGTTAAAAGCTCAACTTGTTACTAAAGCATTTGAATTAGTACATGAAACTGGAATAGAAATAAAAGCGTTTACGTGTGACGGCGCAAAGGCAAATTTAGCAATGGCTACAGAACTGGGTTGCTGCTTAGTTGCAAATAAATTGCAAACTACCATATTAGATCCTACAACGGGACAACGGGTTTACTTTTTTTTAGATCCAAGTCACATGTTAAAATGAATTCGAAACACTTTTTGTGACTACAAATGTTTTTACGATGATAATGAAAATAAAATTCAATGGTCATTTGTGGAAGCGTTACACAAAATCCAGGAAGATGAGTTATTTTATATGGCTAATAAGTTAAAAGCTAATCACATTTACTATAAAACGAAAATAATGAATGTTCGCCTTGCAGCACAATTGTTCAGCGCAAGTGTTGCTGATGCACTTGTGTTTTGCGAACAAGAATTAGATTTGCCAGAGTTTAATGGAGCAACCGCAACTTCGAAATTTATTTCACTGATAAACGACATTTTTGATATTTTGGATTCCCGGTCACGTCAAATTGGATATAAAAGAGCATTAAACTCGGAAAACTTTGACAAAGCTTTTAAAAAAATGGACGAAGCTCAAAAGCTTTTTCTGAGTTTATCAACTTGTGTAAAAAACCGTAACGGGGAGTCGCGTAAAATGAAATTAGTAGATTCTCCAAGATACACAGGTTTTTTGGGAATTTTGATCTGTATTGAAAGTACCAAAGCTATCTTTCATGATTTAATACAAAGCCAACAAAATGGCCTCAAATATATGCCACTACACAGAATAAGCCAAGATCATATCGAACTTTTTTTTTCCATAGTAAGGAGTCATGGTGGTTATTGCGATAATCCCTCAAGCTCCCAGTTTGAAGCGATTTATAAAAAAAATCTTGTTAATACAGAAATAACACAAACGGGAAACGGAACGAACTGCATTCCGTTGGAAAAAATTACGATACTAAATTGCACATCTGCACTTGACAAAATTAATGCTTCAACCGTACGACAATACAATAGCAATGACGCTACTGACGAAGTCAATTTTACCAATTTTATTGACGATTTAGTCGATGAGATTGAAGCTCTAACTTTTTTATCCCCGTTTGCGGAAAAAGTTGTGGAGTATATAGCTGGATGTTATATTCTCGACAAAAAAAAAATTAAATGCGATACGTGCATTAAAGGTTTGCTTGGGCCGCTTGATGAAAAAAGTTTAATTCACCATAAAAGCAAAGGAAAGTTACTGTATGCCTCAAAAGAGGTGATACTTTTATGCCGGATTTGTGAAAAAGAAATAAGAAGACATTTAAGTGCCGACAATAAACCTACACGATCTTGTACCACACATGAAGTCGTGACACGCTCTTTGAAAAAGTTTATTGGCAAAGACTTATTTCCCTCAATTAGTTATCATTCACACGAAAACGATTTTACAAATCATATCTTGGAACTAGCAAGATTAATCATGCAAAAATATGCTGATACACGAATTTCTTTCTTAATGAAAAAAACAAACCCCCAAAAATGTATTCGTCATATTTATAGAAAATTAATACATTTTAAAAACCAGTGATAGTTCTGTAACAGTACCTATTTTTAATCGCTAGTTTTTAAAATGGATTAGCTTAAACTTTTTCCGTCCTATTACAAAAAAAAAAATTCGTTAGTCTTAGGTTTAAAACAAGTTTGTTGACTTATTTGCCTAGCAACGGTTTTGTTTATGTCAATTATTACGATTATATTTCAATATTTAATACAAAATCCATGTATTTAAAATATTTATATATTCAAATCTTCCAGATCCGTCAAGTCAATCATATTAATCTTAATTTGAGACTTGAATCTTTTTTAAAAGAAAATTTCACTAAGGATATACCAACCTTTGAATTTAACCTTCGGCCCGTCGCATGGGGTCTTTGAAAGCCTAGGTGTTAGAAAAATGTGAAATGAACACATTTAAAACTATCCAGGAGTTTTAGTACTTCAGGTACCCTCCGAAATTAGATTATAGTTAGCGCGCATGGCCGCTAACTTCGGTTCGCGCGCCTGCGCAGTGAGATACAGACGTGTTTTGGGCGCGAGGGCCGTAAAAGACCCCACGACCCCGTAAGTAAAATTGAATTGATTGATAAGTCAAGATAACAAAATGGAAGTATTTCTTGAAAACACTGGCATTTGAATTGTGCCGTCCTCAATTGCAATCGCAGGCCACTATTTCAACTTTGTCTAGAGAATTGAAACAGATCATAAAGAGATTCACACCCCAGCTTCAGAATATTCAACCTGATGGAAACGACATCGCTCCTATGATATTGTCCAAGACGAACAGATAGAAAATTCAAATCAATCTGCCACTTTTGCAAGGGTAACATATGCCCTACACATACTAAACTGATATGTACTGACTGTGTCCAAACGGAAAATTAGTCTGATTTAGTTTGATAAAAGTTGTGTTTTTTTTTGTTGGTGCGAGCCAAATTTTATGTTACAATGTTGTTTGTTCTCACAGAACAGATAAAGAAGGTTAGAAGGGCCTTGTGGGCGGGGCACGCGCGCCGCGGTTATGAGCAAATGCTCAATATCAACCGAAGTTTACTTTACCGGCCAGCATTCACGCTCTTGTTTTGACAGCGTACGTAAGCTCCGCAAAAATATTAAATTATGCCGTCTTGCGCTATTATAACGTGTCGGAAAAGAAGCCAGGTGTGTAGTGTAGCACGAGGAGGGATTTCTTTCCACCGGTAAGTCCAAAAACATTGAAATACTTGTAATATTTGTAATTATAACATTAGCATTATGAAGTTTGTAGACAAAAATGATATAATCGCAAGCAGACGAATAGTTATGTATTGCTTGCAATAGATGGGTACCATTTTGCACTACTTGAGCGATCGCGCAATGTATTACGTTCACCGCGAGAGTCCCGAGACCAGTATTAAGTGTATAATCTATGGTCCCGAGGATTCATTTCCAGGAAATCTAGGCATCGATAGTGCTGTGCCAATTTGTAAACAATGTCGATTATTACTATGATACAGTTGATTATTATCAATAGTACACTTTATAACTAAAATAATATTATTTATGACGACCAATTAGTAACATAGATTTTGAGTGAGGTTTTTGTATTTTTTTTTGTATTTAAGTTGTATGTATATAAAAAATAATTTTTCAATTGAAACTGACATAATGATTTAATACGTTTTAGGTTTCCAACAGATCCACCTATAAGAAAACTGTGGATTGAGACAACTGGTAGAATTGATTGGATCCCCACTAAATGTAGCACAATTTGTTCGCAACATTTTGATGATGATAATTACATAACAACAAAGTCAGGGAAAAAAAACTTAAAATCAGGCGCTTATCCGCACAAATATATCGTTATGTGTTGTTCAGTAAGTAAACTGATTTTGTTCTAGAAAATTTCATTTTAGTCTCGTCAAATCAGTTTTTTGTCTAAAAATGGCAATATCTGAATCATCTTCCGTAAATTTGATTTTTATAACACTTATGGTTGAAAATAAGGAAATTGAAAATTATGCCTTTTTTATTACGTTTTTTATACTTCTTTGATGACTGCTAATACACAATTTTTTTTACAGTCATCACTACCATGTACCAGTGATACCGTAACAAAAACTGCATCTACCCCCGACATAACTCAGGGTGCATCTAACGTAGAAGAAAAAACATGTCAAAACACGGTAATAAAGTTTTGCATTATTTTTCTTGATTAGATAGATACATTAATAGCAAGTGTAAAATAGTCACGTTGTTTTTTTATTACAGCCGACTGTGGATGACCACAAACCAACTCCATCTACACCACGAAGAGATAAGTCCATAAAACCACGAAGCATTCAGGTAAAAAATTATGCTGTGATAAATTACACGCACATACAATGTTATGTAAACTGTTGACATCTATGTAATGTGAATCTTTTTTACTTAATTTAGTTATGATAACTCGAAAACGGCTGCATTGATTTTAATGATATTTTGTTGTTTTATTCATCCGCTAAGAAAGGATTTCCCGAAATTCCAAAAGAAACGGGAAAAAACGGGATGCGCGTACAAAGTTGTCAAAAAAAAGCTAGTAAATCACATAATTCGCAAAAACCCTACCTAAATAATCATTTTAATATTGAATGTGCTAACACAGTTACAAAATAATATATACTATTTTTTTTATTTACAGCAACAGTTATTATCGCCTTCAAACGCAACTTCACCTAGAAAAAGAAAACTACAAAACATTATTAACACTAAGGAACATATCATTAAGAAGCAGAGATTACAAATAAAAAGAATACAAGCCCAAAATAGAAGATTAAAACGCAAAATTAATAAAATTGAAGACATTTTAGTTAATATCCAAGAAAAGTTTTGTTTGAAAGATGAAGACACGAATATTCTGAAAAATATTAATTTACAGGTATTACAGACTCTTACACTAGCCGTGTTCGTATTTTGTATGCCTTTGTCGATCGTTTTCTTGCTTTCTTTCAATATTAAAAAGCGTTCCTACTTTTTTTTATCAACAGGCTCAAGAACTGACACGACGCATGGTTACAAAAAAGTCTGGAGGAAAATGCAAACAAAAATATAGCCCAGCGCTTCGTACCTTTGCGTTGACATTAAATTATTATTCACCGAAGGCCTACGATTACATACGTAGAACTTTCGATACCTGTTTACCAGAAAGGCGTACACTTAGAAAGTGGTACGAAAAAATCGGAGGAGACCCAGGTTTTACTAAAGAATCCTTCGAAGCGTTGAAACAAAAAGCTAAAAATACAAATTACACCATAATTGCGGGGTTAGCTATTGACGAAATGGCTATACGCCGACGTATAGAATATGACGGTGAAAAATTAGTGGGACACGTTGATATCGGTACTGGCGTTGAAGGAGATCATGTACTAGAAGCTAAAGAGGCTCTAGTTTTTTTAGTTACAAGCATAAACTGTAACTTCAAAGTTCCCGTTGGTTATTTCCTTGTGGACGGTATAACAGGAAGTCAGCGGTCTGACTTAATTTTACAATGTCTAGAACTTATCCAAGAAACTGGTATAAGAATTATATCGTTGACTTTCGATGGATGCGCTGCTAATATAGCAATGGTGAAATGTTTGGGTTGTTCTATAGAAGATCGAAGAATTACTTTTAACCATCCTGTAACTAAAGACCCAATTTTGGTAATATTGGATCCATCTCACATGATCAAACTATTGCGGAACGCTTTTCAAAGCTATAAAACTTTTATAGATCCAGATGGCAATAAAATACAGTGGATTTTTTTGGAAGAACTAAATAAGCTTCAGGAAACAGAAAATTTTCATTTAGCTAACAAGTTACGTTACCATCACATACATTTTCTAAATCAAAAAATGAAGGTAAAGCTCGCAACACAGCTATTCAGCCTTAGTGTAGCGGATGCTATAGACTTTTGTTGCAATGAACTGAAACTACCTGAATTTAAAAACAGTAAAGCAACATCGCAATTTTTGAGGATAATTAATAATATGTTTGACGTATTCAATTCCCGAAGCACTTTTCAATTTAAATTTAAGAAAGCGCTTACGGAAATTAACTCAATGGAACTTTTAGGATTCCTAGACACAGCAGTCGACTACCTATCACGACTAAAATGTCTAGACGATAGGCTGTTAATACAAAGCCCGCGAAAAACAGGCTTTATTGGGTTCATTGGTTGCGCCGAAGCAGTAAAACATATTTATAATCATATAATACGTACTCAAGTACTTGTTTATATGCCAATGTATAAAATTAGCCAAGACCACCTCGAGATGCTTTTTGGCAATATAAGGTCACATGGCGGAGCCAACAATAACCCTACGGCGCGCCAGTTTAAGGCAGCATATAAGAAATTACTGGTACATATCGAGATAAAGGCTCTCGAAAGTGGAAATTGCTTGGCTCTGGAACATATTTCTATCCTGAATTGCGCATCGTCGCCTATAGAACGCATCAATAAAACAACTAATAATGGATTAATAGAAGACGGTATTGATATGGTTTCCGAAAATAATGATGATGAAGACATAAATTTATTTTTCCAAAATATTTCTGATTTTAGCCAACAAATTATAAGTCACATTGCGGGATATATAGCACACATTTTAATGAAAAAAATTGATTGTGACATTTGTGTGGGAGCTTTATTATCAAGTGAAATAAATTCCGACCATAAATTTATAGTTGCAAAAGATAAAGGAGGTCTCTTGTACCCTTCGAAAGAACTGCTACTAATCTGCAAAACATCTGAAGCAGTTATAAAAAAGTACACCGAAAACCTCCGAAATATTAACAAGCATATGTTAACAGTAAAGATTATGCGCAGCTTCGTTGGGACTGATTTATTTAACAGCATAAGTCATCATCAGGTTGGCTTATATCCTAGTGCGAGCCATGTGACCGACCTAACTAAGGCTATTATAGAAAAGTATATTACTGTTAGATTGCATTTCATTTTGAAAAACTCCAATTTAAAGGAGAGCAAGCGTATGCTACTTAATAAATACGTATTATTTCAGGGACAATAATTTTTTTCTTTTTGAACTGGTGATAAGTACCGGAAATGTAAGGTTGAAAGGCAACCGACTTTCTCTAATAAACATGGTAAATATTCCATTTTAAATCCTAATGTTAATAAGTAATAAAATTGGTTTTAAAATTCAGTTATGTATTTTTTATTTGATCCACTTTTATTTATTTGTTTCTATATTCGCATGAATACAAGTTCACAACATGCATTACAGAAGTCCACATAGTCAACAATACGTGCAAAATAAAAAGCAAGATTACATTAATTTTATCGATATCAACTATCGACCTTTTAGTCGCCCACCCTAGCGTGCTTTTATGCGTGCATGACGTACGTCAAACGCAGTGATTGCATTAGTGTGACAACCAATAGCAAATTTACGATCTAAGTGCGTGTTGTTTATTTGTGTGCGTAATCCGCTTAGGCATTGGTCTCTTGCATGTAGTGAAGTTAAAGAGTGGGAGACAACGGCGACGCGCGTTCTGATACAAATCAGGAACTATTTCCTTTCTAACCTTCTTTATCTGTTCTGTGTTTGTTCTTATGTGATCTCATATAGGTATAATATAAATTAAAGTTCATTGATTTAGTTAGAATAAAAATATTATTTCTCCGATGTGATCTCAAAGAAACAAATTTATGTTCCTAATTTTAGATTGGAAGTTTAAAGAGTAAATAAATGAATATTTTTGATATTTTTCTTGTAATTTTATTGTTATTAAACAAATAAATAAGAAACTGCTAGAATAGTTAGAAAGATACAAGTTTTAAGGCGTTTTGTAGGCGTTTTATTCTTGAGGTTTTGAGGGACCCCACGTGACGAACCGCGTTATTAAAAGATGCGCGACGGGCCGAAGGTTAAGCGTATCACAATCGATACAATTCAGAAAACCTTTAAGTCTCAACATAAAAAACACTAAGGACTTATGGGGTATATCCGTTAAGGTTCTTGGAGACATTATTGATACAATTGCTCCAGTCCTAACAGGCATACATATTTAATCAATGTTTAGCCAGTGGTACGTTCCGTGATCAAATGAAACTTAGTAAAGTAATACCAATTTTCAAATCAGGTAGTAAGAGTGATCTCTCTAATTATAGACATGTATCTGTGCTTTTTAAAGATTATTCTGTAATACTATCATAATGTAGTAGTTAATACCTAAACTGAATTATACGTATCTTGTGATTGTAAATGTTTTTTTTTTGCATTTAGCCATTTCCTCGCTGAGGTGGGATGAAAAGTTACGTATTGAACTCGAGTGCAAAGATTTTTCACTTTGTGCTCTTTTGATTCTCTCGCTAACGCTCAGGATTCTAATTTTTGAATCCTTCGCTTGCTCAGTCATCAAAATTGAGCACGCGGTTAAAAAGCAACTTTACAGGTTTGTGTAACAAATTACCATTATTATTATCATATTCATTTTGAAATATATAAAAAAAAATGAACGTTAATTTTATTAGTTTTATGATTATTGTGATACATAATAAATAAAGTCTATCATAATAATATCTACTTTGGAATAACTTATTAAACCTAATTTCCTTAACCGATTTCTTGAATTTATCGATAATGCGTATCGACAGTTGTTACAGCTATGGCTGCAAGGAGTTGTCAGTGTAGTTGCATCATATTATTATACTGTTATGACACGATTTATTCAATGTGTGTGTGAAATTGTTAGTGTATTTTGTAATTGTTATGGTGTGAGTTTCGTAGTGACAGACAACTGTTTTTGTGTGAGAATTTGAGAATGTGTGATTTCCCCCCGCGAAAAATGACAGACATATTTGTATCGGTAAAAAACGCAATGGCTACTCCCCTCCGGTTCGCCGGTGGCCTGTGTTGCTCTATGATGTTATCATATTGTTCGACAGATTTTAAACATGAGCAACCCACCCAAGAGTAGAAGAAAACCAGGGGCTAGACAGTACTCCGATTATTCGCAGGAGATGCTGAATGTGGCGGTAGATTTAGTCACATGTAAGAAAATATCTTCATACGAGGCGGAGAAGCAATTCGGTATTCCTAGGCGTACTATTCTTAACAAATGTAAGAATCTTCATGTAAAATCTGTGGGCCATCCTACAAAATTATCTGCAGAAGAAGAAAAGCATATAGCTGAGGTTGTTAATTTATCAGCAGAGTTCGGTTGTCCATTGAGTATGATTGACTTGCGTATTGTTCTGCACGATTATTTAGAAAAAAATGACCGATTGCAAGTTTTTAATGGAAAAATGCCAGGCGAACGATGGGTACGTTCTTTTATGGCGCGTCATAATTTTACTCAGCGTGCTACACAAAATATTAAAAGATGTCGCGCTGAAAATTCTGTTTCAGAAATGATCGAATTTTACAAAAATCTAGAGTTCTCTTCTAAACATTGCTCCCCAGAACATACTAAATTTTGATGAAACAAATCTTAGTGACGACCCAGGTACTACGAAAGCCATCTTTAAAAGAGGAACTAAGCATCCGGAGCGCGTAGTAAATTCAACCAAAACTTCAGTGTCAATAATGTTTGCTGGTACAGCAACTGGTCAGTGTTTACCTCCATACGTAGTATATAAATCCGATCATTTATGGGCACGTTGGTGTCGAGATGGGCCCCCAAACGCCCGATACAACAGAACCAAGTCAGGATGGTTTGACATGAACATGTTTGATGATTGGTTTGAATCTATTGTTCTACCCTGGGCCAATGATTTAAATGGGACAAAACTTGTAATTGGTGATAATTTGTCGTCACATCTCAGTGTTAGTACAATAAAATTATGTCTGGAAAATGTTTGTGTTTTTACCGAAAAATGCCACACATCTAACACAGCCTCTGGATTTGGCTTTTTTTAGACCACTGAAGAGGGAATGGCGGAAAATTTTACTACAATATAAACTTTCAAACCCTAGTGTTTCTTCAATCAACAAATGCCATTTTCCTCAACTTTTAAAGGAATTATTGGAGAAAATAGAGCTGAATAACAATGAAAACTTGAAAAGTGGATTTCTGGCAGCTGGCATTTATCCGCTTAATCCATCTAAAGTTACCGACAAAATACCAAATACCACGGAGAAGAAAGAAGAAAAATTTGATACAGCTCTTTTAGACTTTTTACAGACCAGTCGACAATCCAAACCGTTAAAAAGTGGTAAAAACCAAAAATATCAAATTACTCCAGGAAAGTCATTATCAACAGAAGATGCCGAAAAAATATCCATCAAAAAGGTGAAACCTACAAAAGTAAAAGCAAAGAATGTTGCAAATTCGGAAATTAACCACAATAACATATTAGCAGCACCACTCAGTGAAACTGATTCTATTACACTTTCAGAAAACAACTCTAAAATGAAAAAGTCAAAGGTAACTCTTTTGTCAGATATCAAATTTAGTACACTCAATACCCCATTTAGGTGCTTAGAAAACACACCTTTACAACTTACTGAAATCGATAAAAATACTGACTTGTTTCATACTTCAACGCTAAATCAACCTTCAGACACAAAATCTTTGATAGATGAGAATAGTGAGTGTAACTTACCAAATAAAATTGTTACTCTTGTAAACGTTCATGGTACTTTAAGTAGCACTGATGAAGAAAATAATATAAATACGGGTAATATAGTTAAGCCTCAAAAGAAGAAGAAATTAGTTAAAAGAATAAAGAAGGTTGCCAAGAAAGAAAGCCATCATTCGAAAGTAAAGCAAAAAAGGAATTCATGGTCGAACATGCTTTTGTCAACTTCTGACAGTGAAATAGAAATGAGCATACATAGTGATTCCGATTTAATGGATATCGACGTAATACCAATGTTAGAATGCGATGATGAAAACGATGAGAGGATTGAAGCAACAATAGAAAAATCACAGTTATTTCCCATCGCTGATGACGACGAAACAATAATGAATGAGAATGATAATGAGGTTGAGAAGATAAAAAATAACGACGTACAAAAATCAGAATGGACGGAGGCTGGCCAAATAAACGATCAAATTTTACTTAAGACTCGTGATAGAGAAGTGCAGCATGATCATGAGGCTTGTAATACAAAGTTTGACGTAACAGAAAAAGACTTACTGAAGAAAAAGACTGATTTTAAAGTTAACAATGAAAGTTGTGTAAAAGACTCATATAATATAGGAGAAACAGTTTTGATAAGATATTACAAAACAAAATTATGGAAGTATTATATCGGTGAGATAGAGAGTATCAGTCCAGATACAAAATTTTATACCATTTCATTTTATAAAACTATTGGCATAAAAACAGGTACTTTAAAATTTATTATGCCTAAACGTAACACAGATAAAGATATTGTTCCAGAAGATAGTATTGTGAAAGCAATAGAAATGTTGCAGATATCTGAAAACCCTAATTCTTACGTTTTAATGGAAGATCATGATCAAGTTTATTTTTTGAAGTAATTGTTTTCCTTATATTGCTTTCGAGCTAACTACACTTACTTTGCTCAATTCAGCTTTTTACATAGAAAAAAAATATAGGTAACAGTTTTGTATGGAGATGCAACAGCAGCGTTAAAATGAACGAATGTGCCGTTCAACTTAACGTTGCTGCATCGCCATACAAAACTGTTATTTTTTTATGGAATAAGTTGAATTGAGCTGAGTAGGTAAGTGTAGTTAGTCCCTAATATTTTTATCACCTACGTGTGTAAGTAAAACTATTTAATTTTGTTGATTTTTTTGCTAAGTACTTATACAAGTTCCTACTTTTCTGATAATTTTATTTCAAAATAATTAGATTTTTTTACAGTTTACATACAATATTGTTTTGAAGAAGTTTCTTCATAAAATTGTTTTCTTAGAACTTAGATAGGTACTAAGATGTTTTCACATGTTAATGGAAAACTATTTGTTGATCTCACTAATGTAAAACTCTGTTGATTTTATGTAAAACTATTTGTTGATCTCTCTGCAGGCTGCTGTTGTAATTTTTATTATACGTAATAGGTACCAACATTATTATTTTTTAAATGTTATTACCTACCTACATATTTGTTTTCCTATGAAAAAATGTTATTAGAATTTAAGTACAACAATTTGATTTCTTAAAAATATATTTGAATATTAAGAAAAAATGTTGCATTTCCTTTGGGGCAGCCCTACACCGAACTCACTTTTGTATGGGAGTTTTAGAGAAACCTGCACAACTTTGCCTAGCATTGTAAAAAAAAATTTCTTGTGCTATTCAAGATTCAGTGAAGTCTGACGTGGAAAAGAACTTCATGGCAATATGGGTGTCAAATCCGTTAGGTACCAAAATACCTATTCATTTAAAAAGATATTATGACAGGCAATGTTGTAGTTTTTACCTCAACTTTGCCTACGTTTTCAAAGCAATTTTTTGGTGCTTTATAGGTGTTTTTTTTACTAGTAGCAAATGTATTCCTATAGCTTAAAGTCCAATATTGGACAGTAATTGAAAAAACATACGACTTTCTTAACGATTAAAGATTTATCGAAGAAAAACGTCAAAATCCGTGCAAAGTTGCAGCATTTTACGGCATGCAATCTTGTTTCTGCGGGAGGAAGGACTAAACATTAGTCAAATTGCCGAGGAGCTGCAGACGACTCTATTTTTTTTTGTTATATTTACGTTTTAATAGGTTTAGCGCTTATCCATACTGACGTTTTCAATTTAAGCTAATAACTATATTGTATTTAGATAACAAATATACAAAACAGCAACAACAACAATAAGCTCGACTGTTGACCTCCAGCTCCGATATCCGCTCCGATATCCGCTCCGATATCCGCTCCGATATCCGCTCCGATATCCGCTCCGATATCCGCTCCGATATCCGCTCCGCACGCGATCCGCACGCGATCTTCCTATCTAAGCTTGCTTAACTGTCACAGTAATAAGTTGAAATTGTTTCAACTATTTGTGCAAAAGCGAAAGCCTTATTTTGTGTCTATTTTATGTAAACTAATTTTTTTTTTTCATTTTTTTTAAAGATAATTCCGTCTACGAATCCGCCGGTAAGACAACGAAGGACATTTGCGAAGCCGGCCTTCACCTGTTACTCCGCCTATTATTAACACCCAACGTGAGGAAAGATTGATTCAGCGGTTTGAAGAACAACCATTTACGCCCACCAGACTGTTTGCAGAGGAATTTGACTGCACCCCGAGAACAAACCGGAATGCACTACATCGGGCGGGAATACACAGCAGAAAGCCCGCTCGGAAGATAGTTTTAAGTGAAGCCCATAAGCAGGCCAGAGTTCGTTTCGCGCGAGATTATCGAGACTTCGATTTTTCACACGCAATATTTTCCGACGAAAAGGCCCGCCAGATAGGTCGTAGGCATTTATGGCGTGTGAATAATAGTCGGTACGAGCCGCGACATGTTTTATCAAACTTAAAGTCAGGAAGAGTAGTGGTCAACATGTGGGCTTGGATGAGTGCGGCAGGTCCTGGGGAACTGGCCCATATCCCGGAGGTCAAGAGTAGTGGTCAACATGTGGGCCTGGATGAGTGCGGCAGGTCCTGGGGAACTGGCCCATATCCCGGAGGTCAAGAGTAGTGGTCAACATGTGGGCTTGGATGAGTGCGGCAGGTCCTGGGGAACTGGCCCATATCCCGGAGGTCAAGAGTAGTGGTCAACATGTGGGCCTGGATGAGTGCGGCAGGTCCTGGGGAACTGGCCCATATCCCGGAGGACAAGCGCTGAAAGTTATTTGCGTCTGCTGCAAGATACCTTCTTGCCAACAGTGCGAGTGGTGTATCCAGAGGACGAAGTTTACTCAGGACAACTGTGTGATACACACTGCGCACTTGGTGCCAGGTTGGAGCCGGCAGCATCCAAGCACACGAACAGTACCGTGACCTAAACCCCATTCAAAATGTATGGGTAGTATGGTGCAGAGATGGGATAACAGGCTCGAAAGGACCAACCCCGCACTAGTCGCTCATGTTGACCAGGTTTGGGAATCACTTCGCGGCTGGACCTTTGCGAGAACTTGGTAATGTCGATGCGAGCGCGGCGTGACGCAGGTTTAGATGCAGGTGGGGCTCTCACTAAATATTAGGCTTAGGTTTTTAGTTAAAATAGTGTATTAGTGTTGTGTTTTAGTAGTACTGTTCCTAGCATAGTCCTAGTTAAATAGTATTTTTAGTGTATTGTAACATAAAATTAATAGTTACAGTTAGCATTAGGCTAAGGTTTTTAGTTAAAATAATGTTGTTATTGTATTACTAGTATTATTCCTAAGTTATTAGAAGATAACATATTGTTATTAATTACCGCTATATACAGCTATATGCGTGGACGCTTTTACTTAGGTATACAGTTCTGTTTACGTTTTTAGTTTTTATTTCTGCTGCAGTATTATAGTTTCCGATGTTTTTTTGTTGGTATATTGGCGTGTGCTAGCTGACACATGGGAAATAATTTTATTTAATGTTTTTGTGTTGCGTAATGTAAATTATTTTGCACACTATTCTATAAGTTTTTCTAACTAAACAGACAGCTGCTGCTGGGGAGTTTGTTGCGCCACTTCTTGTTCCCAGCTGAAGCACTAGGAAGTGGTGAAGAGCGGGCGAGCCGGGGACTGACTTATGTCATTTTGACGTTAGAGCTGATTCTCAGTTTAGTTTCAATAAATGACTTTTGATTTGATTTAAACTGGCGTTTTCTTCTGCCCAAATGATTAAGTAATACTGTGTCTTTCGATTTAGTTAGTTGATAATAGAACTGCCCACTACAACTACAGTTAGACTCATGACCAGTGATAGGAATAGGTAGTGCCTATTTGCCTAAAATTCGAAGAACAGAGACAAGAAACGGAGACTTTCTTAGGACTAAATTTTTTTCCGGGACGTCTGTCCCGAAATTCGGGACAACACTTTTAAATACACTTAAAAAAGTAATTCGTCTATATTTACCTAAAGTTTGCGACTAGACATAACATTACATTCACAGTCGTTACAACCATAAAATTTTCTGAAATTTTTTTTTGGAGATCATTTTGTAAATGACTTGTTGATCTTAATACTATGAATCACGATGTTTGTACAGGGTGGGCCATATGAGTGTTGGCGATTTAATTCTTCAATTTCTCGGAAACGCGAGGCGCGGGGCGGCGGGGGGATATGTTGTTAGCTGCGCCGCTTCCTGGAAATTTAGTCGCCATGGAGCCGTACACGGGAGCGCAGCGTGCATTTTGTGTCCGAGCGTATTACGAAAACAATAAATCAGTGATTACTGCACGACGTTTGTATCGACATGAACACGGTTTACGCGATTTAAGTGAAGTTCCAAGCGCCAATGTGATACAGAAACGGATCAGAATGTTCGAAACAACCGGCTCGACTACCAGTTACGGCTCGTGGTCGCCCAGTTTCTGCAAGATCAGCCGAAATTGTGGAGCGTGTTCGTGTTTCAGTTCAGCGAAACCCGCAACAGTCAACACGTAAGAGAAGTCAGGCTTCGGACATCAAAAGAACGACTTTGCGACGAATTTTGAAGCGTGATTTGCATTTGAAGGCTTATAAGATTCAGAAAGTCCAAGAATTAAAACCTGATGATGCCAATAACCGAATTAACTTTGTCAATTTGATGCTCGAGCGGTTCAACAATTTCAACAACGTGATGTTTAGAGGCCAATTTTCACGTTAATGGCCATGTGAACAAGCAAAATTGTCGGTTCTGGTCCGAGACTAATCCCCGACGCTTGCATGAACGTCCACTTCACAGCCCTAAGCTTGTCGTGTGGGCTGGGATAACGTCAACCGGTATTATTGGGCCATACTTTTATGAGGACGAAAGAGGGCAAGTGATGACGGTTAGAGCTAACAATTGTTGCAACATGACAACAGACTTCTTGGTGCCAGCTTTGCGAGAACTTCAAGGCAATACCTCGAGGATATGGCTTCAACAGGATGGGGTCACATGTCATACGGCTAGGGTATCCATAGAGCTGCTGAAAAATGTTTTTCCCGGAAAACTCATTTCGAAAAGGGGGAATATTGAATGGCCACCACGTAGCCCCGATCTCTCTCCATGCGATTACTTTCTATGGAGCTACCTCAGATCGGTAGTCTACGAGAATAATCCGACCAATGTAGAGCAGCTGAAGAGGAATGTTATTCAGGAAAGCAACAAAATACCGAGAACAACTTTTCAACGAGTTTTCCAAAATCTGCGAGTTCGGTTCCAAGAGTGCCAAGCAGCCGAGGGAAGTCATTTGGACAACATTATTGTTAGGTCTTAACATTCCTGTTTCTACTTTCCAAATAAAATATAAATATATTTTTGTTATGTTACGTAGTTCTTTTTTAATTGAATATTGAAACCGCCAACACCCTTATGGCCCATCCTGTATAAGGAGCCGTACACGTTTCGAAGTAAATATCTTCTTTCTAGCTCACTCTCGGCTACGTTTAAGGCGAGGTAGACCCTGCGAAGTAGGTATTTCACGCTACTAACCTACCCACGGAGCGAGCCGTGCGCTTACGTCGCCAGCGTGAACTCACATGAACCCAAAATGTGTCACAGTATAGGTAAGCGTGTCGTGTAGGCAGTAGGTCAACTCATTGGAACGAAGTTCTTTGACGCGACTTGGCAGAAATCGTCACTAACGAAAAAGCGCGTTCATACTTTCTTCTTTAAAATTCACACTTTCAGTCTCTCTCTCTCTCTCTATCAAGAGAGAAAATTTTCAAATTTTCCTTCATTCAAATTTTTCTTCCTTCGTTTTCAAGGTTTTCGAGGGTGCTGAACCCGATATTAAAGTCAAAATGAAAATTCAAGATGGCGGCCGTGAAAATTTTCAAATTTTCCTTCATGGGTGTCGTTTTCATGGTTTTCGAGGGTGCTAAAGCCGATAGTAAAGTCAAAATGAAAATTCAAGATGGCGGCTGTGAAAATTTTCAAGGTTTTATCATGGGTGTCGTTTTCATGGTTTTCGCGGGTGCTAAAGCCGATAGTATAGTCAAAATGAAAATCCAAGATGACGGCCGTGAAAATTTTCAAATTTTCCTTCATGGGTGTCGTTTTCAAGGTTTTCGAGGGTGCTGAAATCGATAGTAAAGTCAAAATGAAAATCCAAGACGGCGGCTGTGAACATTTTCAAATTTTTCATCATGAGTGTCGTTTTCGTGGTTTTCGAGTGTGCTGAGACCGATAGTAAAGTCAAAATGAAAATCCAAGATGGCGGTTGTGAAAATTTTCAAATTTTGCTTCATGGGTGTCGTTTTCAAGGTTTTCGAGGGTGCTAATGGCGATAGTAAAGTCAAAATGAAAATTCAAGATGGCGGCTGTGAAAATTTTCAAGTTATTCATCATGGGTGTCGTTTTCAAGGTTTTCGAGGGTGCTGAAACCAACAGTAAAGTCAAAATGAAAATCCAAGATGGCGGTCGTGAATATTTTCAAATTTTTTATCATGGGTGTCGTTTTCAAGGTTTTCGAGGGTGCTAAAGCCGATAGTAAAGTCAAAATGAAAATACAAGATGGCGGCCGTGAAAATTTTCAAATTTTCCTTCATGGGTGTCGTTTTCAAGGTTTTCGAGGGTGTTGAAACCGATAATAAAGTCAAAATGAAAATCCAAGATCGCGGCTGCTAAAATTTTCAAAATTTTCGTCATGGGTATCGTTTTCAAGGTGTTTGAGCGTACTGAAACCGATAGTAAAGTCAAAATGAAAATCCAAGATGGCGGTCGTGAATATTTTCAAATTTTTTATCATGAGTGTCGTTTCCATGATTTTTGAGGGTGCTATAGCCGATAGTAAAGTCAAAATGAAAATCCAGATGACGGCTGCGGAAATTTTCAAATTTTTCGTCTAGGGTGTAGTTTTTCTAGTTTTAGTGGAAATTTTCACGGCTGCCATCTTGGATTTTATTTTTGACCAAATTTACAGTTTGAATGTCGAGTCGTGACGATTTCTACCAGTTAACTCCTACCGCAAGCCGCGTTACTGAAGTTCGTTCCTAAATAAGGGTTCCGTTTTTCATTCGAACATACGAAACCAAAAAAAAACATACTGACTTATTTACACTATGTCCTACGAATGAATTGTTCGATAAATTAGCGGAACAGCCGTGCGCTAGCAAAACGGACATAGGTCCTACCCCGTCAAGGCCCGGCGGGCGACTGAATCGGTGTGCCGGGTGTGCGCAAGCCGCTGTATTATATAATATTTTATTATTAAATGAATTTAACTATTTTGCAAAATGTAACCACAAATTGTTCTTCTATTTGTTATGAACTTTTTACAGATATATTTTTTGGAAGTATTGCTTTCATAGGTTTCAAGCAAAATTAGAAAAACATCAAAAAAATCATCGATTAGACTCCTCTTCCGATTTTTTTTTGATCGAGCGAAGTTTTCGATATCATGTTTTGAACCACAAAAAGTCAAAGTACATATAGTAAACTACAATATATATTTTTTTTGGCTTTAAACAATCACTATTTCTTTGTTTATTTTTGAATCAAAGTGATGCAATATTTGGTATAGGTCGCCTTAATGAGATTTCTAAAGTTCAAGTGTATAATTGAAAAAAAAAGACATTTTGTCTTTAAAATAATAATACGGCAATTTTTATCATTTTAGCATTCTCTATAGTAGAACGAATTTATCATTTCAAAAACAAACGGTATTTGTATTTTATCTTAATGAAATATATTTCTAAAGTATATTTAAAAATGTGCATGATATTAAAATAATGGCCTTATCACATTGTTTAGTAACACACTTAAACTTTAAAAATCTTTAAAAACATCATTTAATCTTTATCGCACCGAAAGTACAATACGACTTTTACGGCAGCGCATTTCGTTATCTATTCTTAGAAATTACAAAAAGAAACCGCCATGGTCGCATGCCTGCGCGGCGCGGGGAGGGTACATACCTTCCCCTGCCGCCCGCGAGCCGGCGCGCCCAGGTTACTTACCCTCACTTCACTCCTGTACTGCGGTCTGTTAAGTAATGTCGCAAGTATTTCATCTGGCTCCCCGGTACGCAGTTTTGTAAGATAAATACCTAATGCAGTTCTCGGCTCTCTACATCTTTCATTTAGTGTAGGTGTTTGTACCAACATAGCATCAAACTCTTCGCACTTGCGTCCTGTCCAAAAGTGCATCTCTTCGTTGGTTAAAGCGCCTCTCGTGTTAAGTCTAGCCGAGGTCCACGTTGTAAGGCCGTTCTTAACCCTTAAAGTCGCAATGTAGTTTCTAAACTACGCAATATTTTAATCGATATTACATACCTATTAAATTACCTATTATCGATATAACCATAAATACTAGTACCTTGAACCTCTAAATATTTATTACGACTGGCAACTTTGATAATTTTATATTTTTTTATTACTCTTTTTCGGCTGTCAAAATTTTGGCGGGTAAAGAAAAAGGGTGAAGGTTTTTGTGCAAATTATATTGTGAATAAAAGTTTAAATTTTCGAGGTGAGTTCAATATTATTTTTGATTATTGTAGTCTAAATGTTTGTTTTGCGGTTTTAGTTTAGAAATAATATAATCGAAAAATTAAATTGTATTAAAAAGTTATTTATTTTTGTGTAGTGTAAAAACAACATGGCGCCTTCCGCGCATGATGTAAAGTATGACTGGAAGAGTAAAACGAATTTTTATTTTTTACAGTATGGCTGGCTTATCGCAAAAAGAGATAAGTGATTTTTTGCATAATTGGGACGACTCTGAAGACGGTTTAGATTCTTCAGACTCTGAAGCTGAAGATGAAGTAAACTATTACCGGTCTGCGCGGGAAATTCAACAAGACCTTGAAGACGCCATCCTTGAGGAAGAAAACAATGAAATTGTTGGAGAAAGCCTTGTTTTTCCTGTTACGTCTGAAGATCGAAATGATGAAGACCCCGCTTTACTTATTGGTGACGACGAAATTTCCGATCCCCCCCTCATTAGTGACGAAACTCAGGGTAACACTTCTAGTAGTGGACGTAGTCAATCAAGACCTCTTATATGGCGAAAAAGGAATCTTATTACCAGTGATGAGGATCTTGTATTCAAGGGAAATACTCAAATGCCCTCTGACGTACTAGAATGTCAGACCCTTTAGAATTTTTTCGTTTCGTATTTCGACATTCACTCGTGACAAAGATTGTTGAGGAAAGTAATTTATATTCTACTCAGAAGCAAGTATCAAATCCTGAACACATAGATGAAAATGACCTTTACAAACGTCATGGCCCATAATCCGACCCGGTTCAAAAATGTTTTTGTACAAAAACAAAAATGGTGGTAAATAATGCAGGCATATCCCACTTTTCATTATATGTAAAAAGAAAAAAATAATTCAATGGAGAGATCTTGCAGTAGACCAATAAAAAATGGATAATAATTAGCTGCACCAGCGGTTTCGCCCGTCTGTAAATTATTTTATCCCATGGAAACTTGTCACTGGGATTAAAAGTATACCATATCCGTCTCCAAATCTAATATGTATATAACTCTACACGGCAATTCAATCAAAATCGGTTCAGTGGTTTAGACTTGAAAATGAAACAAACCGACTTACTTTGCCATTGTTTTGTTAAATAAAAATATCATCATCACATCACACAAAGCAAACTCGTTCGGTCAGGTAATAACACGTATATTGCTGTCTCTGTCTCACCCGAGTTGATAACCAGCTTTGTTGCGCTCGCGCAATAATACAATGCCTTGCCTGACCCACAGCAGGTAAAAAAACATCGGCGGCACCTCCGTACCTCGCCCTTCGCAGTCCTTCGTCATTCGTCGTTGTGATCTGTGCTTTTTCCGAGTTTCTATATTATTCCGATACAATTAACTACTTTGGCGTGTTTACTTGAGTGATTGTTTGCTTCTCGATTTGGATTTTGTTGACATGGAAAGACTTAATAGCTGTGTAGCGTGTAACCGATCGGTGTTACGTCGCAGAAATCACCCTCTTACTGGAGTTTTTCTCGAAATATATCGGGAACACGCCGTGCTATTACTACAAGAAATAATACCATACGAGGTAAGTTTCTGCGCTTATTATCCAAAAGTATAAACAATTTATTTATATATTTGTACAATATTATAATATAAACTACAACGCGAAACATTTATTGTGTGCTAGTTTAATGACGCCCAAATTGTTTATATTCTCTTTGTTACAAACTGCATACAGTATTTTAGAATAATATTATTTTCTACGGTGTTCAGATTTCTTTTTAAATGAGAGTGCTGTTATAAGGGTATCTACACTTTTCTAAAAGTCGTGTAAGAATTTATGTCTGGATTGTAAAATGAATTTAGGCATCTTCAGACCAGTCTGCTCCACCATTTTTCGTATACTTAATATTTTTTTTCCGGTGATTAATGTTAATTATTATTTCGACATTTTCAGGTTCCATTTGATGGTTCAAGGTCAATTTGCCATGCATGCTGGGTCAGACTGGGTCGTGATGTACGCCGTCAGCGAGATCAACAGGTTCAACAACAGGATCAACAGGTTCAAGATCAACCACCCGAACAACCTGAAGACCAGCCAAACCAACAAGATCATGATCAAGGTCCATCAAACCAGCAAGGAGAACAGGAAGTATACAACGACGGCCAAGACGTAAGACCTGGCTTCATGTCCTTACAAGGATATTCACGTGCCTCCAATACCGCAAGAAGGTGCATATTTAACGGCTGCAGGAATACGTCTAGTCATCTAGTGCCCACGTATATAAGGTTCTACTTGCTTAATACGAATAAATATTATATACCTCAAATTGCTCGCGTTTGTCACCCGCACCTGGTGCGAAATGATTGGGAGGAGTTACGTGCTCAGACGCCATTGCTGGATTTTAATAATGTTCATGTATTAGACATGTTCGAATTGTTTAAATGGGGGTTAGAACGAAGTCATCAATTAGATTTCGAACATATTGAAGAGATCGATGACAGTGAACTGCATTTTTGGACTGGAGTTACGAAAGTTCAGTTCAACATGGTTTTAAGTCTAACTCCATCTCTACGTACCAGAATGGATAAGCCTGCAACCGCTTTAGGCATATACTTAACTAAAATAAGAACTGGTGAACCGGACAGACGATTAGCTACAAAATTCAAAATATCGAAAAGTACGTTAGAGAGAAAACTTCATATAGCTAGAAAATGTTTAACTGATGATTTCGTTCCACATTTTCTTGGCTTAGATCAGATAAGTCGAGAAGAGTTTGTTTCCAGAAACCTTACCATTCCAGCTCATATTTTTGGAGGCAATCATGACGCAGGAATTCTTGTATTTGACGGCACATATCTTCATGTGCAAAAGAGCGCTAACTTTTTATTTCAAAGAATAACATATAGTCTACATAAATTCCGGAATTTAGTCAAACCATTCTTGATAGTGTGCACAGATGGCTATATAGTTGATGTCATAGGCCCATATGCAGCAACAACCTCAGATGCTACAATTATGCGCAGTATCATGCAAGAAAACTCAGATTGGCATTGGTTTCTAAGGTCTAATGATGTATTCATATTGGACCGCGGATTTCGGGACTCTATTTCAACAATCGAAGGTTGTGGTTATAATCCACACATGCCACCTAGCAGACCCAGAGGAGAACAATTATCAACGGCCGAAGCCAACAAATCGAGATTGATAACATTGGTCCGATGGATAGTAGAGACCATAAATGGCCGTTTTAAAAAAGACTTTAAAATATTTCGGCATACGTATTTTAATCGTGCGTTGCCTAATATGATGACGGACTTTAGGGTTACTGCTGCACTAATTAATGCAACCCGACGTCCTTACGAAGATAGCGTGTACGTAGAGCAATTTATAAATATTATAAATGAGAATATAAATAGAGAGAATGAATTGGCACAATATGTACAAGAGAATAATATGAATAGGCAAAGAGTAAGAGCCTTCGTGCCTATTGATGGTAATGATCCATTTTTCGGTGATTTCCCTCAACTTACATATGAGGAATTGACTTTGTTTACATTGGGGAGTTATCACTTGAGATTAGCCAGATCTTACTGCCACGAGCACATGCGACCAAATGGTCTGTACACATTAGAAGTATACAGACACCGCATGTTGGTTGACAACAAAATATTAATTAGAGGGAGAATACAGTCTCGACATGTCAGGAATAAACAATATTATACTTATGTTTTGGTAAATCCAACACGACGTGGTCGAGAGAGTATCGAGGGATACTACTGTTCATGTATTCACGGCCGCCGCACTATAGGATGTTGTGCCCATATTGCAAGCGTAGTATACTTTTTATCCTGGGCCAGACATCAAGAAAATATTGATACACCTGCGGCTTTCTTGGACAGTGTAATTTTAGATATTGATGAAGCTGAATAAACATTTAAAAAAATGTATCTATTTTATTTTCTCCTCCCTAAAACCACAAATTACAAGTTAAGTTTTCATACTAGATAGATTACATTTTTTATTATTATTCTTTCATGATCCCCATCAGCCACAGTAATGCACCACTTACCGTTGAAAAGTATAATCATTTGTCTTTGATTCCCGCCATATTTCATTTCTGTACGCCGAAGGTATATTTTTCACACTAAATGGGCCATGACCTTTATGGGTATTCTGATATATAACTCTGTAATCCATTATCCAAATAGAAAACTGTACTGGAATAACAAATTTGGCTATGATCTCATAAAAAATACAATGCCTTCAAAGAAATTTGAGAAAATGTGTTCCATAATTCATTTCAATAACAAAGATAAAAATTTACCCAATGCACATTCTGATTATGATAAGCTTTACCTTGTTAGACCTCTTGTAGATTCTCTTAACGAACGATTTGGCTTGATACCCATGGAGCAGAGACTGTCTATTGATGAGCAAATGTGCTCGACAAAGATGAGTCATTACATGAAGCAGTACATGCCAAATAAGCCATACAAGTGGGGTATCAAGCTCTTTCTTATATGTAGTATATATGGTTATGCCCATAGATTTGAAATTTATACTGGTCGTGGCAAAACTGATGATGTGGCTTCATCAAATGAACCAGACTTGGGAGAGGCTGCAAACACTGTTATAAGACTATCCCGCATGGTACCTCGAAGAGTCAACCATATAATATATTTTGACAATTTCTACACGTCATTACAGCTTGTGACATATTTAGCGAAAGAAGGTATTTATTCTCTGGGAACGGTACGCACTAATCGTCTTCGTAATTGTAAACTTCCAGACAAAAAAGAAATCATGAAGAAAAAAGTGCCTAGAGGATTTTACGAGGAAAATGTAGCTAATGTTGATGGTGTAGATGTCAGTGCCATTGTTTGGAAAGATAATAAAGCTGTAAATTTGATTTCCACATATGTGGGAGCAGAACCTGCAACGTCTGTAACTCGGTTCGACAAACAAAAGAAAGAAAGAGTTGCTATTCCCTGTCCAAAAGCAATTAGAGAATACAATATGCACATGGGGGGAGTAGACTTGTTAGATTCTTTTATCGGACGTTATCATATTAGAATAAAGAGTCGAAAGTGGACTATGAGACTATTTTATCATCTTTTAGATGTTTCTGTCGTAAATGCTTGGCTGATATATAAAAAAGTCGGAAGACAAAATGATGTGACTTCATCCAAACTCCTAAATCTATGTGAGTTTAGGCTAGAATTAGCAGATTCACTTTGTCGGGTTGGTATTCCTATAAATAACGGTGGAAAACGTGGTCGACCAGCAAGTTCTACTTTACAGACTGAAATTGAGCAGAAAAGACGTAAAGGCCAGGTTCAAGCGGCGCCATCTAAAGATATCCGAATGGATCAAATATCACATTGGGCTGTTTGGACTGAAAAGCAAGAAAGGTGCAAATACCCCGGTTGTTCTGGATTCACTTATAGAAAATGTATGAAATGTGGGGTTTCTTTATGTGACACAAAATCAAAAAGCTGTTTTTTTAAATACCACAATGAATAAAAAATAAATAATTTCTTTCTGTTGGTTGCCATACTTCGTGTTCCCTACTGAACGCGCATTGTAGTTTTTAAACAACACAATGTTTTTTTGCGAAAAAGAATACCTTTTTTCAATAAATATTTTTTTCAATATTTTATTGTGTTTTTTATTGTTATAACCAGTGATCGGAATAAGGTGAGTGTATTTACCTACAGTTCGTAGAACAGAGACAAAAATCGGAGACTTCCTTACAACAAAAAATTTTTTTACCGGTAAATTTACTAGAACTTTAATTATGTGAATTTATAAGTCTTATTAATTTAATAAAAACGTTTATTGCGTAAATATTCTATCTTGGTTTTTTTTTCACGTGGTTTTACATTTACATTTTTAACGACTTATATAAGATCGCTTTCAATTAAACTGTTTTTTTGTTACGCGTTTTTTCTGGATCTTGCGGAGTTTTTATTGAGAAAGTCATGCTTTAGAAAGTTTAAAAGTAACCCCGTAGTGATTTTTGAACAGCTACGCTATGTTACTTAAAGCCTTAGGTAAGTTTACCATGGTAACAAAAAAAAACGAATGAACGGATTTCTATTTTGTTGTGATGTGATTTCTCAGGAATTTGTAGACTAATATTGAACATTTTTTAATAATGATTTTTCACAAGGGACACTTACTAAAGCAACAACAGGTTTGTTCACCAAGTTCTTGTTGCTGTCGTGTTCCTTACGGAATAATGAGCGACGTGTTTTTAACTGCAAAAAGGCTTAGTAATCTTTGCTAAACCCCGCGCGTACGCATGTAACACTCTCTCACTCGCCCCCACCGGACGGACCCCACCCCTTCCCTGTCACTCGTTCCTTGACTTTTGTCTTGCGCACGCGTGTTCTGTTTTCTGTTCTCTTGGTGTTTGATTTACTATCGACTTGGCTCTGTTTTCTGGTATTCCGATTTGAAAGTTACTACTTGGTACTGTTTAACTACGGATCTATGACTTTGGCTGACGTTTCTTGGACTCCGATATTTGTGATTTGGATACCGTTGAATTTAACTTTTCTGCATACACCGTAAGTACAATTAATTTTAATATTAAGCCTTATGAACTTTTTTTTTTATTAAAAATAAGTAATCGATTTAATTCAAGCAGACCAAAAGTCCGACGTTGTTGTTTGAGACTGGACTGTATTTGCTGGTTCTTGTAAATTAAAGTCACTGTAATCATTTTTATATGGGGCTATGGATTAGGTACGCCGATTTGAGTTGCAAATGACAGGTTGATAGTAAATATAGAAAAATGCATGACTAAAAACGAAACATTCTATTACGTAGAAAATATTACGCGAAACGCATTGTGACATGACCACAGAACATGTATACCCTGACGAGCATGACAACTGTCAAAACGTTCACCGCGCGCTCCTTAATTTGTTGCTCTTGCTTCGTTACGTACTTACTGTGCGATTTGTGGTTTTAGCCATTGACATAAATAAATATATTTTACTGCATTGTGTTTATATAAATGGTTAGCTGTGGTTGTAGTCATGGCTGCAGACTTATTTATGACCATAGACTTAGAGGTTTCCCTAGCCAAATGTCAAATAAAATTGGTCACACCTTCTAGAAAGAAAAAAAAGAAATCACATGACCATCTATCTCTTTCCTCTACATTACCGTAGACAATAAATATGTCTTACAGGAAAGAGATAAATGGTCTTACAATTCGTTTCCTCTCTAAGTCTATGCTTTTGACAGCATAACCTCAAAAGTGCCAAAGTACGTAGGTGTAACGTTCTATGATCCTCGGCTTTTAAATATTATACATATTTTCAATTTAGGATTGATAATTGTGCCTAGAGAAACGGATTAATCCATACACTAGTCATATTCGTGATATTTTAGAGCCAAAGGCCTTACCACGAGCTCTTAACGCGATCCAGTTTAGGCTGTTGGAAGGAGACAGAGCTATACAAGTCGTCTAGCGCCATCTCGATCCCTGAGCGTAAATTGAATCGCGTTAAGAACTCGCGGTAGGCCACCAGGACACAGCGTATAGAGGCCATGCATGACAGATGTTCTTTGAATCAATGGTTATCGAATCAAATAGTGAATTTTCCATCTTTAGGTTTGTCAATCATGTTATTCTTCATCCTCCTCACAAGGCTAATTCAATTGTTTTAATTTTTTCAGGTAATTTTATTTATATTTTGACCGCAATATCGAACATGAGACCTGAAGTGGTAAAGAGTTGGATTTTAAATAATCCTGAACTAGTTTATGACGAAGCAAGTGGTACCATATTCTGCACAAAATGTGAGGTTTCATTAACAGCTACACATAAAAGTAATGTTGATCGGCACATCAAAGGAGCAGTGCACCAAGGGAGGCGACAAAAGCCTGATGAAGAATTTTACAGTGATTTCATAAACTTTTTAATATTGTGTAACATACCTTGGAATCAAGTTGATAATGTAGCATTCAAAACATTTTTCGACAAATATTTATGTTGTAATTGTTGCTGTATTTGCCCGAAAAAGAAAGTCCCATCTGAATCTCTGTTACGAAAAAAATACTTAAATATTGTCTTTCAAAATCGATTAAAGACAATTTATAATACAATAGGAGACAATAAAGTATGGATATCACTTGATGAAACTACCGATTTTATGGGCAGATTTATAGTGCATTTAATGGTGATGCCTCTTATAAAAAATGTTGCAACTCAGCCATACTTGATTGCTTGTAAAGTACTAGAAACAGTAAATGGGGCAACAATAGCCCAATTTGTTACAGAATCTCTAAGTGAAATGTGGGGCGAATCATTTTCAGAAAAAATAAATAATGTTTTAATGCTATGCACTGACAGTGTCGCATATATGTTACGAGCCGGACGTTTATTAAAACATGATTTTCCCAACATCAGAAAAAGTGCGTTCTCAATATGAAAATGTTGATACTTTGATATCAAATATAAAAAAGATATTTTTAAAATCACCCAACAGGGTAAAAATATTCAAAAACATATATCCTAATATACCACTTCCACCACAACCCGTAATAACAAGATGGGGTACATGGTTGAAGACAGCGAGTTATTTATCAAAATACTTTCAGGAAATATCCAATGTATTAAACTGTCTTAATAACAACGAAGCCTTGTCCATAAGGAAAGCAAAAGAAGCTATTAACGATGAAAACATTAAATTAGATCTGAATTTTATAAATGAAAACTTCACTGTTATCGAAGAAGCAATAACTAAACTTCAAAAAACCCAGTTATCTATATTAGCGAGCTTAGAAATTATAGACAACGTTCGATGTATTTTAAGTTGGTCTTCTAATAAAGTAGTCGAAAATAAATTAGAGCTAGTCCTAGAACGAAATCCAGATTACGACTTGATTCGGGAAAAAAGTGAAAAAATTGTAAAGGAAATTGAAGTAGATGACGATGACCTAATTTACAAATATGCACCACTTACATCTGTGGATGTTGAGAGATCGTTTTCAATTTATAAATGGGTTTTAAACGTAAAAAGAAACCGACTGAATGTACAAAATATTGAAAAAATTATGTTGATCTACTTTAATTTCCTACGAGAAAACAAAATAAGTCATGGTACTGATAATGACGACACTGATTTATGATTTGTTTTATTTTTCTAGGTATTTGATTGAATTATAGTTTTAAAATCTTTATTTTAAGAAACAAATTGTTTTTGTAGTTCATATTTCTATTTGTTTCATTGATGTTTGATTTGACAATAAATGAATGTAAAGAATTTACAGTCGAATTTGTTTTATAAAGTGGCTACCTTTTAACCTCAATGTTTATCGTGCAATCAAATTGTGAAAACAGCGCGAAAGAAAATAGCGTGATAGAACCCAAAACCAAATAAAAAAATTAGGTACATATTGCCGCGAGTTACATCAAAAAAAATACAGTGTCACTCACGGCACCTAAATTCATTTGGTAGATCAGGAGTTATGGTGGACTAACGAAATAAAGATCACGTGAACCAAGAAAACGCTCCTTTTTTAAGCAGTCGTTATAAAACGAAAGGTATTCACAATTTAAATATTAATAAGATGTTAAAATTCACATAATTAAAGTTCTAGTAAATTTAACGGTAAAAATTTTTTTTGTTGTAAGGAAGTCTCCGATTTTTGTCTCTGTTCTACAAACTGTAGGTAAATATACTCACCCTATTCCGATCACTGGTTATCACCTTTAATAATTCTTGTAAGTAAATTATGTTCTTCTTCATCTTGAATTTTAATATTTATTTGTATTTTATCCATTTTCTGTTCCAGGTCAGTGACGAATACATCGGGCTGTTTTAATATTATTTTCCTTTCAGATAATCACTTCGGGCCGTTCCACCATAACTCTGATTGTTTCAGTTCAGCAAGTAACATGCCTCTCGACACAATGTCTGCAGGATTATCTGCTGATGCAACGTGGTACCATTGGTTGTTATTAAGATTTTCAGTGATTTCTGCGACTCGATTGGCTACAAATGTTTTCCATTTATGTGGTTCCCCGGATAGCCATGCAATAACGATTGTAGAATCCGTCCACGCAAACATTTGTGCTGTTGATATTCTCATAGCTTTTCCTATTTGATTCAATAATCGTGAAAGAAGTAGTGATCCAGAAAGCTCCAACCGTGGTAACGATACAGTTTTTAGTGGCGCGAGTCTTGTTCTCGCCGCTATTAGTTTTGTTGTAACATGGCCGTCTTGAGATTCGATTCTTATGTATGCAACAGCTGCGTAAGCTTTCATAGACGCATCGCTGAAACCATGAATTTGTACATTGTTTATTTCTGTGCTATACGTTCCAAGCCATCGATCAATATAAATGTTGTTTACGTTTCTGAATTCTTCACGAATAGTTACCCATTTTTCTTGTAGTTCGGGGCTTAATATGTCATCCCAATCGACCTTTTCCAGACACAGTCTTTGTATAAACATCTTAGCCATCACTACACTTGGGGCAATCCATCCCAAAGGACCGAAAAGTCTTTGAACGTCTGACAGGATTGTTCTTTTTGTTATGTTGACAGAAGTGGTTGGTAGTTTCAATTGGTATTGAAATTGGTCTGTTCCCAAATTCCAAATCAAACCTAGTGCCTTTACGGTGCCATCCATTTTGTTTATCTCTAGGTTTGCAACAGAACTTCGTTTGTTTGTGTCAATGGATTTCATAAATTGCGGACAATTAGACGACCATTTCGAGAGTGTGAATCCACCCTTCTTCAATATGTGAGATACTTCCTTTGCAGATGTTATGGCTTGATCTGTTGTATCTTCACCAGCTAACAAATCGTCAACGAGGAAATTTTCCTTGATGATTTGGACTGCATTCGGATAATTTTGTCCGTCATCATCAGCAACTTGATGGAGTGTTTTCACCGCGAGGTAGGGTGCTGATGCTGTTCCAAATGTAACTCGAAGCAAGCGATATTCATTAATTTTGTCATGTTCTTCATCTCGCCACAGAATACGCTGATACTTATTGGCGTCTTCTGGGTGAACACATACTTGCAGATACATTTTTGTTATATCGCTGGCGTAACAAACACGTTTCATTCTCCATCTCATGATAATATTTCTGAGATCTTCTTGAAACTGAGGACCAACCATCAACTCGTCGTTGAGCGAGACTTGATTTGAACCCTTCGCCGATGCGTCGAAGACCACGCGAGTCTTCGATGTTACCTTATCTTCTCGGACGACGGCATGGTGAGGTAAGTATACAACCCTTTCGTTTCTGAGTTCCTTTTCAGGTATTGCTTCCATATAATTTGAATCTAAGTATTCTTTCATTACTTTCTTATAATTTTCTTTCAGGTCGGGTGATCTTCTAAATTTTCTCTCCAATTGTAGCAGTCTTTTTTTGGCTATTTCCTTTGTGTTTCCTTCTAGACATGTTGATTGTGGTGTTTTCAAAGGTAATTTTACCATGTATCTTCCCTCTTCTGTCCGTGTGTGTGTTTCTTCATAAATTGTTTCACACAATTTTTCTTCTTTTGTTAGATTTCTTTTGTTTTCTGTGTCTATTTCCCACAGCGACTTAAGCATGATATCCATGTCTACTTGGTGATGCAGAACAAGAGCAGAATCGTCTTGTGACCTTGTATTTATTTCACCAAAGAGAATCCATCCAAGGTATGTTTTCTGTGCACATGGTGTACCCGGTGGACCCTTGATAAGTTTTTCTTGTACGATTTGAGAGTATTGTTTGACACCTAAAAGTAAGTCTATCGGGCCTGGCGTGTCGTAGTTTGAGTCAGCCAGGTTGAGTCCTTCTAGATGTGGCCAGTTATCAGCAGTAATTGTTTTAGGAGGGAGTTTAGTGGTAAGTTGTTTAGACATGACGAATGCTTCGACATCTATCTTGAAGTTTGTGTTCCAGCGGGAACCGATTTGCAGCTGTACCATGTGGTTTACATTTGTTTTCGTTGAACCCACTCCAATGATACTTCCTCTCATTGATCGTTTGGTCAGATTAAGCATTTGAGCCGCTTTCTCACTGATAAGTGCTATCTGTGAGCCTTGGTCCACTAATGCGCGCAGTACAGCAGTGTGATTTTGCTTATTTCGTACTGTCACTGTTGCCGTAGCTAATAGTGCTATGCCTTGTCTAGTACTGTGGTGTGAGGCGACCGTTGTATTGACAGTAACTTCCTTTTGTTCTTCTACATTGGTTTGAGCAGTCTTCGGTTGCATGGAGGTCTCTTGGACCGAAGTCTCAGGTTCTTTGTTAAGATGTAGAAGGCTATGGTGACGCCTTTTGCATATACGACAGGACACTGGTAGTCTACATTTTCTTGCTGAATGTCCTGGTACTAAACAGTTGTAGCATAGGTTGTTCGTTTTTACATAATTAACTCGTTCAATAGGTTGCAGTTTTGTGAATTCTTTACAGTGGCATAACGTGTGAATTTCATTGCATAGAACACATGTTTTTCCTGACGCTGGCGATGACGTACTTGAGATATGAACAGCACGCTCCTTTGTAGCTTTGTTTTGTGTTCCTGATGTGACAAGCTCTAGTGTTCGGTATGTGGACTGAAGAAACCCTTTCAGATCATTCCATTTGGGTAAGTCGTCGACATCTTCTTTGTATGCGTATTGTTCCCAATTCTTGTGTGACTCAGGGTCCAATTTCTGGACTACCAGAAAAATAATTATAGGGTCCCATGAATCTAAACATATATCTAAATTTTCAAGGTTATTTAAACAGTCTGATGTAGTGTCTAATAAACCTTTAATTAGAGTAGGTGATTGAGTACTCATTTTCTTTTGATAGACTAACTGTTTTAACACTGAGTTCATGATCAAACGTTTGTTTCCGTATCTAGTTTTTAAAATATCCCAAGCTTGTCCATAATTTTTCTGTGTTACCTGGATATGTTTCAATAAGGTTTCCGCTTCTCCAGTAACACTGCACTTCAAATAATGTAACTTTTGCACGTCACTTATAGTTGTGTTCGTATGCACTAACGATGTAAACAAATCTTGAAACGTAGGCCATTCTTCATATTTTCCACTAAAAGATGGCAGCTGTATTCGAGGTAACCTCACGAACGCATTTTGTTGATCAGGATTCGTCGCGACACACGTATTAGTTTGCGATGACGTCGTCGTCTGCGATGTTGTATTCTGTTCATTCAACATATCACGTAAATCAGCCAACACATTAAGATATAATTCTTCATAAATGTAAAACTCCTCATTAGCAAAATATGGTAATATTGCCTTTTGTTCTTTCGGCGTTATTTTTACCAAAGAATGATGAGCGTTTTTGAAGGTGGACCAATAATCTTCTATCGCCTTTATACGGGTTTCAATATATCCTTTAGTTAGTCGTGATTTCGAGCATTTCTTGAGATTAACTTGAGTTTTTTGTAGTAATGAAGCAGTATCTTCCAATGTATTTAATCATTCTTTCGTAGTAGTCATTGTTAAAAATCCTTATCGCTCAGGAATGCGGTGTTCTATTGTTCTCGCGAGCCAGCCGCTCGACCCGTGCGCTCACGTAACTGGTAATTAATCCGGCGAGATGTCGACCATATGTTATTGTTGTTAGGGTTCACTTTTGTTTATACGGGAAACTTGTAGAAAATCACAAATGCGTCTGTCTTCAATGAAGTTTATTAGCGACTAAACAACTGTTTCTTACGTACCTACTTAAATATAAGAAAACAAGCTAACGACTCAATAGGTACAACAATAGTTTATTCGTTAGAAATGTGTTTTGCTTCAAAAGTTACATCAAGATTGTTTACCTTTATTTAAATATCTAAACAATACTATAGTATAGTTTGATGTAGTTATATAGTATAGTTCCTGGGAGAGGGTTTGGCTGTGGCATATTCATTGTATTATTATTAATCTTTCTCCATAAAATGCTATTTTGTAATACCCCACCATCACTCATTCTCCCTTGGCATCCTATGTCGGCAAATAAGAATAAATAGTTTTTGTCAACTAGAGCCAGGAGCACAACACTAAAAGTTTTCTTGTAATGAATGTAGTCAGAGCCGCTATGAACAGGTGATTCTAGTACCACATGTTGGTCATCCAATGTAGTCAGAGCCGCTATGAACAGGTGATTCTAGTACCACATGTTGGTCATCCAATGTAGTCAGAGCCGCTATGAACAGGTGATTCTAGTACCACATGTTGGTCATCCAATGTAGTCAGAGCCGCTATGAACAGGTGATTCTAGTACCACATGTTGGTCATCCAATGTAGTCAGAGCCGCTATGAACAGGTGATTCTAGTACCACATGTTGGTCATCCAATGTAGTCAGAGCCGCTATGAACAGGTGATTCTAGTACCACATGTTGGTCATCCAATGTAGTCAGAGCCGCTATGAACAGGTGATTCTAGTACCACATGTTGGTCATCCAATGTAGTCAGAGCCGCTATGAACAGGTGATTCTAGTACCACATGTTGGTCATCCAATGTAGTCAGAGCCGCTATGAACAGGTGATTCTAGTACCACATGTTTGCCATCCAATGCTCCACAGCAATGTGGAAATATATTTCATTTTCAGTGCTTGGTAGCTGAAAACAAAATGTTATTTATACAACAATGTTGTAGTGTTAATGATGTTTCAGGAACAAACAACATCGAACTCTGAAAGACCTCACTCCAGAGAATCAGATATGGGCAGTGGAAACGAATCACCGCAGTATGAACGGTGCAACAAACGTAAAAATACTACGAGTACAAAGGACTTATTGCAAGTAAAGAAACAAATGGATGAGGCGTTCTCCCTTGTAGAAGAGAAAAATCTACAAAAACAGACCGATGAAAATTACTTGTTTGGCCAACTCGTGGCGCAAAAATTAAAAAAAATGGATGAAGATGACAGGCTGATGTTAACTTATGACATACATAACTTAATTTTTAAGTATGAAATGAAAGCAAGCTCCAGATTAAATGAACAGTCCTCGTGAAGCCGTACATCTACATTAAACATGTATACTCCATCTCCATCATCTGATTTGGAAACAGTCCCACATACGTCATATGACCACACACCCGAGCCACCCACTGCGCAGTATGAATCAGAACCCGCCCCCGCAGCCCGGAAACTATGATATAAATATACAGCCTCCAGAAAATTATATGTCAACATTATTGTCTACTGAAAATTTAATAAATTTGAACTCAAAACGCCTAAAGACCAGTACTTCTAATAAGAATATAAAAATACTCTCTCAGATAATCACTCCACCACGCCAACTGACCGACCATACTATTGGGCAACCATTAGGCAAGCATAAAGATATAATATCTCAAGCATATACGATGTCCGGGACGAGTGAGGATTCAGACTGATTTAAATAATATCACTTGTTTTTTTTTTCTTACTAAATACAAAGCCTAATTAGAAAATAAAATTTCTTTCATTTACCTTTACTTCCCTTTTTAAGACTTGAATAATAGCTTCACAAACTTCAGGCATAATTGTACCAATTACTTGATTTGATATTTTGAAGAGATATTGCATGCTCATGTAACTATCACAGTGGCCAAACATCTTAATGTCATTGCTAATCGGTGCTTAGAAGGAACAGCTTGCCTCCATTTTGTATCTTTCTTGGATATCAACGGATCGACTTTCTGCAGCAATAACTCGAAGTCTACATTTGACATTCTACAAAAATTTCCAAAATGACTGACAGGTTCAGGTAACAAATCGGTTAATGATTTATCCAGGGAGTGCCTTTTTTTTTTTTGTGGATGGGAAATCATCAAATGACTTCTCCCGCTCTGGGCGGAGCGGGAGGGCGTGTCAGACTTTTACTGACTAAAACCCACCCGTGTTCCTTCTGTTGCCTGTGCCGGGGCCACGGTAACTCTTTCGAACATTCCGCAACCCTAGCTGGCATCGGCCCTAGCGGACCCCGTCAATAGTGCTGACATCTCTTTGAGGCGCGCGTGGAACACGACGCGCCGTCGACTCGGGCTTGGTCCTTACCGGACGGCGAGCTACCCATTGCTCGCCGTCCGCAAGCCCGCGCCTAAAGTGGCCGGGAATCGGCTGGCAATTCCCGACGCCCAGGGCGTCTCCTGCGGCGACTAGGGGCGTGAGGGCGCAAAGCTTGCCTCTCCCTCACGCGTCCCGCCTCCTCCTTCACGAGCATTACTGCTTCGCAGAAGGAGGTAATGGCTTCCCATGCACTCTCGCTCCGTACCATAGCCTGGACCAGGGCCGGACGCGAGAGATCGCCGCAACCGATCGCTTCCGCGAGGACACGGCGGTGCTCCGCCCAAGCCGGGCAGACCTCCACCGTATGCTCCACCGTGTCCTCCGGGCGATCCACACAGTGGTGACACCCGGGCGTTTCCTCCCGCCTTATCCGGAACAGGTACCTCCCGAAGCAATCCAGGGAGTGCCTGAAAGAAAGAAACAATTGAAAACGGCTACTCAATATCACTCAATGGGTAACTAGTTATTTCATGTAAGCAAGTAATAAAATACAAAGTAGGCTATCTACCAAGTTCTTTCGCTGCACAATCTACTCATCCAAACACGTCTTCTCCTCCGCGGCTGGCGATTGTGCCGGTCCACTTCGTGCAGCATACGATATATGTAAGTATATGAACATAGATAAAACGGTCCAACTGCACTAATAAAATCATCTTCGTTGTCCATGATTCACAAAATCGCAAGCAAGACTGAGACATTCGCAAACAAGTGTAGGAGGAAGCGCAAACGGGTTCGCAATTTGAGTATGCGAACCCATTTGCATAACCGCTAAGTTTGCGAATGAATGTCTGACGGTGACCGGGCGGGGTAAGATTGCATCAAACATGCACGATGGATTTTCCCATCTTCAAATTCCTTTGGTTATTTCACAATATTAAAAAGCATTACGACACATGTCTCTAGAACTTTTCACCATACTATATAAGGACGGCCTGCGAGCCAACAAGTAGTACTCAGTCAGCATCCAGTACAGTACGTCAGCATTCTGTGATCCAGTACTCCGTACGTCGGTGTTCTGTATCTAGTACTCAGTCAGCATCCAGTACAGTACGTCAGTATTCTGTGATCCAGTACTCCGTACGTCGGTGTTCTGTATCTAGTACTCAGTCAGCATCCAGTACAGTACGTCAGTATTCTGTGATCCAGTACTCCGTACGTCGGTGTTCTGTATCTAGTACTCAGTCAGCATCCAGTACAGTACGTCAGTATTCTGTGATCCAGTACTCCGTACGTCGGTGTTCTGTATCTAGTACTCAGTCAGCATCCAGTACAGTACGTCAGTATTCTGTGATCCAGTACTCCGTACGTCGGTGTTCTGTATCTAGTACTCAGTCAGCATCCAGTACAGTACGTCAGTATTCTGTGATCCAGTACTCCGTACGTCGGTGTTCTGTATCTAGTACTCAGTCAGCATCCAGTACAGTACGTCAGTATTCTGTGATCCAGTACTCCGTACGTCGGTGTTCTGTATCTAGTACTCAGTCAGCATCCAGTACAGTACGTCAGTATTCTGTGATCCAGTACTCCGTACGTCGGTGTTCTGTATCTAGTACTCAGTCAGCATCCAGTACAGTACGTCAGTATTCTGTGATCCAGTACTCCGTACGTCGGTGTTCTGTATCTAGTACTCAGTCAGCATCCAGTACAGTACGTCAGTATTCTGTGATCCAGTACTCCGTACGTCGGTGTTCTGTATCTAGTACTCAGTCAGCATCCAGTACAGTACGTCAGTATTCTGTGATCCAGTACTCCGTACGTCGGTGTTCTGTATCTAGTACTCAGTCAGCATCCAGTACAGTACGTCAGTATTCTGTGATCCAGTACTCCGTACGTCGGTGTTCTGTATCTAGTACTCAGTCAGCATCCAGTACAGTACGTCAGTATTCTGTGATCCAGTACTCCGTACGTCGGTGTTCTGTATCTAGTACTCAGTCAGCATCCAGTACAGTACGTCAGTATTCTGTGATCCAGTACTCCGTACGTCGGTGTTCTGTATCTAGTACTCAGTCAGCATCCAGTACAGTACATCAGTATTCTGTGATCCAGTACTCCGTACGTCGGTGTTCTGTATCTAGTACTCAGTCAGCATCCAGTACAGTACGTCAGTATTCTGTGATCCAGTACTCCGTACGTCGGTGTTCTGTATCTAGTACTCAGTCAGCATCCAGTACAGTACGTCAGTATTCTGTGATCCAGTACTCCGTACGTCGGTGTTCTGTATCTAGTACTCAGTCAGCATCCAGTACAGTACGTCAGTATTCTGTGATCCAGTACTCCGTACGTCGGTGTTCTGTATCTAGTACTCAGTCAGCATCCAGTACAGTACGTCAGTATTCTGTGATCCAGTACTCCGTACGTCGGTGTTCTGTATCTAGTACTCAGTCAGCATCCAGTACAGTACGTCAGTATTCTGTGATCCAGTACTCCGTACGTCGGTGTTCTGTATCTAGTACTCAGTCAGCATCCAGTACAGTACGTCAGTATTCTGTGATCCAGTACTCCGTACGTCGGTGTTCTGTATCTAGTACTCAGTCAGCATCCAGTACAGTACGTCAGTATTCTGTGATCCAGTACTCCGTACGTCGGTGTTCTGTATCTAGTACTCAGTCAGCATTCAGTACAGTTCATCAGTATTCTGTGATCCAGTACTCCGTACGTCGGTGTTCTGTATCTAGTACTCAGTCAGCATCCAGTACAGTACGTCAGTATTCTGTGATCCAGTACTCCGTACGTCGGTGTTCTGTATCTAGTACTCAGTCAGCATCCAGTACAGTACGTCAGTATTCTGTGATCCAGTACTCCGTACGTCGGTGTTCTGTATCTAGTACTCAGTCAGCATCCAGTACAGTACGTCAGTATTCTGTGATCCAGTACTCCGTACGTCGGTGTTCTGTATCTAGTACTCAGTCAGCATCCAGTACAGTACGTCAGTATTCTGTGATCCAGTACTCCGTACGTCGGTGTTCTGTATCTAGTACTCAGTCAGCATCCAGTACAGTACATCAGTATTCTGTGATCCAGTACTCCGTACGTCGGTGTTCTGTATCTAGTACTCAGTCAGCATCCAGTACAGTACGTCAGTATTCTGTGATCCAGTACTCCGTACGTCGGTGTTCTGTATCTAGTACTCACTCAGTATCAGTCAGCTAGTACGCACCGAGATGATTTAATAAGCACTCTCAAGCGTGCAAATCTAGTTAGTTGGCCTAGTGTTAAATCTTAATGTACTCAAAGTTGTTCACAATAAAAGTGATTATCTTCGAAATCATCTATTATTGAAGAAGTCGGAGGTCCTCGTTGGACATCTAAAAACCCTCTTCAAGAACACTATTGGTATACCGAAGATTGGACCCTGTCGGTCCCACTACGGCTACAGACGGATACTCTAGGGTTCGGACTTTCTTGGAGTTCCTGTAAGTTGGAGTCTTCGAGCAGGACTGGCTTCAGGAATCCGACAATATTTTTTTCATGATAACTCAATTATGGAAAGATTTTCCTAATATTAAAAAAATTACATGGAATTATACTGAGGCAGGACACGGAAAGGGTGCCCCTGATGGCGTAGGCGCGGTATCAGAGCTAGTTCAGACACGGCGGGAACCGCGCGATTTCAGAATCGCATGGAAATCGCGCAAGTCTTAGAGCTAGTTCAGACATGGCGGAATCCGTGCGGATGCAAATCGCGCGGTTAGACCGTGCGGATGCAAATCGCGCGGTTAGACCGCGCGGATCTTATTTACATTAGCGCCTATAATCCGTTCATACCTGTCCGCGCGGATTGACAATCCGCGCGGCTACCGCCACTCAACCGCTAGAAAATGAATTCGCGCGGTCGCCGCTCGGATCTATTTACTTGACGTACCTAGAGCGCGTTCAGTTGCTCTGCGGAAGCCGCGCGTATCGGACGGTGACAATGGATCGCTTCGACACCGAGCTATTCATCGATGAGGTGGAAAAGAGACCTGCTTTGTGCAATGTGCAGAATATTCTAATAAAATTATAAGAAACGGAGCTTGGCAGGAGCTGGTGGAGATTTTTGGAGAAAATGAGGATTCTTTGGAAAAAAGGTTCTTTTTGGTCAGTAAGTATTTAATTTTACATTTATCAGGGTAGTTTACATATTTTGTAATTGACAGTCCACCCCAAATAACTAAACTATATAAAAACGTTGTTATTGTGATTGGAGGTAAGTATCGGGCGCGGGAAAAATATCACGTTACCATAGTAACGGAGTAGCTAGTGACTATGTGCAACCGACGCGACGCCATCTTGAGTTTAGTTATTTGGCGCGAACTGTAACAAATGTTAATTTTATATTTTTGTGTCTTGCCATTCTACATGACCCTCATTTACAAAGTAATTAGCATATTTGTCTCTAATGTTTAATGATAACGGTGTACCCCTTCCTGCATGTAATGTATTAGAGCGAGGCCCCATTAGTGCGTTGCGCTGCGTTGCGTCGTCGCAGCGTCGTCGCTGCGTCGTTTTCCATACATTTTTTATGACATGCCCCATTAGACCGTTGCGTCGTCGCGCGCGACGTTTCAACGGATCGACGGACAAGAGACGAAGCGGGAGTGAGGTGATGCGCTGCGTTGTCGGAGCTCCGCTGAGACGACGGACAGTGATGCACTGCTAGAGGAGGAAGCTAGACGAGCGTAACGACATTTTTTATCTTACCATGAGTGAGCAGGATATTGATATAGATTTTCTCATATCCTTGGTCCAAGAAAGACCCATTATATGGGATAAATCACACGAACATTACAGTGATAAATTTCGTAAAGCGAATGAATGGGTAGCTGTTTGTAAAAAAATATTTCAAGATTACGAGGAGTTTGAGGACCAAAAAAAGAACAAGATTGGTGAGTTGTTATTTATTATATTATTTGTAAATTAAATACATAAGTTAATTTATATCTTTTTCAACTGCCATGGTAAAGCCCCTTCTGGACTCATAAAGTAATTAGCAAATTGATCTCTGATAAAATTTTCGGCTAATGATTCTTCATTGCTATGGGGTCTCAATTGTGGAAACCTACTTATTGCCATATTGTCTTGTTGTTTTAACCCATCGTGTTGTATAACAAAATTGTGTGAAACACAACATGCTTTCGCAATATTAATAGTTAAATCATATGACGTATCAATTGGCCTATGTAAAATGCGCTATTTATTTGCCATGATCCCAAATGCACATTCCACGTATCTACGAGCTCTGCTAAGGCGATAATTATAAACTCTTTGTTTCACATTGAGATTGGATCCGCCGTATGGGCGCATAATATGCTTACTTAAACCAAAAGCTTCATCACCGACGAGTACATAAGGGATTGGTGGCTCGTTATTACGATCATTTCCAAGTGGTTGAGGATCAGGCAATGGTAATTCATTTCTCATTAAAATCTTGTACAGTGTCGAATTTCTAAAAATAGTAGAATCACTTTCCTTACCATATGCACCCACGTCGACAAAAACAAACTTATAATTTGAGTCAACAACCGCCAGCAAAACAATTGAAAAATAATTTTTATAATTTATAAAACAGAGAGCCACTTTTGTCTGGTTTTATTAAACGTATATGTTTCCCATCAATTGCCCCGAAGCAATGAGGAAAGTTAGCTTTGAGATCAAAATCTAATGCAATATTTTGTAGTTTTTCTACTGTGATTTCTTCTATGTACTGTGGTCGAACATATTTCCATATAGCTTGACAAACTGACGAAATAGTTCTAGAAATTGTTGCTCTTCCACGTTTAAATTTGAAATGCAAGTCGTTTATCGAATTTCCGCTGCCTAAGTACCTGAAATAGAAACACAAAAAATAAACAGGGTGGCCCGTTTAGATTGGTCAGTGTAGACAAGTTAGGTACTTACACATTTTTTTCTTTCTTTGCAGGTAACGAGGTTGTGAAAAAATGGAGAAGCGTGAAGGACAACTTTTTTCGATACGTAAAAAAAATAAAAGAAAACAGTTCGTCTGGATCAGGGGCAAAACAATTGAAAAAATATCATTATTACAATCAGTTGCTGTTTTTGATGAAAGTTGCCCAAAATAAAACTGACAGTAGCCTTGAAATGGTGTCTGAAGAAACGGAACGAAATGAAAACACAGCATCATCTTCTCCATTTCCTACAAAAGAAATGTCCTCGTTACCCCCAGGTCCTTCTCGCTACGTGCCTGCAAGCCGTAAGAGATCAAACCAAGCAATAGATGATTTCGAGGCGCAAGCATTAGAAGCGTTGCAAGAGAAAGAAAACCGCCACTTATCATTTTTCAAAGGAATTTTGCCTTTGGGCAGCTTTACGGAATTACAAACTTTGACATTCCAAAGCAAAGTTATAAATATCATTACCGAAATTTGGTTCGGGGAACAGACTCAATCAACTACATGGCAGTCACGCGGATATCAAACTGGACAACAGTATCAAGCAACACCATTGCAGTCACGCGGATATCAAACTGGACAACAGTATCAAGCAACACCATTGCAGTCACGCGGATATCAAACTGGACAACAGTATCAAGCAACACCATTGCAGTCACGCGGATATCAAACTGGACAACAGTATCAAGCAACACCATTGCAGTCACGCGGATATCAAACTGGACAACAGTATCAAGCAACACCATTGCAGTCACGCGGATATCAAACTGGACAACAGTATCAAGCAACACCATTGCAGTCACGCGGATATCAAACTGGACAACAGTATCAAGCAACACCATTGCAGTCACGCGGATATCAAACTGGACAACAGTATCAAGCAACACCATTGCAGTCACGCGGATATCAAACGGACAACATGCCCAGTCACCATCGCCACCGTCGTATCGAACAGATGAATTCGAAGCTACCTACTCAACCAACACTACGATTAATAATTTGTGTCCCTTCGTCCAGCATACTCACCATGGAATCCTGATATTTCATGAATGTCAAAAAACTGTTCTGAAATAGTGCTAAATAGTGCCCAAAGGAAAAAAATAGTGCTCTTGTACTTGCGAAGTTATAGCCATAGTTCGATGAGTATGCTGGACGAAGGTTTCGCCCAGCATACTCACCTCCGTCCGGAGAATCTGTATACGCTTCAAACATAATTCATACTTCAAAAAATAGTTCCCAAATAGTGCCAAACGGTGCCCAAAAAGAAAAAACAGTGCTCGAATAACTTCGGAGTTATAGGCTTCGTTCAGTGAGTATGCTGGGCGTAGGTTCTACGCCCAGCATACTCACCTCAGTGCGCGAATATCGAACGAGCTATAGGTACAATTTACGTCTCAAAAAATTGTGCTTGAAATAGTGCCCAATATCAGTCCAATTTTTGCTTGACTTTTGACTTAGAAAACCATTAAATTTTAATGTAAACTTCTACATACTAACGTAAAATGGGGTACAGTCGTCGACACATGTTTTTGGACAAAAATATTAAACTTTCTAATTGTAGACTTCATGTTATTGGAAATAATTATGGTATTTTCTCACATGTCAAAAACTTTCGATTAAATGCATTATTATATATTTTATAAATAATAATAAATGAATGAAACTTTAAGCGTAAATGAAGTCTATTACTTCATTGCATTGTGTGTTTGTCTGAATAAAAACAGTCATTTGCAGCCAATAAAATTAATATCTTGAAAAATTGTAAAAAGGAAATTATACAGTTTCTTTTTGTATATATGTTGCAGGCAAAACTTATAACCAGTCAAAACTAGTACTGTGACATAGTTATACAAATTTTTAAAACTCTTTCCAATAGTTTCATCAATGAAAGGTTTAGCAATAAAAAACATTTTTAATTACTTACGTTATTTATTACTATTTAAAGGGCCAAAGTAATCAGAATTCTAGTTAACTAGTTCACAGCTTTTGTTAACATTCATAATATAATCAATGTAAATAGAAAAAATTGTAGTTTTAATATTGTATATAATATACATATAAAAAAATGTTTAGCCAAATATTGGTAAAACTTTCTAAAATATAACACGTAGGTACTTGTACTTTGTTTTACTGCTACAACGTTTTAATCACAATAAATTTATCTTACAAATAAGTGTAAATTGAGCAATCACAGTTTATAATCACGTTTTTTTTATTAATATTAAATACCCTATAGTAATTACAAATTAACAATCACAGTTTATAATCACATTTCTGTAAGTTATTAATAAAATAACTTTTACAAGAACAAAAAAAAACAAACAAACAATAACAAAATAGGAACTAACAAGTTAGGACCGATCTTCATCTTACATTCGCGTATAAATAATGCAGTGTGGTACAGTATATTGGGAATTACTACAAACTTTTTTACTAAGGTCATCATAGCAGTTCCAAGTTCTCTTTAGCAATCGATAGCACTTTGACTTGTAATGCCCCATGCGTCCTGATTCACCATTTGTAAAATCTATTACCGACAGAATTTTAAAGGTGTCACCGTTTATTATGATCTCTTTAGGAATTTCATCAATTTCTATTTCAATTGAAGTATTAATTTCAATAAATACGAAGTCTAGTACTTCATATTTGTATGCGTTTTTACCGTTACATAATTGGTATTTACATTTCCTTTCAGTATCATTTACTAATAGAGCTTCATTAAGGGCTCCAATACCTTGAGTCGTCAATATGTTTACATTTATTGGAATCCAACTACATTTTGTGCCAGAACCTTTATTGATTTCACAGTTCTGGTTTGTACAATTTAAGTATCTATTAGCACTATAAAAACCATAACTTTGTATGTTATCTATTATAAAAGTTACATTACACTCACAATTTTTGCAACTACTAAAATCGGATTCCACAGTATCATATATTTTAGCCAATACCTTAGAACGAGTAGTGTAAATATCTTTTGGTTTTCTAGCCTTCTTAGTGATTTTCTTTAGATTGTCATACGTGATCAAACTTCTGGTCAGTTGTGAAAGATCGTTTTTTTTATCATTGATATATTTTCTAATATTAGGTCTATCTAAATATGCAATTGAAAAACTTTGGACCACGGAATCAAAAGCACACGTATTAATAAACGTGAATCTGTATGTTCCTGAAGTAGAAACACTGCCGTTTTGTAAAATATGTAATTTTGTACGACGATTGATTCGTTTTTTATTTTTCTTCTGTTTAGACACCAGTCCCCGCCAGTCTTCAATATAATTTGGTTCGCTCCTAAAAATTGAGTTTTCATAAAATGATTCATCATTGACGAGAGTATTTATTTGTGGTGTGTTATGGTCACTTATTTCATTTTTTTCATCGACAATATTTTCAGTTCCTTCTTGAACATCAATCAAGTCACTTTTGGCTAAGCGTATGGAACCGGTTATCAAAGGCTCGTGTTTAATAATAAACTCATCTACGCGGTACTTATTTGAATTTGTTTTAAAAAATAACTTTTTTACGTCTTTCATATAACTTGCAATTAATGAATGAGTGTAAAATCAATTTAGTTAAATGCCACTATTATAAATTGAAATATACTTACTGATTTGGGTGCAGCTCCTATATTGATTACGTACTAGATACACAATTTTATATAGGTAAATAATGACATCACCAACACATTGTTTGGTTTTGCAACCCACTATGTAGTCAAACTCAAAAGCCGGCGTTATTATAATGATGTGCGACGAAGTAAACAAACAAAGAAACTGAGAAGCGCTTGTTCGTTTCGATTGCTTTGTGACACAAAATGGACCCTTATCACCTTCAAAATACAGATCAGTCTTGTCTAATAATCGTAAGATGTTAGGGCAGCGCCATCTAGTATTTAAACATAAACATATTCATTTGCGTCGCGGGCGCCGCGCGTCGTAAGCCCCATACCTATTGACCGTACGTGCATCCATTACTGCCACACTATATTGAACTTTATCACATGAGGAATACAGGTCAATTCCGTAAACGTTGTGGTACCGTCCTTGATCCGGAAAATGATTATTTTGAATAATTTTGTCAGTTGTAATGTAAGCATTAATAACAGCAACTTTATTTTTCATGCATGATTTACTTCATTTGATATCTTAATCCTTCAAGCGCCGTGATCTAGACAAAATATATAAAATCATTGTTCCTAGCTACCGGGGTCCCATGCGACGCGCGAAGGCTTAATCATATTATTATAAAGTATTATTAAAATAATGTGTAATTAATAATATTGCGATTCTAAAGTAAATACTCCCTTACATAGACAATTAATAATTTACACAAGACAAAAATTGTTAGAAAGAAAGTTAATAATATTGTATTCGACTGTACTCAATGTAATGTATGTAGAAGTTTACAATCAAATTTAATGGTTTTCTAGGTCAAAAGTCAAGCAAAAATTGGACTGATATTGGGCACTATTTCAAGCACAATTTTTTGAGACGTAAATTGTACCTATAGCTCGTTCGATATTCGCGCACTGAGGTGAGTATGCTGGGCGTAGAACCTACGCCCAGCATACTCACTGAACGAAGCCTATAACTCCGAAGTTATTCGAGCACTGTTTTTTCTTTTTGGGCACCGTTTGGCACTATTTGGGAACTATTTTTTGAAGTATGAATTATGTTTGAAGCGTATACAGATTCTCCGGACGGAGGTGAGTATGCTGGGCGAAACCTTCGTCCAGCATACTCATCGAACTATGGCTATAACTTCGCAAGTACAAGAGCACTATTTTTTTCCTTTGGGCACTATTTAGCACTATTTCAGAACAGTTTTTTGACATTCATGAAATATCAGGATTCCATGGTGAGTATGCTGGACGAAGGGACACAATAATTTTACTAATGATAGTCAAGAAGATTATAACTTTGCTTTGTTGCCTAATAGTAATACTTAACCCTTAACCACCTGACGTCGGTCTCAGAGACTCGTGCGATTTTATTTTCAAAATAAATCTGTTGCTATGCGCGCGGTGCAACCGTGCGTCCTTGTACTTTTTACCCTCCCCCGTCAGTACGCGCCACGCGCTCGGCAGCTCCAGACGTGCGCGCAGTTGTGAATTATAGGTAATTATATTTTGTGTGCGGTCTGAGTGACCGACGTCAGGTTGTTATGTTATTTTTACTACATAGTATTTATTTTATTGTAGGCTCATAATGGCTGAAGCAAATATATTACGATGGCTAGAGGATTCTGATTCAGACTCTGAAAACCATCTCAGTGTACCAGAACTTCCAAATGAAGATTGCAGTTACGTGGAAGATGTTCCAGTAGACTACGTTATTGATGGCGACTGTCAGTCAGATTCAGAAGTTGAAGGTGACGAGGCTGAATTTCAACCAATTGAAACTGAAACCAACACACAGCCGATCACGGAAGATTCATCTTCTGATGACGATGTTCCACTGTCAAGACACCGAAACTTTTTTGGTAAGAACCGATTTCGTTGGTCAGCTCATCCTCCAGTTTCTAGATCAAGAACTCTGCAGCATAACATCGTCCAACAGCCACCTGGTCTCAAACCAAACTTTCGAGGTGTTTTGCATGCCAACACTAAAGCCCTGGATTTGTGGAGTTTATTTTTTACGGAAGGTATGTTAGAACAAATAGTAAGGCATACCAATGAAAAGATTAGGACTGTTCGACAGAACTATCAGAATCAAACTGCTGTTCATAATGTAGACATCATCGAATTGAAAGCCTTCATTGGTCTGCTATACTACACAGCTATTTTCAAAGAAAATCACACGCACTACACAAGCTGGTACAGCACTGATGGCACAGGCAGAGAAATTTATCGCTGCATAATGAGCAAAAATAGGTTCGAAGTCTTACTCAATTGTCTACGGTTTGACGATGCAAGCACCCGAGCTGAGCGCCGCTGCAGTGACTTGGCGGCACCGATTTCACAATTATTTAGTATATTGGTCCAAAACTGCCGAGCAGTATGCTCCATTGGAAGTTACGCTTGCGTGGATGAGATGTTGGTAGCTTTTCGTGGGAGGTGCATTTTCAGAATGTATATGCCCAAGAAACCCCACAAATATGGATTGAAAATCATGTGCATCACTGATGCTCAAAATGGGTATTTGCTAGATGCCTACATGTACTTGGGAAGAGATTCTGATGGGATAGGTCTACCAACTGAGTACCAAAGGTTGAGCAAACCTACCCAAGCAGTTTTGAGACTGGTTACTACAATAGAAGGTACACACAGAAATATAACAACCGATAATTGGTTTACTTCACTTGAGCTTATGAATGTGCTAAAAGAAAAGCAACTGACATTAGTGGGTACAATGAAAAAAAACAAGCGCGAAATTCCACCTCAGTTTCTTCCTAGCCGTCACAGAGAAGTACGATCGGCCGTTTTCGGATTCACAGCCGACGCTACATTGTCATCTTATGTACCGAAACAAAACAAATCTGTAATTGTACTGTCCAGCATGCACCACACACCCACTATTGATCCAAATACGCAAAAACCGGAGGTGATCATGTTTTACAATAGTACAAAAGGTGGCGTTGACATGCTTGATCAAAAATGTTCTATTTACTCCACATCCCGAAGAACACAACGTTGGCCAATGGCAATATTTTATAGAATGCTTGACATATCTGCAGCTAACGCATACATAATCAACAAGATGAACCAAGCTCAACCAAAGATTTCAAGACTGGTGTTTATGAAACAACTGGCAGAAGATCTTATAAAACATCATCTGGAACGCCGCGTGCACACTTTTGGTTTGCAAAGGGATCTTCAGTTCAGCATTCGTCGAATCCTAAAAATAGAACAAACGCCCAGCACATCATCATCTGACAATCCTGAAAAATTTGAAAAAAGGAAGACTTGTTCAACATGCGACCCTAAGAAGAAGCGTAAAACAGCTTATATGTGTTTCGTATGTAAAAATCCAATTTGCATTGAATGTAGCCAAAAAATGTGCCTTGATTGTCGCCGCAACTTGTAAAACTTTATATTTTGTGATTTTATAATAATTGTGCCTTGATTAAGCCAAAAATTATTTTAAACTTTAGATAATATGTTCGACTGATAGTAAATAGGTTTATTATAATATGTAGTAATTAAAATTCCTATTCAGATCTCATATATTCAAAGTTCCTTCTTTTTTCTAAAATTTCATATGTTTATTTTATGTGTTGATTTAGTATAAGTAAATAAAGACTTCTCATTGTTTAAAAACTTAAAACTAATAACAAATATAATAAAAATATATATTTGACTTTCATTTAAAATAATATATAAATAAAAAATAATTAAACATAGTAAATACGCAAGCGGTCTCTATGACCGACGTCAGGTGGTAGTGTAACTGAAAAACACGTCAGGTGGCTAAGGGTTAAATTAAACTGTTTTTAAAGATAATAAATTAATAACTGATTAACATTACGAGTATTATGATATTTGAATTACTTACCTCAATGTAATACCAATCATTTCAATTGGTTCTAAAGGGTTCCTGAATTTGGTATACTGCTTTTTTATGTGGTTTTAAGGTTTCAACCAAATTATTAAAGCTAGCCACACTCATTCTAAAAAAATTGAAAAAAGTCTTTTCATCTAATAACAACTCCCTATATTCCTGCACAAAAAACTGACCATCACTATTTCTTAATGCTATCAAAGGAGATATCCAGAATCTTCTATGATTTCTACGTTTATTTCGGCGGTGCCGTAATAAAACCAACAAAAGAACACGTTTGTATCTATCCATTGCAAAGGCTGAACTGAGACGCAGCTGCGTCGGCGTGCATACCCTCTTGCGTTGCGTTGGCGCAGCGTCAACGCAACACAGGTGTGGCATACAATGCGTTGTTCCGTTGCGATGACGCGACGCAACGCAGCGCAACGCACTAATGGGGCCTCGCTCTTAAGATTACTCATTGGCGCAGTATATAAAGTTTCTTCATACTGTATACCATCTCTAGTTCTAACAAAATTGTGTAGCACGCAACAGGCCTTTATTATGTCTTCGGCAAAGTCTATATTAACGTTTATAGGCCTATGAAAAATTCGCCACTTGTTTGCCAGAATTCCAAAAGTGCATTCAATTTAACGTCGAGCTCTTGATAACCTGTAATGAATTTTTTTTTCGTATGATAGCCCTCTACCTGCATAGGGTCGCATTACAGTTTCGGATAAACCAAACGCTTCATCGCCAACTATGACGTATGGCAATGGCGTAGGATCTGTGTTAGATATTGGTTTAGGTTTTGGTATGTGTAATGACTTTTCTATTAATCTTTTATAAAATACCGAATTTTTAAAAATTGCAAAATCACTACTTTTTCGATATGATCCAATATCTATGAAAGAAAAACAATAGTTACTATCACAAAGTGCCAACAGCACTATGGACAAAAGGTTTTGTAATTATAATACAAAGATCCAGAATCATTGGGTTTTGTAATCCTTAAATGCTTGCCATCTATGGCGCCAATGCAATTGAGGAAATTTGCATATTTTTCAAAATCTGTAGCTATTTTCTTCCATATATCTTCGCTGGGTTCAGGCATGACATTTTTTGCGACTTTTTCCCACAGAGCTTCACATACTTCACGGACAATTCCTGTAATTGTAGATTTGCCAAGACGAAAGTTGTAATGCAGTTCTCCAAAGGAACAACCAGTACCCAGATATCTGAAACAATATAATCTTGATCTGTATCGTTTTGTCAAAAAAGTTGTAAACTTTTCATTTACACATTATAAATCGCGGGCACCAGCTAGTTTAAAATAATGAGTGTCAAATATTTTATTTAAAAATTTTCAAATTTTTAATGAGTGTCTTCAATTATTTGACCGCTCCTATATTTATAAGTCTACAATTTTGTTAGAGATAGTGATTTCTGTTCCAGGTGTAACAACATTACAAAAAAAGTGGAAGAGCATACGGGATGCTTATAATAAGGAATTCAAGAAAGGCAAATCAATTCCTTCTGGTTCTGGTGCATGTAAAGGTTCAAAATACATGTAATTTGACCGGCTTTCTTTTCTTCAGAAGACGGTAGAAAACAAAGAAACGACCTCAAACATACATGAAGTCAAAAATTAAGGAATTCAAAACATTGACCAAAACCAAGATAATTTTGTTAATGCACGTGAAATACAATCAGTACCCAATAAAAGGAAGAAGACTAAAATTACTTCAGAAGAGCGATTGGCTGACATATTAGAAAATAGCATTGAATCAAGGGATAAAATACAGGGACAATTACAAGTATGTCAAAGCAAGATGATGATGATAAGCTTTTTTGTATGTCATTGTATAAAGAGTTAAAAAAAAGTCCCAGAAAATAAGCGTTTGGCTACTAAAATTGAATTACTCCAGGTAATACAGAAAGGGCAGAAATTACCAGCGCCTATTCATAGCACGAGCCAGCAGAACACGCCTAATGCAGTATTTTGGCAAAACCAACAATATTCAAACCCACAAGGATATTTTACTGGATATTCTACAATCGTCCAGGAGAGTCTCCATCGCCTTTATCATGCAATAGCACTGACGATTCACAGTCTTCTATAGTACAAAATATATATTCTGATGTATAAAATAAATATCTTACCTTAATGTAATCACGAGTTTTTCTTCTGGGGCCACGCTTGGGGTATCATTAGATGCAATTTGTTTACTGATCATTTCTAATAATTCATCAATTGAGTTTATCGACATTATCAAACAATTGAAGACTTTTGGTTCAAAACTTCTTAATTTTGGATATAAAGTCTGAAACTGACCATGGGTGAGCCGATCACGTAATATTGGATGCACCCAATACTGCCGTTTCTTCTTTCTTTTTTTTTACGGAGCAACAAATACACACATATTGCTTGTTCGACTTCCATCTTGGACTGGAACGACTGTCACTCTATGCGGATTACGGCACTCCGCATTTACATCCGCGCCTGTCTGAACACTTGCGTTTAGAACCGCGCGATTTGCATCCGCACGGATTACGCCATGTCTGAACTAGCTCTTATTTGTATGAGTTATTAAGTAATCGTTCAGACATAACCGCGCGGTTACGGCAACCCAACCGCCAGAAAATAGAATCGCGCTACTCCCGCGCGTTTCTATTACTACGAAGTCTTTACTTCGCGTTCAGTTGCGTTGCGGATACCGCGCGGTTAGCACGTCACAGCTCGTGAGTTCGCCATGGATCGTTTCGACACTGAACTATTTATTGATGAAGTGGAGAAGAGACCTGCAATATGGGATATTCAGTGTGAGGATTACTCAAATAAAATTATCAAGAACCAAGCTTCGCAAGAGTTAATGGAGATATTTAGAAATTGTGAAGACAAGTTGGACAAAAAGAATATTTTAAGTAAGTAGGTTTATTCACCAAAATGAATCGTATAATTATTATTATGAAGCGCTAGTATATTATACTCTCGGTACACTTTAGGAACTAAATATAAACAAACTTCGGCTGTATTATGCGGACATTTCGAGCATTTTTTAAATGAAGGTCACAACGTTATTTCCTTATTTTGTTTGTTTACATTTAGTTACGCACAGACCTTTCAAGTTCAGTATGTTGGTTGTAGCTACATTTTGTGTCTTGCCATGGAACACGCCCATCCTTCATAAAGTAATGAGCGAATTTATCTCTGATATTCAAAGATGACGGTGCCCCTCTTCCCGCATGCAACGTATTGAGACTAGTCATTGGTGCAGTATATAAAGTATCTTTATATTTATATTTTAGACCATCTCTAGTGCGCACATAGTTGTGTAGAATGCAACAGGCTTTTATTATGTCTTCGGCAAAATCTATGTTTACATTTATAGGCCTATGAAAGATGCGCCATTTGTTCGCCAAAATACCAAAAGTACACTCAGTGTTACGTTGTGACGTCGGGCTCTCGATAACCTAGATATAGTTAGAAATCCTTTTTTCATGTGGTAAACATTTGCCTGAATAGGTACTTTATTATTGTTTGTATATAATTTTTCGAGTGTTTTGTAAATATTTGTGTTTTAGTAATAGTTTTTGTAAATATTTGATTTCAATATGGATCGTAAACGAAAAAAAAAAATGCATGTACGAAAAAAAAAAATGGGCTCAAACGTAGAAGTGATGACGAGAAATAGAATCCAAAGGTAAGTAGAACTGTTTACAGTATTCATGTTTAGGGCCTAACTACAAGGTCAAATTAAATTAGCTAGCGAGACTCCACAGACACACTTCAAGTAACAATACTACCAGCGGTCATTGCCCCGAAACAAATCATTATCATCATCTATACAGGGTGTAAGGTACATGAACGCACATACGTGTTCCAGTGATTCAGTACATGATTCTGGACCCCGTAGCGTTGGAATTTTTCGTCGGCTTTTTCCAAATTTTGAAAAAAAAAATTTTTTTTTTCCACTAAACTGTATAAAGTCGTTTTACCTATCTACCCCAGACATTTTAAATGAAAAAATTATTAATTCAATTTATTCACAAAAAAACGCAATGTAAATAAAACATAAAGAAGCTCCTCGCTCAGCTGATTTTCTGAGTTCACCGGAGGTCATTGCGATAGTACACACAGACACCGACAAAGTACTCCGCCACGAAACTACTTGGTTCGACGCTACTCAATTAGGGATGGGACACGTCGATAAACTAGATCGGAATCGATATTTTCCAAGTACAGTACGACAAGACTTAAGCAAGGAAGACGATGAACAGAAGGATGAAGACTTAGAAGAAATTGATCTTCATCTGTCCGATTTTAGCAAGGAAACTAACTTAACTGCCCCCCTAGCCATATTACTTTTCTATTATCGTTTATGCTAACGCTTAGTACAAAATGTATGGCGATGCGATGACATTACCTACCTGCAATAAGTCACGTGACACATCTACGCGGGTAATGTCATTGCCATACATTTTGTACTAAGCGTTTAGCGTAAACGATAATAGAAAAGTAATATGGCTAGGGGAGGCTGGTTACATAACAAGAAAGCTAATTGAAAAAATAAGTGGGTAATTTGAGTTGGTGCTTTAGTAACAGAAAAAAATCAATCATTACATAGACATCAGAAGATGTCATAAAGCCGGCGCCAGACATGTGTTCAAATACGCAAATACCTACAAAGTCGCGAAGTGTGGCACTGACATTTGCGTATTTGTGCAAAGTTTGAACACATATTTGTAGTTTGCTATCATGTGTCGGTTTTTAGTGCGCACATCAAAGTAAACAAAGTTCAAAGTTTGTGCGGCCTGCCACACTTGTTGCAGTGTTTAGTCGCGTGTGCGCCGCTGAACGGAGCAGTTGTATGCAATAATTAATCTGTGAGTGGTATTTTGAGCGTCAATAATGGAGTGGGGTAATGACGCAGTAATAGAATTTATTGAGCTACTTCAAACAGAACCCTCAATATGGAATCCGAAAAACAGGGATCACAAAAATCGAAACCTGGTAAACGACGCATGGATTAGAATAAAAAATAGTTTCTCCGTGCCGTTTACTGTAGAAGAACTTAAAAAGAAGAGAAATAGCCTACTAACACAGTACAGAGATAATTTGAAAAAGATTAAAGACTCAACAAAAACAGGCTCAGGAACAGATGAGATTTTTAAACCAACGTGGTTCGCGTTCGATGCGATGCACAATTATATGGGTTCCGTATACGATTATCATCCAACATTATGCACTGAGGTGAGTAAATAGACAGATAAGTTATTTCATAATATTATTAAAAACCAATTATTTAATGTAAAAATGCTTTATTTAAAAATGATATATTCACAATTTTACTGATTCAAAATCATATCGACAATTCGACACCTGCATGCAACAACATCGTAACTCACTTTTTGGCGATTTTGAGTTACAATCATATTCTTACTCTACAAAAAATGGAGAATTTTTTGCACTCACTTCGGTGGCTCTAGTCCTTTAAATAAAGATTTTTTTATGTAAATACATCGTGAGTGTCCACTGAAGTTCATAAAAGAGTAAATTTAATTGCACATCATTGTCAACATTGCTCATGCTCACCAAATTACTAAATTACATTGTAAAACAAGTTAAATTTTTTGTTATTATTGGCGAGGCGGTTTCGATCCCTTTCCGTTTTGATAAGTGTGCTACGACCCTTAACCGAAATCTGTAGGATTTTTTAAAATCTTTGACGCGCTCTCCTGTAAAGTTGCTCAAAGTGAGTTACGATGTTGTTGCATGCAAGTGTCGAATTATTAAAATTAATTTCTTGATTGTAAGTACTCTGCGAACTCCTCCTGAATTTTTTGTGCAGAAATTGATCCTCTTCTAGGAATTGATGTAAGCGGAATGAGACCTGTAGGTGGGTCTTCATTTCGCCAGATTCCAGGCATTAAAACATTGTTAATTATTCGATCAAACGACTCTGGTGGTGAATAAAAATGGGATGAAGTTCTGCTTTTTCTCAAAAAATTATGTAAATATATACATGCCATAGTAACAATTGAAGCTTTATCTGGTTGGAGAAGCATGGGCTTTTTGAAGACTCTGAACACTGACGTCATTATACCAAAAACGTGTTCTACCTTGACTCTTGCCTTAGATAATTTTCGGTTAAAAATTCTTTTCATACTTTGTTCAGGGTGGTGTCCTGGGTACGGTCTCATGACATTGTTACTTAATGCAAAGGCACTATCAGCCACAAACACATATGGCACATTTACATTTCTTCCTGGTAACGGACGGGGATTCGGTAGTTTTAGAGTATTGTCGTTCATTTTATCCCATAATATACTGTTTCTTAAAACACCACCGTCGCTCATTCTACCTTGGCAACCCACATCAGCAAACATAAAAAAATAGTCACTGTCTACTAAAGCCAATAGGACAACACTAAAATCTTTTTTGTAGTTTATGTACTCAGACGCACTATGGATAGGCGATTCCAACACAACATGCTTGCCATCTATAGCTCCCAGAGCATGTGGAAATAGCCTTTCAAAGCCAGCTGCTTTGATTAGCCACTCATTCGTAGATTTCGGCAACTGAAACAGAAATTAATAATTTTTGACATTTTTTACATTCACAATGTACAATTTATGCCTAATTATAGTACTTATTATGATTGCAGGAGCGATCGGATTCGAGTATTGTACGGAGAGGCCGTTCACATGAACCGGAATCATGTAACTTCATGGACTCAAATACAGTAAGATCTGAATCACTTTTATCAAGCAATCGAAGTGAGACTCCTGAAAACCAGTCTGATTCTTCTGTGATTCCCAAAAGACGGTGTCGAATGCAGGATGTACTAGTTGCAAAAAAACAGATGGATGAGGCATTTGCATTAATTAAAGAAAGATCCAAAAATACGAAAGCAGTCGGCGAATGTGATTTATACGGCCAACTACTCGCTGAAAAGCTTAAGTCACTACAAGAAGATCACCGACTGATATTAATGAACGAGATTGATAATTTAATATTTAGGTACACTATGAAAATCAGAAAAGAGATACGTTCACCGATAACATATAATGACCAGCTTCCTATTCCAGTTAATCAACATTCTATTTATGTACCTAGATCGTCTCAGTCTGAACAATCTTCAGTTACACCACAAGAGTATGTTCTACCGGGGTCATCCACACGGCAATATTCAGCAGCTTCAAACGATTTTAAACTAAGATCTCAATCCATTAAAAAATACGATATTCAATCAACACCAACGCCATATGAAAGAGACATACGAATACAGACTGAAATTCATGAGATACCGGGGCGATCATTTGATTCTCAAACTGTGTCGCAGCAACCAAATTACATAACAAATACTAGCATCGCATGTGATTATGATAATAATATAGCATCATTTAGTATGAACAGTCTTAATCAGGAACCAGAAGTGCCTAAGAATAAGAAAATTAATATTATTTCGGAAACCACTATACGCCCTAAAAATAACAAAGATATAATTCAAGAAGCATATGAACGATGCCGTGGTACCGATATTAGTGATGATGATGAACATTACCACTTGAATGATTACTAAATTCGGATAACTTTTGATTACAAAATGACATATTTAATTATGAAAACACACTAATTTGATTATTAATCTTTATATTCATTAATTCATTATTCTTTAACTTCATGAACAATAAAGAAATGGTTGAATTTACTATGTAGTTTTCTTGTACTCACCTTCACTTCATCGCGAAGAACTCGAATCAGCGCATTACAAACTTCATATACAATAGTAGAAATAAGTTGATGAGAAATTTTAAATAGGTATTGCAGACTCATATAGCTGTCACCTGTCGCTAGAAACCTTAAAGTCAATGCTAATCGAATTTTTGTAGGAACAGCAGTTCTCCATTTAGTGTCTTTCTTTGAAATTAAAGGAGAAATTCTTTGCAATATTACTTCAAAATCAGCACAAGACATTCTGCAAAAATTATCGAAGTAGCCTACGGGTCTAGGCATCAAATCTTCTAGCATATTAGTCATGAAACCACTGAAAAAAAAATGAATTGGTTAATTAATAATTAATTCAGTAAATTCAATGTTTAAAATTGCAAAGTATTTAACTTACCGTGTTCTCTTACGATACAGTGTAGACATCCATTCACGCCTTCTTCTTGGAGTTTTCACAATATGAGAATGAAAAAAAAAATTAAAGGCACTCAAATAAAACAGACTGACGGAGTCATCAAAATCGTCGTCTATTCTGTCAGCCATCTTTGCGGTAACTGTGCCCGTAAATCATTTGAAATACAAGTCTAGCCGGATACATCTGCGCACATAAAGTTTGATCAAAGTTTTGAAAATGTGTGCTCAAACTTTGATCCCAATGTCTGGCGCCGGCTTTAAGATATGCCAGACGTCCCGTCTGAAGTATTTTTAAAAGACTGTCACATAAAGATATTGTCATTACTAAAATAATGCACTGGTCACACATGCATGGTCATTGGGCATAATCCGACCCGGTCGCGGACATAAATGAAAATGGTATAAAATGAAAGAGTATAAATTCACTTAACATTATACAAGGTGTAACAGGACGATTGACATTCCTTTTAACCACGTAAAGAGAGTCATGTTCTTTACCCGTATACAAAAAATTAATCAAATCCAATGCATACTTTAGCCACAGGAAATTATTTTTCATTTTCTTATTTTTCAACATGATGTAGATCGGAGTCCATAATAATAGGTAAACATTGCCGCCGCCGCGTCCCGCACCCCGCATCGCACCGTTGGTCAGTGACTTTTCATAGATAAAGCGTGTTCACTTTTTATGCAGTTGATTCTGCTATTTATTTTGTTTGAAAACTGCAATTTTTTAATTTTCCATTATTCTACTAATCTTCGTGTTTTAAAATGTTTCAATGGACTAGTACTGTGCTCGTTTTCATTTAATGTCGTACGTCCAGATACACGTTGTATATGGTTATTTTATTTGGAATCAATGGGAGAACAAAGTTTGAACCAAAAATATATTCAAATAAATCGAATACTTTATTTATGTAATATAAGTTCTCGTTCTGTTATATAGCTACTAAAGGGTTTTGGCGAGTGCATGTGCGTCCCGCGTGATCAAATCGGCAGGTATACGTTCGCTCCCTCTCTCTCACACATTAGGTCACGTCTCGCTCGTTGCGCTGCCGCATTATTTCGTTCGTGTCATCGCGTCCTTCGTTGTCTTTCGTTGTGATCTGTGCGTTTACCGGTTATCTTCTGTTTTTATCGACTACCTAAGCACGTTTACTGGACCTGATTATTTGCTGTTTGTTTGGAATTTCTTGGATATGGATAGACGTAATAATTGTGTAGTGTGTGACAGATCCGTGTTACGTCGTAGAAAACACATTCTTACAGAACTGTTTTTAGAAAGATATCGGAATCACGCAGTGTTATTGTTACAAGAAATAATACCACACAAGGTAAGTTTTGTATTAAGATGCTTAATCAGTTTTGTCTATCCCAAATGCAGTATTTTACTTAAATAAATAAAGACATTGTTTTATTCAACCGCGTGAGACTATATTGACAAACTGCTAACTTTATGGCGGCTCGGAACATGAGGCGAGTCGCTGGCCAGTGAAAAAAAAAAATACCACCACCACAAACTCATGTGTCAGCGGGGGTGAGGAGTGGGTTACTGCGCAGTGAGTAGCGCACTTCAGAACCGCCATAAAGTTTGACGTGTACTGTACCTAAGTGAAGATGACTGTGGTCGAACGCTTTCTTTCTAAATACACACATAAGAACGAGACAGTGATATGTGTTTTCTGTATCTTATGAATGTATTCAGGAAGCGAGTGTCCAACCACAGGCGTCTTTACTTAGGTATTCAGTGTTGCCTCCACTTTTATCTAAAAACGTGTTATACTATAACTATACTTACATATTGAAGTATATTTTTGCGTTTCAATGTGCGCTTCAGTAAATATTTCTACTTTGTTATGTGATAAAACCTCGCCTATGTAATATAAATAACGTTGATCAAACTATCTATCGTTATCGTTAGTCAGCGGATAGCCATATTGCGAAAATCAATGTCTTGTAGATGACAAACATTAACTGTTATATTTAAACTTATTTCAGATTCCATTTGATGGTACAAGATCAATATGCCATCCTTGCTGGCAAAGATTTGACCGCGCTGTGCACAATCAGCATGCACAAGGGCAGCCACATGACCAAGTTGATCAAGGAATAGCAGTCGAGGGTCAAGGTTTATTTACTATTCCTGGATATTTACGAGCATCGAATACTGCACGACGCTGCATATTTCAAAACTGCAGGAACATTGTTACTCTAGGTGTGCCATTATATGCCAGATTTTATCTATTACATAATCACAATTTATATGTACCCGATCTAGCACGAGCTTGCCAGCCTCATATAATGACAAGCGATTGGGACATGCTTGCGAATGGTCATATAACACATGAAAACTTTAACAGTGCACACGTGCTAGACCTAATAAGTTTGTACAAATGGGGATATGAGCATCGAAACCAAATGAACTTTGAAAATATTGAAGAATTTGATGATGACGAGCTGCATTATTGGACGTCTTTAACTAAAATTCAATTTAACATTATTTTACAACAAACTCCATCTCTTCGTGTCAGATCTGAATATCCTGCCACCGTTTTAGGGGTTTACTTGGTAAAAATAAGAACCGGCGAATCAAATGAGCGCTTAGCATCAAAATTCAGTATGTCTAGAAGAACATTTAAGAGAAAGCTACAAATAGCTAGACAATGCCTAAGTGAAGATTTTATGCCGCGGTATTTGGGCTTGGATCATTTAACTCGAGATGATGCAGTAGCCAGAAACCTTTTGATCCCAAGCCATATTTTTGGTGGCAACCAAAATGAAAATGGAATTTTTGTGATGGACGGAACGTACTTATATGTCCAAAAAAGTGCGAATTTTTTATTTCAAAGAAAAACCTATAGCCTTCACAAATTCCGGAACTTAGAAAAGCCTTTTCTGGTTGTTTGCACGGATGGCTATACATTAGACGTTGTGGGGCCATATCCAGCGACTACATCAGATGACTCAATCTTGCGTCATCTGTTACAAAGTGAAGAATCCCCTTGGCTTTGGTTTTTTAGACCTAATGACATTTTTATATTAGATCGTGGATTTCGAGACTCAATTCCTTTCATTGAAGAATGTGGTTATGTTCCATATATGCCTCCATCCAGAGGAAGAGGAGAACAATTGACGACTCCAGATGCCAATAAGTCACGGTTGATTACAATGTGTCGATGGGTAATCGAGGCCATAAATGGCCGTTTTAAAAAAGATTATAAAATATTTAGACATACATATTTCAATGTAGCTATGCGAAATATGATGGCGGACTTCAAAATCACGGCGGCAATTATCAACGCTACCAGGCGTATGAAGATAGTGTATACGTCGAACAGTTTATTAACATTATAAATGAGAAAATGAATAGAGAGAACGAACTAGCGCAGTAAGTAATTGAAAACAACATAAATAGACAAAGAGTTGCATTCATGCCATTAGATGGAAACAATCCAGATTTTAGAGATTTCCCACAGTTAACCCATGAAGAACTGATATTATTCACATTGGGCAGCTATCATTCAAGACTGGCTAGGTCGTACTGCCATGAACACATGAGACCAAATGGTGTCTACTTGATAGAGCTCTATCGGTACCAAGGCTTAGTAAACAATAAAATATTGATAAGAGGACGAATTCAGTCGCGACATGTGAGAGCGCGACAATACTTCAATTATATTTTAATAAACCCAGCGAGACAAGGAAGACAAAGTGTTGAAGATTACTACTGCTCGTGTATACACGGCCGTCGTACCGTCGGGAGCTGCGCGCATATTGCCAGTATATTTTATTTTTTATCCTGGGCTAGGCACCAACAACAAATAGAAGCCCCTGCGGTATTTTTAGATGAAATCACAGTTGACATTGATCACGCCGAATAAAAATAAAGTGAAATTGTTTTTTTTTTCGAAATTCCCACAACCCACAAGAAAGCGACCCTTTTTTTTTTTTTTTTTTTTGTGGATGGGAAATCATCAAATGACTTCTCCCGCTCTGGGCGGAGCGGGAGGGCGTGTCAGACTTTTACTGACTAAAACCCACCCGTGTTCCTTCTGTTGCCTGTGCCGGGGCCACGGTAACTCTTTCGAACATCCCGCAACCCTAGCTGGCATCGGCCCTAGCGGACCCCGTCAATAGTGCTGACATCTCTTTGAGGCGCGCGTGGAACACGACGCGCCGTCGACTCGGGCTTGGTCCTTACCGGACGGCGAGCTACCCATTGCTTGCCGTCCGCAAGCCCGCGCCTACGGTGGCCGGGAATCAGCTGCCAATTCCCGACGCCCAGGGCGTCTCCTGCGACGACTAGGGGCGTGAGGGTGCAAAGCTTGCCTCTCCCTCACGCGTCCCGCCTCCTCCTTCACGAGCAAAGAAAGCGACCCTTACCATGTTAAACTAGAGACATTTATCTATATATCCACACAATTTCATTTCTGTCCGCCGTGGGTTTTTCTCCCCTATTATTTGCCCATTGACCTTTATTGGGTCGTCGATATACCAAAAATAGTCTATCATCTGTTAGGAGCATTTCCTACGTCAAATCATATTACCGACTTAATGAAATTTTCATCACTTATTAAAATTAAAATATCAAAACGGCAATTATTAAACAAGTAGGTGTTATTTTAAGGTGAATAAATGTGTATTTTAATAGTTCTATCTATGTTACAACGTTACGTTCGTTTTATTTAACATTTAGACCTGTTTAACCCTATACTTGACATAGTGAACTTAAATGCACATTCCATCCAGAAAAATTTTCTGGCAAATATTATTATCGAATCGATTATTTTTTCGTGCAAACATACTTTCCGAACGTTCTTGAACCATAGAAAAAAAAAGTATATCTATCTCACTTACGCTCTGTCAGTGGTGATCAAAATGGCGAACCGTTTGTCTGCTCCCACGCACTTCAAGTTAAATATCCATTTTTATCTAGATTTATATAACTTATTCAACAATAATTGTCTCAGTTTTACTTTCTACAAATATCCATTTTTATCTAGATTTATATAACTTATTCAACAATAATTGTCTCAGTTTTACTTTCTACAAATCCTAAGCTATTGGTATGTCGTAATATTTTTGCAAAATATGTTTTTAATTTCTCTAAATTTACGACTTTTGTATCGTGTGCATTTAAATTCACACCAACTGCCGCTATGTGATTGACAGAACTTTTGTCACGTGTATTTAAATGCACACTGCCTGGTTTATAGGGTTGCACAGTTACCAAATAATGTATCTTATAATGCACATCGTCAGTAACACAACCCCTTGATTGTTAAAATTAACTAACATCAATATTTTACAAAGCATAATACCGCAACGCAAATAACACCTTTAACCAAACCCACAGCTTTTAGCTTGCACTGCTTTGGTTTCAGAGTACTAGATCACAAAAAATCCTTGCTTTGGTGCCTAAATCCCGAGCTAAATCTGATGAAGAGTCCAGCGAATCTTCGGAAGATGAAGTAAAAATGTGCAGGCCACGTCCCGATGCCTCCGTCGATAGTTCCCCTGCGCGATCCCTGGCGTCTTCTGTTGAAAACATAAACATCTCTGATAGCGATGACAATGAATATCGTGAAGTTTATACCATTAATGCCGTCCATGAAGAACCAGTATCACAACATTCACAACCTATTTTACGTACGAAAAACATTATTGATTCTACCCCAGACTCGCCCACAATTCTTCAAAATGATCCTGACATAATACCACCTTCACCATCAGTTTATATCCCACCGTCACCGTCTGTAAACTCGAACCGCAGCCCTGCACCAACAGCAGCAATTACTACACCTCTTCGTGTTGGTCGTTCTAGGAAAACCCGGGTGATCATAAAGAAAACTATTCTGAAACCAGCCAAATTGATCCCCAAATGGACAAAAGTGAAATTACTAGGAACAGCAGAAATAGAAGACACATTATTTGAATCAATTGATCTTGAGAAGTCACCGCTTGATTACTTCAAACTATTTATTTCGGATGATATTGTAGATTTGATAGTACATCATACCAACCTTTATTCAGTGCAGAAAAGGGGTTCATCAATAAATGTTACCAAAGATGAAATAAGAGATTTCCTGGCGATAATATACTAATGGGCGTAGTAGATATGCCAGCGTATACTGACTACTGGTCCAATGACTTCAAGTACAGTAAAATTGCTGATGTGATGAATCTAAAAAGATTTCAGGCTATTCGCCGCTGCATACACTTTAATGATAACATGAAAGATGATGGTGATAGATACTATAAAATAAGGCCACTTGTGGAAAATCTCCGTCATAACTGCGCATCCAATATTCCTGAAAGGAAACGTTTTAGCATCGACGAAATGATGGTGCCTTACAAGGGCACCAGAGCCGGCAGTCGAAAACAATATGTACGGAATAAACCCAAGAAATGGGGCTTCAAGTTATTCGTTCGTGCTTCGCCATCTGGTCTAGTTCATGATTTCATAATTTACGGAGGAGACGACACTTTTCGACACCACACTTTCACTAAAAAAGAAAGAGGTATGGGCCTTGGGGCTAAAGTTGTAATAGCTTTGGCCAAATCTATAAAGGAAAACCATGCTCCGTACTATACTTCGACAATTTTTTTACATCGGTTGAATTGATGCATCATTTACGGAATGAGTATGGAATATTCTCCTTGGGAACTGTCAGATCAAATCGACTTCGAGGGGCAGAAAAGAAACTACCATGTGACAAAGAATTGAAGAAAAAAGGAAGGGGAGCTTTTGCACAAGTTGCATCCAACGAACACAACATCGCTGTTGTGAAGTGGTTTGACAATAAATGTGTCTTGGCTGCAAGTACTTACGTTGACGTTTCCCCGTACAGAATATAGTGCGGTACAAGAAAGAAGAAAAGAAGAAGGGACCGGTCCCATGCCCAAATCTAATAAAGCACTACAATGCAAATATGGGTGGTGTGGATTTGGCCGACATGTTAGTTGCCTTGTACCGAACGGATTTGAAAGGCCATCGTTGGTATTTGCCACTATTCTCGCAGATCCTGGACATCAGCGTAAACAATGCCTGGTTGCTATACCGTCGCGAGAACAGTGGTAAACAGAAACGGATGCCTCTCAAAAAGTTTCGCGTCGCGCTTTTTAGACAACTGTGTTGTTTTGAGAGGAGCTCTGCTGATCTAGAGTCTGATGCTCTCTCTAAATCTGTAAAGAAGGTAAAGAAACCGGTTGCAGAAAGGCCTGATGACGCTACTCGTTACGATCTGGTGGGACATCTGCCTACTTTCACGACAAAAGGCAGGTGTAGGAACTGTACCAAAAATCAAACAAAGTATTTTTGTCAAAAATGTAATGCACGGCTATGTATAGTTGAAGGACGAAATTGCTTTTTGGATTTCCACACTAAATAGCACTAAGCAAATTTTGTTAAACTGTTTATCTCGTAACTCTACGACTGAATTAGTTGATAAGTATAAAGATCTCAGATTAAAGTTAAATTATACTTAGCTCCTAAGAATTTGTAAGGTATTACCATACTTACATACATAGACATACACATTGATAAAATGTTCCTAAAAGATCTCAAAACTTGTTGTTGTTTAATAGTTTTAATGAAAAGTTAAAAACTTTTGTATTAAACAATTTTGTAGCTACCTATTCATTTAATTTAACTTATTTTGTTTGCCTGTGACAGCGCAGTGCGAATGTCAAGACACATGTCATTTGTATTGTTTCTTTCTTGTTACCCTGGCAGTGTGAACTTAAATACACATATTATATCCTGAAAACTGAATTTCAGAGATTTTTTATTTAATTTTTCCTGACGTCCAAATGGTCCAATTAATATGAAAAAAAGCAAAAGCATTTTTTTTTTGATAAAAATCTGCGAAGTACAGGGTTAAAGACAATCATCTTTTTCCATAACTCAAAATATTTGAGTGATGCTAACAATAATTATTACATTCATACGCATAACAAAAATAAACGTTGTGTGGCGGAAACAATTGCCACTTAGACCACCACCTTACATTTTCTAGAAACCCGCTTCCGCCTATGAAATTGCGCCGCATCCGAAAATCAGGTGATCCATTGTTCTCCGAGGGGTCAACGACCGCACAGTTACACGTGCCGCGTGCACGCACAGGGCGCGTGATATTTGTACCGGCCGAGGTAACAACGTCCTTGGGTTCCGGACCGACGACGTGATCACGAAGCTACCTGCGCGCGCGTCGAGCTACGAGCGTCAGTCTATCCTCGACTAGCGACCCTACCGAACGGGTCACGCCGCGCTTTGTGCTTTGTTCTGTTTATATGCTATCGCTTTGCTTTGTTTAGTAATTTAGTTCAATTAAAAACAGTTTAACAAACAGTAATAATATTCTTCATTCTTTCTCTCGTTACTATTCATTCTCTCATTCTCTCATCCTTCCGATACGCTTCATTCGTTCTCATATAAACTAGGTACCGGGTTCGATTCCCGGTTCGAGTAGAATTTGGCCAACTCGACCAAAATTCTACATTGGTGACCCCGAACATGAACGTCAGCGCAGCCTTCGTGCAACTACTACAGCGTGACGTCATCAGCATCACTTCCTCGAGCTTTCGAGCAGCGAGTCACATAGCCAGCCAGCACCCACGGCTTCAACGGGTATCCTGACCACCAGCATGCAGCGACCGCGCATACCTGGTCATCACCCTCAGCCTCATCAGCAACCTTGGCACAGCACACTGCACTCTCGGCCGGTCAAACAAGCAGAGCCCTTCAAACCTCTCCTGGTCGACGCCAGCAGTCAGCCTCAACCCGGCGCTGTACCACATCCGACGCACTGGAGCATAACGCAGCGCCACCCCGACTCACTGGGGGCATCTCCGCAGACAGTTCCGACTCACCGCGAACTATGCGGCACCCGGTTCCGACTCACTGGAACCTCAACTGGCCCTGGCAAGCATCGCAAGATACACGACTCTGCCCACTATCGACCTCCGGCCTCCGGAGGGGAGTGATGTGGCGGCATCGCCACAATAGAACGCGTCACACTGACGTCACGCAAAATCCTGCATCGCGCAAACAGAGTTTACCGCGCGACTAGCATATATACAACATCCCGACATCAACCGTCGGGCAGTAGCCCACCAGACACAACACCCGTCTGGTCGGAGGATCCTCCCTTTTCACAGAGGATGAGTGAACTTTACACCCTGTTCCTCATGCCTCTACACTGGTGACCCCGACGTGATCACGCCTTCAAGACTGAAGACTCCAAGACCACAAGCAGTCCAGAACACCGGTGGAACAAGAGGAACGAAGTCTAGAAGCCATTTTGTGTGTTTACTTCCGTGACAGACGCAACAGCCGTTGAGGTGGGGTCTCAGTCATAAGCGGTGAGCGATTTTTATTAAGTTTTTTTTGCAATGGCAGAAACGGATGGTTTTGTCGATTGCAAGGACGCTTCCGTTGTCTCTGGAGAGGTATCGAAGGTTGGAATGCCATTGCGTTGTCCCCCATTTTGTCCGGAAGAACCGGCTTTATGGTTTGCGCAGCTAGAGGGCCAATTTATTATGTCCAGAATCTCGAGCGATAACACGAAATTCTATTACGTATCCTCACAGCTGGAAACCAAGTACGCCTTGCAAGTTAAGGACATTATCACCAACCCGCCAGAGAACAACAAATTCGAAACTTTAAAAACTGAGCTCATAAAGCGATTGTCAGCATCTCAAGAGAAGCGCATTAAGCAACTCCTCTGCCACGAAGAGCTAGGTGATCGTAAGCCGTCTCATTTCCTGCGGCACCTTCAGAACCTAGCTGGTTCAACGGGCGCTACAGAGTTCGTCAAAAGTATTTGGACGAACAGGTTGCCACCAAATATTCAGACTGTCATTGCCTCACAAGTAGCTGATTTACAGGTCGAGAAATTAGCTGACATTGCAGACAGGGTGTTCGAGATAGCCCCGATGACACCGCAAGTTGCTAGCACTTCTGCTACCACCGACACCGTTTCTTCGGACCTGGCAAAGCAAGTGAGCGAGCTGACGAAGCAGGTAGCCGCGCTCACTTCACGCATGGACGGCAGAGGGAGAGACCGCTCACGATCGAGATCCCACATTCGCAACCGAAGGTATGATCGCTCTAAAAGTAGACCACAGCAACCGCCTCCTAACCACCCACATTGCTATTACCACTACACCTACGGGGACAAAGCGAAGAACTGTAAGTCGCCCTGCACTTTCACGACGGAAAACAGGAAGGGCAGTCACAAGTAGCGGCCAACGACTGCCCCACATCTTCAGGCCGTCTGTTCATTACCGACCGAACTTCAAAAACGCAGTCCTTGTGGACACTGGTTCCGACTTGTGCGTTTTCCCCCGGTCCGCTGTTAAGACCCCCTGCATCCAGTCAAGGTACGATCTGGTAGCTGCTAACGGCACGGTAATACACACTTACGGGCCTATCCAGCTGCAGTTAGACTTAGGCCTCAGAAGGAACTACAGCTGGAGCTTTACTATAGCCGACGTTGGGAAACCCATCATTGGAGTGGACTTCCTCAGCCACTACAATCTACTGGTAGATTGCAGAAACCAACGCTTGATAGACAGTTTGACGACATTGTCAGTTCCTGCCGCCCACTGCAACACCATCGATATTGCATCCGTGAAAGCTGTCGTAGGGGATACCGACTACCACCACATACTACGTGAGTACCCAGAAATCACACGACCTCCAGGCAAACAGCTACCAGGTGCACACAATACGCTGCACCACATTAGGACGACGCCAGGCCCACCGGTAGCATGCAAGCCCAGACGCCTTGACCCAGCTCGACTTCAAGTTGCCAAGAAGGAGTTCGAGGAGATGCTTGCAAGCGGGGTGGCGAGGCGTTCCGAGAGTGCTTGGTCAGCACCACTGCACTTAGTAAAGAAGAAGGACGACGGATGGAGACCATGTGGAGACTACAGGGCACTTAATGCCAGAACAGTACCTGACAGGTACCCAATTCGACACATTCACGACTTCTCTCACCAACTTTCAGGCTGCACTGTCTTCTCTACCATCGATCTCGTAAAGGCCTATCATCAGTTAGCTATTAACACAGAAGACGTTCCAAAGACAGCGATAACTACACCTTTTGGTCTTTACGAGTTTCCTTTTATGACGTTTGGGTTGAGGAACGCGGCACAAACCTTTCAAAGGTTCATTGACGAAGTCCTACTTGGCCTCGACTTCTGCTATGGGTACGTAGATGACATTTTGGTCTTCTCAGCGTCTTCAGAAGAGCACGAGGCCCATCTACGTCAATTATTCAATCGCCTGAAGCAGAACGGCATCGTAGAACGGCTACATCGGCAGCTGAAGGCTGCCATCATGTGCCACACTTCTTCACAGTGGACAGAAGCCCTTCCACTGGTACTCCTCGGCATGCGTAATTCATGGAAGGAAGATATTCAAGCCACGCCTGCAGAGCTGGTCTATGGTGAAGCACTGCACTTACCCGCCCAGTTCCTGTCTCCCAAAGATGACTTCACCACAACCGATGTCACGGAGTATGCTGCGAGCCTGCGAGTACACATGGCCAAACTATCTCCAAAACCAACTACGTGGCACACCAGCACCACTTCACCCTTCTACATTCCCCGTGGCCTACACTCTTCCACACACGTCTTCGTCCGCCGAGATCATGTTAGAAGATCACTGGAACCGCCATACGCTGGACCCTACAAAGTCATACAAAGAAACTCCAAATACTTTGTGATAGAGGCGAATGGGAAGACCAACAACATCTCAGTGGATAGGCTGAAACCTGCCTACATGACACAAGAGGAAACGGGGGTTACAGCTGAAAAACCAACAGCCTCGAATAGCACAACTTCACCTACAATCGGCGGCAGCACAGAGAAGAGGACGCGAAGCGGGCGGCGTGTCAGATTTCCCGATTTTTATCGACCGTAGTTACGGTCTGGCCAGGGGGAATATGTGGCGGAAACAATTGCCACTTAGACCACCACCTTACATTTTCTAGAAACCCGCTTCCGCCTATGAAATTGCGCCGCATCCGAAAATCAGGTGATCCATTGTTCTCCGAGGGGTCAACGACCGCACAGTTACACGTGCCGCGTGCACGCACAGGGCGCGTGATATTTGTACCGGCCGAGGTAACAACATCCTTGGGTTCCGGACCGACGACGTGATCACGAAGCTACCTGCGCGCGCGTCGAGCTACGAGCGTCAGTCTATCCTCGACTAGCGACCCTACCGAACGGGTCACGCCGCGCTTTGTGCTTTGTTCTGTTTATATGCTATCGCTTTGCTTTGTTTAGTAATTTAGTTCAATTAAAAACAGTTTAACAAACAGTAATAATATTCTTCATTCTTTCTCTCGTTACTATTCATTCTCTCATTCTCTCATCCTTCCGATACGCTTCATTCGTTCTCATATAAACTAGGTACCGGGTTCGATTCCCGGTTCGAGTAGAATTTGGCCAACTCGACCAAAATTCTACAGTTGAAATTGAAATATCGATGTTGTTCGACATCTCTAGCTAAGTGGCCAAAGAGATAACATATGCATGCGAATATGATATCTATTTCAAAGACGTTAGCGTTCTAAAATAATAATTTGGTTTAAGCTCCCTCTAGCGTTGAGTAGCTGAACTCGTTATAAATTTATTGATTGTGACCATATGCATGCGAATATGACATCTATTTCAAAGACGTTAGCGTTCTAAATACTCGTTTGCTGAAATTTATTGATTGTGACAATGTAAAATAATAACTTTTGCTAGTTGTTATAAGACTTATTTTATGACGACAACAAAACGCAAAACTCGAAATCGGTACCTAATACCTATCGGGAACTTTCAAAGCGCCGCAAATTGCCGACAAAGGGCCATTGCGCCAAGCAGACTAGGTATTGTAGGCACTGTGCGGACTGCGGTGAATTCAAAGGAATGATGAAAACTTAGGTAAAGTACATTTCTTTTGCATTTCGCCGATTTTAACGGATTTTTGTCAGTTCCTCGTTGACGTTAATCGCGAACGTTGCGAATTACGGTCATCGGAAATTTATTAAAACAATCTGTGATGTATGTGTATGAGGGTACTTATAAAATAATTGTGTCGTTATAATAAAGACTATGTGGGTTGGAGAAGTCCGCTTGCTTTTGTAATTTGTTTGTGCGTCAGTCCGAATATATAATATACGTGTGGTATACGTGTGGTATACGTGTGGTATACGTGTGGTATACGTGTGGTATACGTGGCCGAGGAACGTTGCTTTGTTTCCGACTTCCGTTCCTGGTTCGAGGACTCCGAACTCTTCACAATCTTTCTGTGTTTTATTTGTATGTTGTTCTGTTTTCTTGTGTTAATCTTTCTATGTAAAAAAGTGTGTTAATCGTTCTGTGTTTTATTTGTGTATTGTTTCTGTTTTATTTGTGTTTTATTTGTGTGATTTTTAAGATGCCTTCTGGACCTAACGATATTTACAGTGCCCAAGAATACGGAAGTATGCTTATGTGTTATGGAGAAGCACGTCAAGCACTGCGTATCTATGTCCAAAGATATCCAGACGCTCGTCATCCACGAGATTCTCGCGTAATAACACGAGCTTACCAACGTATCTTGGACAACCAACCAATTGTGCCTCAGCGCGAGGGAGTTGGAAGGCCCATAAGACCGGCTGTAGCGAACCGCGTCCTGACTGTCGTGCGGCAGAACCCACGACTGGGAGTACGCACGGCAGCTCGTGTAATTCGTAACCATTACAGGACCCGCGTCTCGCACTGGACTGTCCATCGGGTTTTACGCAGAGATCGGCAGCGTGCGTATCACATCCACAAGGTGCAAGCGTTATTACCTACAGACAGGGTATCCCGCGTTAGGTACTGCCGGTGGCTGCAACGACAGCACGACGAAATCTCCGACTTTAATGCAAATGTGATATGGACGGATGAGTCCACATTTACTAGAAACGGAATGTGGAACAGGCGCAATTCTCATATCTGGGCTCATACCAATCCGTTCGCATTGCAGCAGACGGGACACCAAACTCGATGGTCAGTGAATGTCTTTTTTTTTTTTTTTTTTTTTTTGTGGATGGGAAATCATCAAATGACTTCTCCCGCTCTGGGCGGAGCGGGAGGGCGTGTCAGACTTTTACTGACTAAAACCCACCCGTGTTCCTTCTGTTGCCTGTGCCGGGGCCACGGTAACTCTTTCGAACATCCCGCAACCCTAGCTGGCATCGGCCCTAGCGGACCCCGTCAATAGTGCTGACATCTCTTTGAGGCGCGCGTGGAACACGACGCGCCGTCGACTCGGGCCTGGTCCTTACCGGACGGCGAGCTACCCATTGCTCGCCGTCCGCAAGCCCGCGCCTACGGTGGCCGGGAATCGGCTGCCGATTCCCGACGCCCAGGGCGTCTCCTGCGGCGACTAGGGGCGTGAGGGTGCAAAGCTTGCCTCTCCCTCACGCGTCCCGCCTCCTCCTTCACGAGCATTACTGCTTCGCAGAAGGAGGTAATGGCTTCCCATGCACTCTCGCTCCGGTCAGTGAATGTCTGGGCTGGCATTTATAAAGACCTCGTGATTGGACCCATTTTTCTCCCGGAACGATTAAATGGGACCCGATATCACGAGTTCCTGAGAACAACTCTCTCGGACATACTTCTGGACGACGCCTCTAAGCCAGTATCGAGTGTTATGGTTTCAGCACGACGGCGCTCCCCCACACGTGACTCTTCCCGTTAGACGATGCCTCACCGATTTTTTTGAAAATCAGTGGATCGGAAGATTTAGTCCGGAGCCATGGCCAGCTCGGTCACCGGACTTGACCCCATTAGATTTTTTTCTTTGGGGTTACGTCAAAGATAAAGTGTTTGTGTCCGAGTGTAATTCAGCAGCAGATATGAGGAATCGTATCGAGAACGTGTTCACGACGCTGCGTGAGGAGTGTATCCAGAACCCCACCTTTCTGCCACGTGTCCACGCCGAAACTTTGCGCCGTGCTCAGATTTGCGAGCGAGTTGGTGGCGGACACTTTGAACCCTATTTGGTTAGAGGTGAGCGAGCTTGAGGTAAGTTCATTAATTTATACCTACATCACTGGATCGCAATGTAGGTAGCTACTTACAAGCTTCTTTATTATTTCTAACCCTTGTCGGAATCGTATTAGGAATAAGTTTATGGCTAATTAGCCTACTTAGTCCTGAGTGATAAAAAATTAACAAAAACACAAAAAAAAACAAGCGCAAATACTAGGTACTTAACAATAATGTTTAATACAATCTAGGTTACATACTAGGTCTTCTGTTATTAAATGTTTTGTTTTCATCAGTACATTAATTAGGTTTTTTTTACTGTTGTTGGTTGTGCGTTAAATACTTAGTGTTCGTTTGTCCTAAACGTAAATGTATTTTATGACAAAGTACTTTGAAAGCTGTTGTTTTTTGTTTACATTAGGAGAAACAAAGACATAGTTACATTTGTTTACATTCCCTTCGCAGTAGACGGCGCTAACATTATTGTTGCATTTATGCTAATTAGCAAACCAGGTAGGTAGTAGGTACCTTAAAGCTCTTAAAATATTCACAGAACTTTAGTTTTAAAATGCAGCCTAAATTACTGACTTGACTGTACCTGCATTTGCAGCTAAGTTCAAAGATGTCTTTAACTTTTGTTCGACCTTGTAGGTAGGTACATTCATACAAACGGAGCGAGGCGGCTCGCGTCGCGCGCGTGTCCACGTCCGTGTCTGTGTGTGTAAGACGTGTAGGTAATTACGTACCTACTACGCGCTCTCGCGCGCCTACATTCGTTGCGAAGCGTTGAGATCGCATTGTTCACGATACATTGCGTGCTTGAAAATGTCAATTTCTGTAACCGATCATTACCGAGATTAATGACTATCATAATTTTGTTACTGGCATTAGGTGTAACCTTTTCGCGAAGTTTGCGGTATCTTGTCCCTTACAGCCTGTATTGTTTTTATTTCATCGTGTTTAGATAATATCGTATACAGGGTCAAATTAAATTAGATAGCGAAACTCCGCAGAAGTGATGGATATCGATATCTAAATATGATAAAACAAAAATAAATAAATTATATGACGTTCATACATGCTGTCAAGTGTAAGAGTGAGATTGGGGAGGGCGTGAGTGTTGGGGAGGCCGTGAGTGTGTGTGTGTGGGAGGGGTTTGTATGGGGTGAGGGTGTGTGTGCGTGTGTGTGTGCGTGTGTATGTGAATGTGTGTGTGTGTGTATGTGTGTGTGTGTATTTAGTGTTTAAGTATGCGTGGGTCGCTAGTCTAATATACTTTGATTTCTTACTAATACTTCTGAAAACTTTGTCAATGACTTATTTCTTTTCACAGATCCGCTGCTGGTTCTCGTCAACCATTTTCAGATGTTGGCAACCTGTCAGAAGCTCGAAATATGAATCCTACCTCTTCTACTATGGCAGCACCAGTGATGATTGAAAATATTGACAGAACTGAAAATGTAACTAACTCAAACAATAAAATGAACCGTAAAACGAAGATTTGAAGAGGCTTTTCCTTTTCGCCGAATTTCCCTAAGGAAACGTCAACAACCTGTAATTATTAGCGACGACCAACAGCTACAAATTGAAAATGAAACAGAAATTACCAATGATGACAAACTGTTTTGCCTAGAAGGGCGCAGAATCGTATCGATCAAATATTTATCAGAAATTTTGGGAAATATTGCTGATCATAACGAAAAATCTTTTAGATGTAGGTATAGAAATCTGAAATGTATCGGTGAGCGACGTAAAGGTTTTATATCAAAACTGCATTTCAAGTGTGAACTCTGTAATGCCGAATTTGACATTAGTACTGAAGATCCGTCTGACACTTGTGATGTGAACCACGGTGTAGTTGCAGGTATCATTAGTATTGGCTGTGGGTTGGGAAATTTAAATGAATTGGCAGGTAATACTGATATATCTGGTATGTCAAAAAATTTATGGTTTCATAATACGGCAGTAGAAGAAATGGCCAAGGCAGACATCGAAGAGGCAGAACATGCAATAGAAATTGGCAGTGTCGATTGTGAAGGTACACCAATGATTGATGTAATAGCTGACGGGTGTTGGTCCAAAAGATCTTTCCGTAATAAGTATTCGGCATCATCAGGTGCAGCAGCAATAATCGGCGCATACACTGGTAAAATTTTATATCTTGGTGTAAAAAATAAATACTGCATAGTATGTGCAAAAGCTGAAAATAAATAAATTGAACCTGTAAATCATATATATATATATATATGTGTTATTTCTCCTCTACCGTTCGTTATTTCTCCTGACGAAGTTTATTCCGTTTATAAGTATTTATGTATATATGTATATCACTATATATCTATATATATCTATGTATTTACTCCAGTATTTTATAGTTATTTTCGTGTTATCTATCCCTTATGTTGCACCTGCCATGTTTTCTCTCTGCATCACCCTAAGGTTGACTGGTAGAAAATGCCTCAGGCATTAAGTCCGCCTTTGTACGGTATTCTTTTTACTTGTGCATAAAGTTTTAATAAATAAATAAATAATAAATAAATATATGCTTTAAGAACTATTCTGGAAGCTCTTCCAGTATGGAGTCAACGTCGCTTGTTGAAGGATTTGGTAGCTCTTGAAACTCATGGTTCAATATATGCTAGACTGATATCAGATCTGCCCCCGATAGGAAAAAAGGCGCGTCTACCATTTTTTCCAGATTTGAGTTATGTATATTGCCGAAATCAGAAAAAAAAGACGCATCTGCCTGTATTTTTTATATTTTTCTAACTTCCTCCAGTGCGGTTTTAGCACAACAAAATAGGGCGCTTCTGTTCATTTTTTTACACCCGATTGAAGATGAAAAGACGAATTTATGTGAAACTTAATTAAAAAGTCGCATTTATGTAGATAATGTCCTTATACTTTATAGTTTTTTTTTTTAGTTCAGTAATATAAAAGGCGCATATTTGTCCCTATTTCTAAGAGGAAGTTAATAAGACGCAAATAGGTATTTGCGACTAACGCGCTAAAAAAAAAAACTGTTTTCACATTAAGAAAAAAAGACCACATCTGACCACTTGCGCCCTATTTACTTCGTAAAATTGTTTTAGCATAGGCGCATTTGCCATAAGCGCCTTAATACTTTACGTTGAATAAAAAATTACAATATGATACTTAATAAAAAAAGGCGCAAGTGTACAGAAACGTCCTTTTTTCCTAGAATTGTGAATCAAGCGGAGATTGCGCGGGGGTCGGGCGGGGTATGCTTAGTACGGCGCCTGACCAGTTGCTATGTCAGTTGCGCCCGAGGAGGTTTAGGAGCACGACGTGTCGCGGTCGCGCAATTTTTCGCAGCGTGATTCGTCGTAACAAAGTATTTTTTATTTGATAAGTTTGTTTGTTGTTTATGTGTGCAATTTTATTCAACCGTAGTGTGCCAAATAATAATACAAATTGTATAAGACTTGTTTTGATAGAAAAAAAATATCAATGTCTTACTTCTACCTAAGTTGTGCCAAGTACCATTATATAGTAAAATCAATAAATTAAAGTAAGCACATCATTCGGATGTAGGTGTATGAAAATTATTTTATTCATAAACATTTTTATTAGGTACTTACATTATATCATTTCATTGAATAAGATTTATAATACATTAGTGATACTAACTGAAGTAAGCTTTTATTGAGATAATCTTATTGAATTGTGTGTGTTTATAAAGCATTCTAACACTATTAATTACTGTTGTTACAGCTAAAACTAACATGAAAAAAGGTCGATGCTTTGAGTTAGTTACTAAAGCTTTAGCTTCCACAAGTACGGAAAGTACAAATAGTACTGCAGCCGAAAATACAGAGCGAATTTCGCTGTATCCCTTCATTAACGACCAACACCCTTACCAAATAAGCCATGGTGAAGAAATTAACCACGTCTCTACAACTGACAATGTTCTTCCGGATAAAGTCTGCGATAATACCACCACTGCAACTACTATCAGCAGCAGCAGCAGCAGCAGTTCAACAGAAAGTGATTTTGACTCTGATGATTAAATTTTTAATTAAGATTACATTCCACCACAAAGAAAAAACAACAAAAGTAGTGTTATCGACTCAAATTCAGATATTGATTTCATAGAGAATTCACAACAAAACAACATTCGCGTAGCAGAGTCACCTGAACGAGAAGATTTTGAGCCCGAAAATCAGACTGACCAGGCTTTTGAAAATGTAATCCAACTTACCAAAAAAGGAAGTGTACGTAAACGCAAACATTACGGTACTTCATTGCGAGAGCGTACTAAAGCTAAGAAAGAGTTAAAGACTATTACCAAGTATTGCGTTAAACCAGGTTGTGGCGAAGAATGTAAATAAAAAGTGTTCTTCAAATATATCTGAAAACCAGCGAGGTATTATAAATAAGCAGTTTTGTAATTTCACTTGGAGAGATACATATTAGGTTGGGCAAAAAGTCTTTTCGCATTATAGTATGTATGAACTTGTAATAAAATCTCTTTGGCTATACCTACTATTTGTATCTGGCTGGTTTTGGTATCATTGAAAATTTAAATTTTAAAGAACATAATTCCAAATTCAAATTAGGAAAATGTGTGTGTGATTTTCATTTGTTTTTCGTACTGTCAAGATGAGTGAATCTAATGAAGAAATTCGATACATTTTAAAATTTTACTACAAAAAAGGTAAAAATGCAACGCAAGCCGCGAAAAAAATTTGCGATGTTTATGGACCTGGTGCAGTGTCTGTGAGAGTAGCACAAATTTGGTTTAAGCGTTTTCAATCCGGAAATTTTGATGTCAAAGATGCACGTCGCTCTGGTCGCCCTATTACGGATAAAATGGATGCCATTTTTGAAAAAGTGGAGCAAGATCGGCATATCAGTAGTTACGACGTAGCTGAAGAACTGGGAATTGACCACAAAACAGTTTTGGCGCATTTGAAAAAAACTGGGTACACAAAAAAGCTCGATATTTGGGTACCTCACGAGCTCACTGAAAGAAACCTAATGAACTGTGTAGGGGAGACCGGGGATGGTTGACTATAGGGGCAGGTAGACTAAGCAATAATAACTCGCCACTATCGCGTGTTTTTCATCAATCAATCACGAGCGACGATGCCTCTCCAGGCCCCACTAACTTGTGCAAAGTGAGCCACTCCAGTCGCACGGCGTTCGTGAGTGGGATCACATGTTGTGTTTTTGGTCTCGGTAAGTTATTTTTTTCGTTCGTACTTTTTTTGTTATTGTGCCTATGGATCTGTTAGAAACATTATTGTTGTTATGCAAAAAGTAAATATGATAGTTTTATTCTATATTACACAGTATTGCTTCCATGTTAGTGCTAGAGTTTGCACGTGATACGCCGGTAAAATTCAAAATGGCGTCAGGGGTTGGTTGACAAATTTTGTTCGGGGTAGGTAGACTACTTAGTCAACCAACCCCTTTAAAATAAATATAACATTTAATACTTATTTTTGATCTTACTTACAAGATTTGTGCGGGCAGGTTAATGTGCACATCAATGCAAACACTATATGGTCTTCTCTCACATACTAAATTACAGTAATTGTATTTTTACAGAAAATGAGGACGTACAAAAGAAAATCTGAAAGGGGTGATGTACCAAAAGATATTTTAGAAAGAGCTTGCCATGAAGTTATTTTCGATAATAACAGCATAACAAAAAAAAACGCCACAAACGCCACATCAAAGAAATATCAAATTCCATACAAAACGTTGCATCGTTATGTAACTAAACTTAAACAAAAGCTAGAAAGTAATCCGAACCCTACGAGAGCTGATTTGACCCTGGACACGGTGGGGTACATAAAAAATAGGCAGATATTTAGCGATGACGAAGAAAATAATCTGGAAGCTTATTTGAAGACGGCTGCTGACATTTATTATGGATTAACACCGTACGAGACACGCAAGTTTGCATTCGAATACGCAAAAAGAAATAATAAAACTATGCCTGAATCTTGGAATACAAAACAAATGGCTGGCGAAGATTGGCTTGGTCATTTTGTAAAACGTCACCCTTCGTTATCAATAAGATCACCTCAAGCTACAAGCCTGTCCAGAGCTACGTCGTTCAACCAAAAAAATGTAAGCGAGTTCTTCCTTAACTTGAAAACAGTTTATGAACGATTAAATCTAAGCCCAGGTGATATTTGGAATGTTGATGAGACAGGACTTACAACAGTTCATGTGCCTAATAGAGTCATAGCTCGCCGGGGTATTAAAAACTTGGGAAAAATTACTTCGGCTGAAAGAGGCACTTTAGTGACAGTTGCAGTAGCAGTTTCAGCTCTCAGCAACATGGTTCCTCCATTTTTTGTATTCCCAAGAGTACACTTCAAGGACCATTTTATTAATGCGGGTCCTGTAGGTTCAGAAGGTGACGCTAACCCATCTGGGTGGATGAAAGAAGAAAATTTCATAAAATACGCAAAGCATTTTGTGAAACACGTTAAACTCAGTAAAGAAAAGCCTATTCTTCTGCTCTTGGACAACCACGACTCACATTTATCTATCGAAGTGATTGATTATTTCAAAAACAATGGGGTTACAGTTTTGTCATTCCCCCCTCATTGTAGCCACAAACTACAACCTCTCGACAGAAGCGTTTACGGCCCTCTCAAAAAATATTTCAATAGAGCCAGCGACAACTGGCTAGCTAGTCACCCTGGAAAAACCATCACAATTTACGATATCCCGGAATTGTTAAAAACATCTCTGCCAATGGCGGCTACCATCGACAATATACAGTCTGGATTCAGAGTCACCGGAATTTCGCCGCTTAGTGAAAACATATTTCCTGAGTCTGAATTTAGTGGAGCCTTTGTGACTGATAGACCATTACCAGAGGCACAAGATGACGCTAGATCCTCGACCGCTGGCTGTGCGGTAGCAGGTCCATCAAATTCGCAAAATAATGCAGACATTGGAAGTACGGTTGCTGTTCCATCAACCTCCCAAACAAATTCATGGATTACTTCACCTCAAATTATAGAACTTCCATCAAATTCAGGTGAAGGTTCTGTTAATCTGATGCCTCCTGTATTGCCCGAAAGATCAAGGTCATCTAGTACCGTTTGCGAATCACCTTCTATTCTTGATGAAGAACACGTACAAGAAGAACTAGAAATAGAAAACATACATCAGTCAGGCATTGATGCACGTCCATTTGAAACACCACCTCCACTTGGATTTAATGAAGATATACTTCCACATATCGAACCACACTCAAGTATAACACCACCTCCACCTGAACTTAATCAAAGTTTCCATTTACCTGAAGAGATTAGACCTTTTCCGAAAGCAGCACCTCGATTGGGAAATAGAATGAACATACGAAAACGTAAAAGCACCATATATACAGACACTCCTGAGAAAGAAAATCTTCTTGAAAACAAATTGAAGCAAATACGGAAGAATACTATAAAAAAGATGAAAAAAGAAAAAACTACCCCCAAAACAAAAGGAAAAAACAAGGGAACAGGCAAAGGCAAAGGAAAGGGGAAGGGAAAGAAAACTAAGAATAACGATGATCTTTTAGATACAAGCGACGACGATGACGCAATTTGTCTGGAATGCACCGAACTCTATTCAGCCAGTGAACCTGGTGAAGAGTGGATTCAGTGCATTACATGTAAGTTATGGGCTCATTCTAGATGTGCAAAAGGCAATTTACTAATGTACGAATGTAAGAATTGTGATACAGATTTAGATGACTGATATGACGGTCTGATTTTAGGTAGTTCTTTACTAAAACTAGATAACATGTGACTGGTTGTGTTCATAGTTAGATTTAGTTTTAGAAAGGAAAACTTTTGTTTTGGTAAAAGATTAAAGTGGTTTATAATAATCAAAGATGATAATATTTTGTTAGGAGATATACTTAAAAACTTGACTGATTGACTGTTATATTTTCATAAATAAGTTAATTTAATAAAAATAAGTTTTCTGTTGTAATAGTTTATAATATTAGATACTCACAAATTTATGTATGTTGATAATATTTTATAAAAGCAATTTGTTGATCTTTGATTAGCGATTTATTAAAATAATTAAAGTTATAATTAAGGTTGAAACACAAAGTACAAAAATTAATCTTACTTATTATTAAGTTTTTTTTTTATAGTTTAAAAAGAGACTGTTACCTTTATTAAAGTTCTTTATTAACCGAGAATGGACCAAAAATTTAAGTTTGTTTATAATTAAATAAAAAGTTTCTATCATTTAATACATTTTAATGTTTTATTTTATACTATAATCTTCTTTATTTACACTAATTACTGCCTAGGTCAACCTATCCCATGTTTATGGCCAACTTACCCCGAACATGGGGTAGGTTGACCAAGCGTCAGGGGTTTAGAAAATTGACTAAATAAGTATTATAATGATAAATATACAGGTTATAGATTACTATTTTAGGTGCCTGAATATTTCTTCTATCTGTATCAACTGTTGCTTTTGTTATATTAAGTTGAACATCAGAGTTAGACGAGCTTGAGTCAAAAGTTAGTCAACCATCCCCGGTCTCCCCTACTCATTTGTGATTCCTTATTACGACGTAATGAAACCGAACCATTTTTACAGAAGCTGATAACTGATGATGAAAAGTGGATCACGTACGACAAGAACGTGCGAAAAAGGTCGTGGTCAAAGGCCGGTCAGGCTTCACAGACTGTGGCGAAACCCGGGTTAACTCGCAACAAGGTGATGCTGTGTGTGTGGTGGGATTGGAAGGGCATTATTCATTATGAGCTGTTACCACCAGGCAGGACCATCGATTCTGAACTCTACTGCAAACAACTGATGAGATTAAAGCAAGAAGTTGAGAGAAAGCGGCCGGAATTAATCAACAGAAGGGGTGTGGTTTTTCATCATGATAACGCTAGACCTCACACATCTTTAGCCACTCAGCAAAAATTAAGAGAGTTTGGCTGGGAGGTGTTAATGCATCCGCCGTATAGTCCTGACCTTGCACCTTCAGATTTCCACCTGTTTCGGTCTCTTCACAATTCTTTAGGCAGTGTCAGGTTAACATCACGAGAGGACTGCCAAAACCACTTGTCGCGGTATTTTGATCAGAAGTCCCAAAATTTCTATAGCAATGGGATCATGTCCCTACCTACAAGATGGCAAAAAGTTATCGAACAAAATGGTACCTACATACTTTAGTTAAATGTGAATAAACTATATTAAAAGATGTTTTGAATTTTCTTAAAAAATGCGAAGAAACTTTTTCCCCTACCATATAATTAACAACACATCTCAAACTATACCGGCCAGGCGAACAAAAAAAAAATCCTAACTCAAAAGTAATTAACCGAGGAAAAACTATTACATATTTTATGTTGAATGAAAATAATGAGAGAGTAACGGTGTGCAAGATTTTTTTTTTGACGACCCTTGGATATGAGAAAAAAAAACGACAAGATTCTGCGAAACGCTTTGAAACAAGCGCAAGTACAAGAAATAACGGATTTGCGAGGCTGTAATCCCAACCCTAAAAAGATCGATAATAAGCCCATCATTGATCACATTAATTCTTTTCATCCTGCTGTATCACACTACAGAAGGGTACATGCACCCAATCGAAAATATTTACCGTCAGACCTAAATATTCGTGATATGTACAAAGACTTTTGTGAAAAGATGGGTATAACTGAGCAGTCCGCTCCCGAAGATTGTGTACCTTACGATCACTACCGACGAGTTATTAAAGAACTTAATATCTCTTTCGCAAAACTAGGCAATGAGGAGTGCGAAATATGCGAAAAATATAAATTACATAACCCTGATATTATAGAGATCCGTCATCGAAATTGCACCGGATGTAAGGAATACGAATTACATCACAGAAGATACATTTTAGCACGACAGAAATACGATGAAGATAAATCTCGTCAAATGAGTATGCAAGACCAAACCAGTGACGCTATGTATTACTCAGTAGACCTAGAAAAGGGTATAATGTGCCCTCGTCTAGATGAATTCAAGGTTGCTATATTTTGCCCAAGACTGATATTATTTAACGAGAGTTTCGTACCTCTGGGAGACAAGAAATTTCGAGGCGCGAGGGACACATTTGCTTGTATCCGGCACGAAGTTATTGCTGGCAGGAAAAAAGACGACATCATAAGCTGTTTCCGAGCCTTTTTTTGCATTATCGTGATGTCAAGCACATAACTCTGTGGCTAGACAACTGTGCGGCTCAAAACAAGAACTGGAGTCTTTTTTCCTATTTATTGAATCTGATAAACTCAAGCGATGTCAATTTGGAAACTATCACTCTGAAATATTTGGAAGTAGGACACACATGTCAGCGGATGAATTTCATCACCAGGTCGAGTTGTCACTCAAAAAGAACTTCCATCACGCGGTTTCTGATACTCATCGCAAAATCACTGTAAAGAAAATGGTCGTCAGCGACTTTTGCAGATTTGAAGATTGCTCTTCTTCCTACAAACTTCAAAATATGATACCAAGAGTATATCTGAGTAACATGTGCGAAGTCATTTTTCGAAGGGGAATCAATACTTTAGCATTCAGAACTGATTTTGATGGCTTAGAAAGAGAACTAGACTTCCTGAGAGTGAAAAATATTAAAATTGGCATTCCAAGACCAGTAATAAAAACTCAATTCAGAGGAGTTAATGAAAAGCGAAAATCTGATATAATCAATCAGTTACTTTCTCTTATGCCAGAGAACCGAAGGGCGTTTTGGCGAAATTTGCCAGTTAATGACAACTCTGTCGATTTGATTAACGAATATGAGGAAGATGTTGACAAATAGGCACACAAAGCAACAGCAGCTCTTTTTCTTTGGTGGCAGTGAAACTACATTTACTTCGCTGGTTAACCCTTTAACCGCGCGTGTCGCATATATGCGACAAATATTTCCGTGTCCCTACCGCGCGTGTCGTATTTCTGCGACAGAGAACATGCATGATTTTTTCGTTCTATTTTCGTCCTATTAATTGCGTGGTACAACTAAAACTATTATTAAATAGAGCTATTATTTACAACAATTACTTAAAATTATGTGTCATAACTCTAAGCATTCAAAAAACTTAAACAAAAATAAGTAATTGGCAGCTTGAAATTTTCTTCGGCGTCTATCGCGCGCGTCGCATAAATATGACCATAGGGATGGGATACAATGCAATGCGCATTTTAAAAACGAAATAACAAACAGTTAAATAATCAGGTATAATGCATCATTCAGCATAAAATAAACGGTGTCATACCAAATAAAGTTAAATTTAACATATTGCCTTGTGTTATTAATTCTTTTCCTTATTATTCATAAGAAAAATATCCCTCACGATCTTTGTATAATGCCAACATTTGACGTTAGTTCCCATCCCTTGACTCCTATGCTTGCAACATATTTCTCTAGTTAGTCTAGCGCGGCTGTCACATTAATACGACCACTGCCTACGTCACAAGCGGATCAAACGAATGGAAAGTTCCATTAATGTTGTTCGTTGGTATTTGTGCATTGTCGATAAAATAGTCACATTTCAATTTTCAATAATGACGACTACTGAGGAATTATTAAGAATATTAGAAGGTGACGACGACGAGTGTGACGACGAATTGGAATTATCCGATTCGATAGAATTTAGAAGTGATGGAGAGGTAAGTACCTATTTCAATTTCTTCTTAGGTTATTTGCACATTATTCAGTAGGTATAGGTATAAATAAGACTTTCGTTGGGTTTAGGTAACTCCTTGATGAATCGAAATAGTATTTTAAATATTGTGATGTAATTCTGTTATTACCTATATTACCTACTTAACTACCTACATATCCTATCGATTGTTCAAATTTGGAACCGTGTTGTATGTTGTCCTTACCATTATTAAGGTACTGTGACAGTACCTACCAAGCCGGACAGGCACTCGCACTCGCGTTTGTCTCTTTTTCTCTCTCTCTCTCTCTCTTTCATAAATCATTATTCGAGTTTGGGTGTAGCTGTTTTGTGTCCGTGACTTGTGTGTTTGTGAAGTCCCAAGCTACACAGGAATTATTCCTAGTGCATGAGTTATCTTTAAAAAAAAGATAACTTTAATAAGCGTTCTGCACACGATGCCGTCACCGCGCCGTCGCCGCGCCGACGCCCGCCGCACAGTTACACTGTAGAATACGAGTCGCGCGAAGCCCGCCACCGCGCCGCCACCGCGCGCGTTCCCGTCCCTGTCTGTTTGATTCATTCCATTAGGTACCGGCTGCGTGCGATCTCGCGGCGTGCACGTTCGTACGCGGTCGGTAATGGAATCAATGGAATGAATCAAACGAGACAGGGACGGGAACGCGCGCGGTGGCGGCGCGGTGGCGGGCTTCGCGCGACTCGTATTCTACAGTGTAACTGTGCGGCGGGCGTCGGCGCGGCGACGGCGCGGTGACGGCATCGTGTGCAGGAACGCTAACTAGGTTCCTTTTTGTTAAAGTTATATACCTACCTAATGAATATAAAAATAATATACTTACGTAATAAATTTTAATTTGTCATTTCAGGATCATGACGACAATGAAGGCATTAATTGGACGTTAGACATAACTGTACCTGATAAAGAAAACTTTGACGAATTTATTTCGGGGGTATCACCTTCAGTACCTTTGAGCAGCGACTCCTCGGAACTGGATATTTTTGAACATTTTTGTGGCAATGATTTAGTAGAAAAAATATGTTATTTTACTAACAAATATCACCAATTCTATGTCAGGCATACGGATCTAAGGGTGTACGCTCGTTTAAAAAGGTGGCAAGATGTGACTGTTCATGACATTTATATCTTTTTAGCCCTTACGATGCTCTTTACAAGGAATAAAAGGCTCACTATTGAAGAACATTGGTCTGTAGACCCCCTTTTAAATAGTCCCATATTTCATAGTATTATGTGTAGAGGTAGATATTGCGCAATACTGGCAATGCTTTCATTTTCTGAAGTACACGATGTAAGTAATTTATCAAGATTATATAAAATTGAAATGATGATTGACCACGCACGACAAAAATTTCGACACACATTGGTCCCCGGAGGCAAACTATGCATTGATGAAAGCATTGTGCCTTTCAAAGGTCGTCTGGTAATCAAACAATATTTGCCAAAAAAGCGAAACAGATTTGGAATAAAACTTTTTGTTTTGTGTGATGTCGAATCAGGGTTTATAATTGATTTCATTGTTTACTGTGGTTCACAAACACAAATAGAGCATGTACCAAATTTAGGTATTACAGGATCAGTAGTCACTGAACTGGTACAAGGTTATTATCATAGTAATCGAGAGCTATATGTCGACAATTGGTATTCTAGTCCGCGACTTTTTCTTTATTTAAAACAAAGAGGCATTTATGCATGCGGTACGGTCAAAAGTAATAGGAAACATATGCCAAAATTCAAAAAACTTAAGCGTGGAGAAATAGAAGCATTTTCATCTCCTCCTCTTTTAGCGTTAAAATGGCAAGACAAAAAAGCTGTTACCATGCTGTCTACCATACATGATGACAAAATTGTTCCGTCAGACAATTTGGATCATTTTTCTGGTCTGCCTAAATTAAAGCCGCAATGTGTAATAGATTACAATAAAAATATGGGTTCGGTGGACATCACCGACATGATGATGAGTAGCATAGGTTGTATAAGGAAAACTAGGAAGTGGTATAAAAAATTAGGCTTCCACATCATCGATTTGTTTATGCTTAATGCTTTTTATTTGTTCAGAGTCTTAAAAAATAACAAAAAACATAGTTTTGCAGATTTTCAATTAAATGTGATACGGCAACTTTTAGAAAAAAATAAAAGATTAATTGCAAATACTAGCCCAGCGTTCACTTCTGGTACTCAGTCCAATCCTCCTCGCAGTCTACATATCGATGCTTTGGCACATTTTCCTGTACGAATTCCCAGTGGCAAAAGTCAGCGTTGTAAAGTATGCGCGACTAAGAATAAAAGATCACACACACGGTATATGTGTAAAACGTGTAATGTTTATCTTTGCGTTGACACATGTGCTGCGGAATACCATAGATAGAAGCTATCGACTAAATATCGATAGTTTAAGTAAGTAGGTAGATCATCCTGTCACTAATTTCTTTTCTTGCGTTGCTCTATTTAGTCTGTGTTCAACTTCACTTTGTCCATGTCAAACACACCGAGCCCACGTCTTTTTTTACGGTTCAGTGCAAGTGTTATGCGAATTGAACCCTAGTTATATTATACACCTTGAACGTCACAGTTTTGTTGAGCATTAAATTTAAATTTGATAGAAAACGAAATGACATCGAAAAGTAAGTAAATTGTGCCAAATTGATACTTGTAGCCTTTGATTATACACATCCTGTAGCCATTTTTATAGGTACTTATTTATATTTAATTGCTTTTAAGGAAAGTATGACGAGTCTCAGGAATGTAGTCAATCAATTTTGGATCCAACTAGCGATAGTCAAGACGAAATGAATCTTGAAGATGTAGAAGATGTATGTTTGCCTTCGTCGGTAGCACAATCCCAGTTATGTTACTATGTACCACATGACGGTGACTTACGAAGTACAGATAGTACGCCTGATTTATTTGTATCAAGAGGAACACAAACTCTAACAAAAATATCAAGTGTAGGCACACAATACGAAGCGATCAGCACTGACCTAATTTCAAAAACGGCAAAAATATTAGCCGAAAAACATTTCGGTACTAATGTGACTCGCACGAATAAATTTATAGAAACGTACACACATTTTGTGACATCTATAATACGTCTGATAAAAACAGACAACGAATAATTTTATGAATCATGTACCTACTACTTGTTACCTACTGTTTGACTGATTAATTGTCCTTTTTTTTGTTTTTAGCTTATGACTGCGTAATTCTAATTATAGTTGTTGCAATTCACGAGCGCACTCAAGCCTTTGCGTGTAGGTTTCGTGTACGTACACGTCACGTAGGTACACATTGCACTTGTGTGTGTGCCCGACGAAGCGAACAGTTGCGCGCGGACGTCATTCATAGGTAGTTACAAATAGGTAACAGTTCAACACACATCTAAATGAAAAGTGCGCTCGTGAATTGTAACAACTATAACCTACTTATTATAAATGCGTAAATCATTGCATTTGATCTAATAGGTAATCAAAACTTATTAGGTATTTTATAGTATACTGAGGAATATGTGTAAATGAATGTGATGTAAAGTATTATACTCCATTTGTTTAGGTAATTAAATAAAGGTAAACAAAAAAACCACGTGCCGTGGTTATCCAACTAAACGTAATACCAGTCTATTCAGTTGTCATGCTACGTCACAGTTGTACTCTTCAATTTAGCAACGTTATAATTCGTTAATAATGTTGCTAAATTGAAGAGTACAACTGTGACATAGCATGACAAGTGAAGTGAGTGATATTACGTTTAGTCGGCTAACTAAGTCACGTGGTTTTTTTGTTTACCTTTATTTAATTACCTAAACAAATGGAGTATAGTAACTGGTAAGCAAAAACAAAAAAAACAATTGTGATTCAAAGATTTATTATACTTAGTTTGATTTGAAAAGGAAAAAGTCGAATAATAAGAGATTATTTTGATGTAAGTAATTAAAATTTAGATAGTAAGATTAAACAATTGTGATACAAAGATTTAGCCATTGCTGTTGTAGGTAGATTTATAAGAAAAGAAAAAAAGTACCTAGTCGATTAATAAGAGATTATTGTGATGTAAACAATTCGAATTTAGTAAGGTTAAACAATTAGTAACTGTTAAAAACATTTACTTATTAGCTTAAAGATGAACGATTGTGATACGAAGAAAGTGATTAGGGTGGTTAATTTAAAGGTCCTACAAACAAGCGCGACACGCGACACAAAAACATGAGCGGTTTCTTTGTGTCGCGCCTGTTTGTAGAAGCCATAAGGCTGATTTAAAATAAAAACATAAAAAATTCTTTGACTTTTTTTTATCGATACAACGATTGCCCCTCCTTATTTATTGTAGGTATTATTTTGTCGATTTGTAGCCTCGCGCTAGGGGCACGACAATTGATATTTAGCCAAGCGGTTAAAGGGTTAATGCTATCTATTTAGAATTTTTAGATCAGAGAATATTTTCTCAAAAAAGCAATTTTTACACTTATTTTTAAGATTTGTCTAAGGATTAATAATAATTGTTTGTGATCTTACGTTAAAGTTAGATTTTAATAAAATCAAGAGGCAGTTAAGACTGATGTTTTTTTTTTTTAATTTTTTGATACTGATTTTATAATGTTTTTCACTTTGATATTTTAGTCACATAATAATCATAATATTGTTTGTGTAAACACTTATAGTAATGTGATTATTAGCCTAAGAATGTTATTTTTTTTAAGACGTGTTTGTTAAAATAAAGATTAAGGAGATAATTATAACACAAGTCAACAAAAAAAATAAAAAATTTTGGTGCCGAGATATTGTTAGTGGTTTTGTATTAGGTATGCACTGGCAACACTAAACATATTTTTTATCTTTTTTTCCTACGTGTAATTTTTGATCTACCCGCAGTTTTAAATATTGATAATAATCAGTACTTTCTTGTGCATGATTTGTTATCTTATCGATACATTTCTATAAATAAGTTGATTTTTATATCATGTCTTCATCGCGAAGAAGTTGTCTCAATGACCCAAATGTGTTTTGTTACATTTGTGGTGAATACACAGTTAAAAAGTTCAGAAAACCAATAACAGATTTTATAAAAAGTGCTTATTTTTCTTACTTTAAGTCCAAAATTGTCGATGAATACAAGCCGTGGACACCTCAAATTGTTTGTAAAACATGCTATGAACATTTGCGACAGTGGATCAGTGGTCAAAGAAGTCGTATGAGGTTCGGAGTGCCTATGCAATGGAAAGAACAAAAAAATCACTTCGATGACTGTTACTTCTGCTGTGTCAATTTGCGTGGTGTTAATGTTAAAAAAATGACTTATCCTGACTTGGAGTCGGCTAGAAGACCTTTGCCACATTCAGAGGAAATACCTGTTCCAACATTATGTTCCATTCGTGAACCATCATTTGAAGAAATCGTTAATAAAGGGTGTAGCGACAGTGATTTCGAAGGAATACCATCTACAGAACCAAAACTTTTTACTCAAGAAGAATTAAATGATTTGATTAGGGATCTTGAACTACCTAAAGAATCTGCGGAGGTTTTGGCTTCTAGATTAAAAGAAAAAAACTTGTTGGCGTCAGGTACAAAAGTGACATTCTATCGTACAAGAGAGCAAAACTTGCTACCATTTTTTCAATCGGAAAATGATATTGTTTTTTGTTCGGATGTGCAAGGCCTTATTCTCGAAATGGGTCTTTCAGAATACCATCCAAATGAATGGCGCCTCTTTATAGACAGCTCTAAACGAAGCCTTAAGTGTGTCCTTTTACACAATGGCAACAAACATGGTTCAGTTCCCATTGCTCATTCAACAAAATTAAAGGAAGAATATCAAAACATTTCACTTGTGCTAGACAAAATAAAATATGCCGAACACGAATGGAGTATTTGTGTTGACCTAAAAATGGTTAACTTCTTATTAGGACAGCAAAGTGGATACACAAAATACCCATGCTTTTATTGTATGTGGGACAGTCGTGCCAAACATCAACACTGGGAAAATAAAGATTGGCCCGTACGTAAGACGATGGAAGTGGGAAAGCAGAATATCATAAATCCGCCTTTGGTATCACGAGATAAAATTATACTGCCCCCCTTGCACATAAAGCTAGGCCTTATGAAACAATTTGTTAAAGCGCTAGACAAAAATGGGCAATGTTTTTCTTATATTACGAGAAAATTTCCTGGTCTGAGCACAGAAAAGATAAAAGCGGGAATTTTCGACGGCCCACAAATAAGAATATTAATAAAAGATACTGATTTCTTAAGTACAATGAACAATTTGGAACGACTCGCGTGGACATCGTTTGTTGAAGTTTTCAGGGCCAATTAAACATTACGGAGATGGATATGTGCTTATTTGCCGTATGGACTGGAGAGGAGTACTCAATGAAAGTCGATTATATAAAAAGAGACCCTACGTTCTGGCACGACAAAATGGTAGGCCCATTGTCTAAATTTTATTTGCATTGTCTGCTTCCTGAGCTAATTGATTCCCGCCTTGAACGCTCGATGCCAATAAAAGACCCGCCATATGTCATTCAAGCTATTGAGAAAAAAGTAAAAAAAAATAAGAACGCAACCTCGTCTTCTGCCGCAGACGCTGTCGTTCAGGAAAATTAATTCCTGAAAGAAAACAAAGAAAGGAAAGTATTTATTGCGACTCGTATAGATCAAAAACTAAACTAAACACAGTCAAAAATAAAACCAAATTATATAACAAAGTTACAGAAAATGAAACAGAAAGTCCTATACGAGAGTCCTGCAGAGTAATCGCACAGTGCGCAGAGTTACGTATAAATTAAGAAATAAGAAACAACAATTTTGTATTTAATAACTACTTCATAACAAATTATAATAAAGTTGCTTTACATAAAAAATATGGCGTATTCTTTTAACCTTAAAAATAACGCTTCACACTCCCATCCCACTCATCGGCTGCCCCCACTATAATTTTCTATTTCGGGGATACTACGGAACACACAAAAATACGGACAACCCAGACCCAAGGTACCATTCAAATATAAATAAATATTGAATGATACTTAGTAGAGCAACTTTCCGACCGTGTCAAATATTGTTTAAATGAGCTAAAATATGCTCAAGGCAAACTTCAACAATTTGATGAAATTTTACAACAACATTTAAATAAACCATTTATCATTAAACATTCAAATTGGTTTGTAACAATATTACTTATAATTATATCAATAATAATTATGATTGTAATCTTTAATATTTTAAAATGGTTTGGAATCATTAAAATTTTGAGAAAAATATGTTGTCTTGTGAAAGATCCACAAGATTCAGAACAAAGAATCAAAAGTACCTTGTAATCCATGTGTACAAGTTTTTAATCAATGTTTACAACCAAGAAGAAATGATTCCACATCAAATTATGTTGTAAGATATACTCCAGAATTACATGAAACTATTTTAAGAAATGTACCACTGGAAAGTTTACCAGAATATAGTCCGAGACTTACAAGTCGAAAAAGTTATAAATCTATGTCATTAGATGATCAAAGAGTTAAACCTCTCTTAAAATTTGAAAAGTAAAATGTTTATTATTATAAAATTTAAATTTTTGTTAAGACTTAAAAAAGAACAAAAATTTTTCTAAAGGGGGAGGTGTTGTATCCAACTGATTACTCAGATTTCATAATATGTTAAAAGATTGCACAATAATAATAATTGTTATATCATTGGAAAGTTCTTTAAGGAGTCTACACACCAAACCCGCCGACCCGCCGACACAGCCCGGCGGCTTGGTGTCGGCGACTTTGCTTCAAGAATCATGTCGGCGACTCGTACCCGCGCGTGCAAGTCGGCGGCATGGTCGGCGACTTGCGTACGCGCACGCTCAGTTGCCCGCCGACACTCCAGCGATAGTGACGTGCTTGTGTTTTTTTTGCGATTTTCTGCAATAATGGAATGGGACGAAGAAACCACTCTAAAGTTAATAAATTTGTATCATATAAAGGAATTATTATGGAATCCAAAACACTTGGATCACAAATGTAGACCTAAACGTGTTGATGCACTAAATGAGATGGCAAACGAATTAAATACAAATGTCACAGAAATAGAACGGAAGATAAAAAATTTGACGAGCCAATATTATAGAGAAAGAAAAAAGACGATTGAATCAAAAAAGTCTGGAACCAGCGCAGATTCTGTTCATGAGAGCAAGTGGTTTGCCTTTAAATCTTTGAATTTCTTGCTCAATAAAAATAAACCTACTGGAACAATCGATACGGTATGTAACATTTCAGTGATGTTGTATTATTTTATTTCTAACCTAATTATTAGAGCACACAAGAATAATATGTAAGCTTGGCCCGAGTGAAGAGAGGCGCGCGGTAAATAAAGACATAGGTACTTATTTTATCTGCCTTTGTTGTTGCGCTGCCGCTATTGTTATTGCACCGAAATATTTCCTAAACAAATTATTTCTTGGAATGGCATGTGCACAGATATAATAGTCATTGCAAATGTATTTTTTAAAAACTAACAACTCTTTTCTCAACAATCTTTTAATTTCGCCGAATTTCTATTATAAACCGAGAGATTCCGTACCATTTTTTTTTTCTTTTTAGGTTGTTTTAGAAATATTATTATTAATTATTATTTACATTGATAATAATTATCAATATAAATAATAGTTAATAATAATATTTATCAATAATAATAATAATTATCAATGTAAATAATAATTAATAATAATATTTCTAAAACAATTAGTATTAGGTATGATTTATGACCCTTGTCTTTTTTTTTCATATATTCCGTGCGGTGTACCTACTCGCGGGTAAAAGCTAGTGTATAATACATTTCATAAGTAAACTGTTGGTGATTCAAATAAAATATTATTTCAGGAGATAACAGCAACTGACAATAATGCCCAACATGCGGACAATGATGCTCAACATGGGGAAAACGATTCACCTCAAACGTCAAACATCATTCCCCAAGCGAATAAACGTTATAAACCTAATCCAAGTAATGAGATGGTGTCGGAAGCATTAAATTTAATGAGAACAGTCAGTCAACGGACAAATCAAAAAATAAAAGATGAGGACGATTTGTTTGGCGAATATATTGCGACACAACTTAGAAAATTTGATAAAACAACAAAGGCAATAATAAAACATCGGATTAACAATATCTTTTTTGAAACCGAAACTGGATATCGTTCAGACATGTTCGAAGCTTCGCCAAGACCTTCTACTTCCCATAGTCATCCAGGATATTATACAATGAATCAATGTGATGTAAATTCCTACTACTCATCATCCAACTCTGCCGTAACAAACCCTGTTTCACCGCCTCTTGGTGAACCTTCAACATCTTCAATTGAACTTTCGTTACGTGTGTCGCTTCAAGAGAGTGGTGATATTGAGAACATATTATCATCTATTGAGTCAGATAAATAGGTTTATTCCACAAATCCCCACCGTATGCACTCTGAGAATAACCCTATCACCTGATGCGAGATAACGTTATGTAGGCACAAGTATTTCGTCTTAATGTTGTTGTCATAGAATCGTCATAGTATACTCAAAATGCATAAAAACATCAGTGGGGATTTCGCGGTGGGGATTTATAGAATAACTCGGTAAATAAAACCACTTATAAATGAACAAAAGAAGTGATTTACGAAGTTTTTAATACAAATTATAATAAAAATACAAGTACTAATACAAGTATGAGTTTCATTAAAACTTACGAGTTAGTCATTGATCATTCTGCCATGGTAATCTCCCGACATCGGAAAGAAAATATTGAACCAATTCTGTCCTTATAACCTCAGGAGATTGTGTCCTTGTAACCTCAAGGGAATGTGTATTGTCTTGTCTAGGCAAGTCAGCAAACAAATTATTTTCACGTGGTTCCCTGCGCCAATCTCCTGGATTGATTTCTCCCCTACTATTTTCAGTATCATATTCATTTTGTTGTATTATACCATGTCGTTTTACATAATTGAACAAATGAATACATGCCAATGTTACAATAGTAACTTTTTGTGGATTTAGCTGGATGGGTTTGTTAAATATCTTAAATTGTTTTGTTAACTGTCCAAATACGTTTTCAACTACTCTTCGACCTCGACACATGCGATAGTTGTACACTCTCTTGGGAGACCCTTTCGCATGATTACCATCATAAGGTTTTAAAATATTGGTTTGTAAAGGAAACGCATCGTCGCCCAAAAAAAAATAGGGTACTGGCATAATTCTTCCAGGTAGAGGTTTTTTATCTGGCAAATTTAAATCATTATTATATAACATTCTGCATAATGAAGAGTTAGCAAATACACCACCATCGGAAATGCGACCCTGGCACCCCACATTAGCGTATAAAAACTTATAATCTGCATCCACTAATGCAAACAGTACAATACTGAAATACATTTTATAATTAAAATAATCGCTTCCACTTCGTGCTGGACATTCAATTCTAATGTGCTTTCCATCCATAGATCCAACACAATTAGGTACATTCCATCTACTCAGATATCCATCTGCAACTTTTGTCCATTCGTTTGATGTTCGTGGAATCTGAAATCGGAAATGTGCTCGGTGATAGGATAGCCATTTGCCTACTTATATAGTATTTTTTCGGAACATAGTTTTTCTGGAAGATTAAAGAAAGTTAAACGCCCATATATGTACATACCTTCACATAATCCGAAAGTCCATCTACGATAGCTTGGCACACTTCTGGAATAATGTAGGAAATAAGTTGAGGAGATACTTTAAAGGTGTCACAAAGACTGTTGAATGAATCTCCCGTAGTCAGGTATTTTAATGTTAATGATAATCTGTCCGTTGGTGAAATTGCACTTCTGTAATTTGTATTTTTTTTAACTATTGTGGGTCCAACAATGCTTAGTAAATATTCAAAGTCGGTAAACGTTAACGACATAAATGTCTTAAAATGTAAGGGTCTTTTTACAATCAAATCGTCTGTTCTTAAATCTTTTATTCTATCACTGTTACTGTAACGACTGCGACTCATTAAGCTTGGTCTAACCCAACACTGTCGTTTTCTCTTCAGGGACCCAGCTAAAATTATTCCACATGCTGCTATTATTAGATCAGCATCAGTATCCATGTTTATTGTAGGCTGCAATATTCGAAAAAAACAACACGTCACGTTCGTACACACTGCAATCACTAACTAAAAAAGTTGTACTGATTTCTTGCCGCCGACTAACTCACCGACACAGCCCCATGACACATGTCGGCGGGTCGGCGGGTTTGGTGTGTAGACTCCTTTACGAACATTAAGATCTCGGACTATACAAGGTGGGCCAAAAGAAGTCATCCGATGTTGTTTGGCTCTCTTTTTTTTTCTAAATGAAAAACATCGATTCTGTTTTTTGACTATGTTTATTTGAACCTTTAGAATTTTATTGGTCAAGTCGAGAAGATTATATCGGCCAAATGGGCGCCGTCACAATTGATTGCTATACGGGCTCGTTTTATGGCATTTTTCATCACTTCGGCGAGAACTTCGGGCGACAGATTCTCGCACTCGTGTCGAATGTTGTCCTTGAGGGCTTCCAGAGTCTCGGGCTTGTTCACGTAAACACGGGACTTCAAAAAACCCCACAAAAAAAAGTCTGGAACGCTTAAATCGGGCGATCTTGCGGGCCAGTGCAAATCGCCAAAACGAGAGATGAGGCGACCCGGGAACGCTGCCTTCAGAATATCGGTTGTGGCTCGCGCAGTGTGTGCCGTTGCTCCGTCCTGTTGGAACCACATGTCCCTCAGTCCTAATTCGTCCAATTGCGGCAGAAAAAACTCGGTCAACATGGCCCTATAGCGCGCACCGTCCACTGTTGTCATGGCACGGCGTCTGGTCGATGTTTCCGGCGACAGCTCGACATCCTCGGCAACAGCGGCGATATTCTCGGCAGAACGGACGCTCCGGGCCGGCCACTCTTGGCAACGTCTCGTGTGCTCCCATACGCTTCAAGGTTGGTGGCCAAACGGCGCAGCGACGGAATTCGCGCTGCGCCAACACCACAGACAAATTGTTACGCAAAAAAATAGACACGATTATTCCGCGTTCTTGGGGAGTGTATCGCTCCATGGCTTGTTCACTTATATTCTGCATCTGTCTAGTCCACAAATGTAAAAACAGATTTGACATTGGCGGCCATTTGCAAAAATGAGAGCATCTTCCAATAGGGTGATTTCTTTTGGCCCACCCAGTATAAGGAGGCCTGCGTGCCCCAAAGCAGTGGAGATAAAGAGAATTTAATTTAGAGTAGTGACTATCAAGTTTCTTTTTTTTAATGAATAATAAGTTTATTCAAGAAATCATTTTAATTTTAAGATTCCCAATTATAAACTATTCAAGATTTCTTCAAGAAACTTCAAGCACTGAACGTTACTAATAGACTCTAAGAAGGAAGGCGTATCTCTGCAAGGATTCGGACCAATCCTCATAAAGGTGCCCTGGTGACAGCAGCCCACGTCCTGTATTCCCTTGGCTCCCAACGAGCTAACTCGAGAGATTGAGTTGGGGATACGACAATATATATTATATCTAAATACTAATATATGCATGCGTCAAAAAAAATATATATATACAGGATGTTATTGAATTCGTAGGCATTATTTTAAACTAAGGCACTGCTCATGATACTAAATGCATTAGGTGTACTATTATGCAAATCAAAAATGTTATTAATGCAAGTATGGAAAACCTTGAAAACGTGGTAAGTCATATTGTAAAAGGTTATTATTGCAAATAAACACTAAAAGTAATAAAAAAAAAATTACTTCATAAACGCTAAAAGTCATGGAGTATCAAAATCTTAAAGCGCAGTACAGCACAGAACGAAAAGTAAATCGATGAGCAAATCTTAAAGCGATGAGCAAATCTTAAAGCGCAGTACAGCACAGAACGAAAAGTAAATCGATGAGCAAATCTTAAAGCGATGAGCAAATCTTAAAGCGCAGTACAGCACAGAACGAAAAGTAAATCGATGAGCAAATCCAAATAATACTAATAATAAGTAGTTATTGCGGCCGGCCACACGCGCTGCATTTCTTTACAAGTAGCAGTAACGAAGGAACAAAGGCACGCGGCCCGCCCCGAACTTTCTCTGTCCTGCTCTCACCCGTAACATCCCTTGCATGAGCCGGCCACCCGACGAACTAGTGACCTAGCGACCGCGCAGGTGCATTGACGTATGTTTTATGCATTGATCCCGTGACGTGATCGCCGCACGCGCCCCTCGCTTTTTGCGCGTAACTTGCAGTGTACCTAGTGTTTGTGGACTAAGTTATCAGTGCAAAGTGTAGACCATTAATTGAAAACACAATGCCTCGACCGCGTAATGTGCAGGCTAGGTTCACAAACCAACAATACCTACAAATGGTTTTAATTTATGATCGGACAAAAAGTTTAGTTCGCACTCGTGAATTATTTCATCGCCGCTACCCGAATGACCCTATTCCGTCGCGGGGCCTCATATTAAGGACCACACAGAACCTGCTGGACTTCGCATCTTTTCACGTGCCAGCACATGCACAAGCTCGTGGAAGAGCACCCATTTATCCTGCGTCACTGTACCGGCAAATAAAAAGATTCTTCCAAAGACATCCACAAGCGAGCACTCGACAAGCGGGACTACGTTTTGGTGTCAGTCATTTTTATGTGTGGAAACTTTTGAACAGCTCTGGCCGGTACCCATTTCATTTTCAAAAGGTACAAGAATTAACGTTGGCGGATTACGCACCACGACGCGATTTCTGTAACTGGTTATTAGAAAACTTCGATAGTAACATTTTGTGGAGTGATGAAGCGACCTTTACAAGAGTCGGACTATTCAATATTCACAACGAACATTGGTGGGCCAAACGTGGGCGCAACCCCCATGTTACACGTCGCGATGCTTTTCAGCATCGATTCTCCGTCAATGTCTGGGCGGGCATTTTAAACCGGAGAATAATTGGGCCATACTTCATTGATGAAAGTCTTACAGGAAGCAGATATTTAGAGTTGCTAAGGAATATCGTAGAAGAGTATGAACTGGAGGAACAACCTAATTTTTACTATCAGCACGATGGTGCCCCGGCGCATTTCCGACGCGATGTTCGTGCCTACCTTAGCGAAACTTTTGGCGAGCATTGGATAGGTCGAGGTGGGCCCGTACCGTGGCCGGCGAGGTCGCCTGACTTAACACCCCTGGACTTTTTTTTATGGGGCCAAATTAAAAGGATTGTGTATGAGCGGGAAAGTGTGTCACCAGACGATTTGAAAAATAAAATTGTAGTCGCATTCGACATTGTAAAATCGCAACAATCTGTGTTGAACCGTGTTAAAGACAATCACAGACGTAGGGCTCAGTTGTGTCTTGAACAAGGCGGTGGACATTTTGAACATCTTTTAAAATACACGTAAGTGCAAGTTTGTAAATAGGTAAAGTGATTCATAAACAATTATTGTAAATACTGTGATTTCAACTTTTTAAATACGCCAGAACTACGTACCTACAGAAAATTTATCTAATTTTTACCGATGCAAAAAATTTTTCATGTTTTTAATGTGTATTGTCGTAGTTTTGACCGTCCTAAGCCGGTGAAGTATGAAGGGAAAGTTGAAATACACCTACCTAATACATCAAAGTACAGTACGATTCACATAAGTTGGCGAGCATGAAGTTAGTTAAAAAATAAATGCCAATAACAATTGATACTTAAACAGCAATAACAACAGCTTATGGTTTTTTTAACCATTATTTTTTACGAGTAGCGCTAGAGAGTTGCTAGAGCCTAACTTCAAGCTCGCCACCTTACGTGAATTGCTCTGTACAGTTCGATTCACGAATGATAGCAGACGTGAAGTTAGCCATAGTCATCGTTCGTGAATTGAACTGTAACCTACTTACCTAATGTCACGTGAGCCGGGCGGGGTCAAAGACTTCACGTACAATGACGCGTACGGCGGCGGCGGTGTAGGCATACCTAAAACTGCATTCGCTACAGCGCGATGCGTAACTTTGATACTTAGTATGACATACTACATTTCTAAGGTTTTCCAAACTTAAATTAATAATATTTTTGATTTGCGTAATAGTAGCTCTAATGTGATTAGTATCGTGAGTAGGTCCTTAGTTTAAAATAATGCCCACGAATTCAAAAACACCCTGTAGATGGACTCACGTAGGCTTAAGTAGTTCATTAAGCATTAGATTTAAGTTGTCTGATGTAGGAGTATCTTCAACTGTAAATTGTAACTAAAACGATAATAAACCAATAAAAAGATAATTAAATAACGGCGCGGACCCCCATGTCCGCGGTAGCATACTCATTGTAAACAAAAAAATACAAAAGAAATAAGAATTGAAAAAGAGAAAGTGTTTTCAATTTTTATGAAATCATCATTAGAGGAACAAGGAATTAACAATTGAAAAAAAAGTTAAAGGGGAAACACGAAATATTAACATGTCCGATTTCTGTTTGTTGTGGCCGGATGGTAAAGCCATTGCTCCAGCCCAATTAGCAGATTTACAATCCATGTATCAGTACATCCCTGAGGATTGGCATGAATTTTATAAAAATCTAAAGAGTACGGAGGGAATCATAAATGATGTCGATGGGTTTGGTGGGGAACCAGATTTCGAAATGCAAGAGGATGATGAGTATGACGTATGAAGATTTTATCATCATCATCAGCCTATACTGCCGAGTTACCGAAAAAGGGCACAACTAACACTTTTTGTCAAAATGAGTTATATATTCGGAATCAGGAAAAAAAAGGCCTATCTGCCTGATTTTTTGTGGATTTTTAGCTACAAAATAAACAGAGATAGCATAAGCTTAAAGGGCACAACTGCATCATTTTTTAAGTTTTATTACAATAAAAAGGCATATTGTGAGATATGACTTTTATTTCACCTTTTTATTATTGATATATTTAATGGAAAGGGCATAACTGACGTACGTTAAATATAAAAGGCTTATGTGGCCATTTTGCTTTATTTTTTATACGAACACTTTAGCAATTAATGTAGAAAGAAAAGTCACAACTGGCAGTTATGCCCTTTCTATTTACCCCTACGCTTATAAATGTTATATAAAAAAGGCACATTGGCGATAGTGCCTTTACTACTAAACATTTCTGAACGGAGATGAAGTAAGGGGGGCAAGGTATGCAGGGAATGCCGTTAGTTGTGCCTGATGTGTCGAGGCGAGTCCACGCTTGTCGGTGCAGCGCTCTGGTAAATATAATTGAAAGTTTAAAAACATTAACGTAATTTTCTTTGTCTTTAAAGGCTGGATAATTACATAGGTTTTTTAATAGATATAGAGATAGCGTTTTTAGGGTTCCGTACCCAAAGGGTAACCAACGGAACCCTATTACTAAGGCTCCGCTGTCCGTCCGTCTGTCTGTCAGCGGGCTGTATCTCAAGAACCGTAATAGGTAGACAGTTGAAATTTTCACAGATCGTGTATTTATATTGCCGCTATAACAACAAATGGGTGAAATGCAGAATAAGTGTACACAGTCATGATTTAAATTGTCCCATAAGTTTTATACAAAATATCGTCTTAAATATTTACGTTATAAAAATTATTTCTACATTAATCAGTAGTGTATTTATTTCTCAAAATTTACATTTTTTATTTCTTTGATGCAGGCTATTTTGATATATAAAAAATATTATTAAAAATTTTGTTCAAATTGACTTTCATACAAAATATAGTGTCTCCTAAGTACCTAGGCACTTTTATTGATTAATAAAATAAAAAAAACTTTGTTTATTTTAGGCTTTTATTCGTTTATAAAACTATTTATTATCCAAATTATAAAATAGAATTTGATGTAGTTCAAAAAAATATCCAGGTTATAACAATAATGCTTATTTAATATTTGTCTGCATTTTTGTTAATTTCGTAACTCAGGGTTAGTAACGATGTGTTAAGCACAATATAACAAATATTCTACCATTAAATAGTATTTTTATAAAATGGCAACACTTTCTTAAGTTTTTTCAAAGTATTGACATTAAGACAGCCGCCATATTTGCTTTTAGTTCGGTGACAGATCGTTGGTGAAAAAATTAACACATTTTCGTTAAAAAAATATATCAGGGTTAATAACGCGATTTGCCTGTAACCGGTAAGTTTGATTTACAAGTTATTTGTTGATTTTACTATGTAAGATGTAAAGGGTTTTCCAATAGGGACGGGTCGATGTTGACAGTCTGTGGCAGCCATACTATTTTGGTGGGATCTGTAAAATCTGTTGTATATTATGCAGTCAGTGATGCCAAATCACCATGGCAAGTTACACGGTTGAGCAGCATGTGCAAATGATAAAACTTTATTATCAAAATGAGTGTTCGTTAGTGCAAACGTTGCGCGCATTGCGCCCATTTTACGGCAGACGCGGTGGCCCTTCAAAGTCCACTCTCCAACGATTGGTGACTAAATGTGAGACGACCGGTTCGGTAAACAACCAACCAACACCTTTACGTCAAAGGAACGCCAGATCGGCCGAGAACATCGCCGCTGTACGTGAGAGTGTTCAGGAGACTCCGAGGCAGTCGATTTCTCGCCGTGCTCACGAACTCGGCCTTTCGCAGACCTCAACGACACAATCGACATTCTGCATGAACGGTTTGAGGGTAGAGTTATCTCTCGCAGAGGTGATGTGAATTGGCCACCAAGATCGTGTGATTTGACTCCGCTAGACTTTTTCTTGTGGGGTTTTCTGAAGTCGCAGGTCTTTGCCAATAAACCACATTCGACCGTTGCCCTGAAAGCCAACATAACGCAGGCCATCGCTCGGATTCAGCCGGATCTATGCAGCAGAGTCATTAAAAATTGGACCTCTCGGATTCGTGCCACCATACGAAGCCGCGGCGGACATTTGAACGATGTCATATTCCATCCATAATGGCATAAATGGGCCTTTTAAATAAAAAATAAATTTCGTTAATATCTCACACACATCTTGTTTTATTCAATTTTAACGTCGACCCGTCCTTGTTGAAAGACCCTTTACAATACCCACTAGGATACGAATTATTGTCAAATCAATATCGATTCCTGTAGGAGATAGTTTTAAGGTTATGATTTCTCAGTTTTTTTTTCTCAGTTTCGATACGTTTCGTAACGTTTCGTTACGCAACGAAACTGAGTTCTCAGTTATGTTACACTAAGGTTGCGTTCACAATTAGTTCTTGATATAATAAGTAACCTACCCAAACATTAAAAAATATAAATTTATAAAATTATAATTTAAAATGTATTTTTATGTTATTTTTGTACCTACTTGTTGACCAAAGTAGGTTGTAGTGGAAAAAGTAAGTGGATAAAGTAATGACGAGAAACAGGGATGAATGAAGGAAGAGAACGTACTGCGCCGACCCGAAGTAATTAGGGAACAGGGCAGGAAAATAATGTTGATTTTAACTTGCCATGTTAGTTATTATGTCAATAGGGGGGGACAAAAACTTGTGTCGAAAATGAGATTTTATGAATAAACGTTTTTCAGGTATGGCACCGATGACAAATGCAGAGAGGCAGAAAAAATACAGGCAAAAATTAAAAGAAAATAATCCAGAAAAATATAATGAAAAAAGAATAGCCCATTTAGAAAAAGTAAAAGAGAATAAAAAAAAGATTTCAGAACTTACCGATAATGAAAAAGAACAGAGAAGAAGGAAATGGGAGGCAATATTCCGCTAAATACTATAAAAAACAAAAAAATAACAACACTGATGAAGACAAAACTAAAAAAGAAGAAGATTTAAAAATTAAAAAGAAGGAAAAGAAGCGCAGGCAATATACACGGAAATTAAAAAGAGAAATATCAGATTTCACAAATAGGCTACAAATTCAAATAAAGAAAAACAGAAGCCTACAGAAACAAATATTGAGGCTGAAGAAAAAAACAGAAACCATACAGCCAGATGATTCTTGCTGTTTACTTACCAATAGTTGCAAACACAAACAGGAGATTGTTGTTCCCCAATCAATTGCAAAAGAAGAATTGACACCTATGAAGAAAACTGAAGAATTTATGCAAAGTTTAAGCTCTGTTAATAAAGATGACAAGGAAAGACTTAAAGAAAAGATTTTAGAGTTAAATGTTTTGTCAAATTCTTTAAATTCAAGCTATAAAACGGCAATAAAAACTGAAAAACAAATTTTCAAGAAAATTGTGAATAACCCAATAACCCACAAATATAAAGTGCTAACAAAACTCACAAAAAAAACTCTTGGACTCAAAGGAAGAATCAGAAAAAGTCAACAGATTACTCAAAAAAGGCGAGAAGCGCGAATACAAGAAATTCATAAATTTTACGATCGAGACGACGTTACCAGATGTACAGCTGGCAAAAAGGAAACAAAAACAAAAAATAAATGCAAGGCGCAGAGAAAATACTTGACAGATGGGTCAATCAACTATTTTACCCACACTTTGCTGTCCCCGACACTTCATTATAAATATGCACTAATTGACAATAGACATACACAAATGAGATGTCACAATTGCATCTAAGATTGCTAGGCACAACGGAAAACTTGATCACGTTCTCAATAATCTTTCATTTTTATATTTTTTTATGGTAACTCAGGATACGAAATATTCGCACCATAGAAAATATTCTTGTCTAGAGTCCACATCAACTTGTGAAGTTTATTATAAATGAACTTCTACTTCTCGATTTCAGTTGAATTTTATTATAGAAAAAGACGAAATAACACAGTTTATTGTGTGTAATACAAAACTTTAAAAAGACAAACCACTTTTACAATAAAAAATCTTAAAATTGTGTCCCCTGGTAAAATACTTTTTCTTTCACTCGATACCCGAGTTCGATCCACACCGAATCCAAAGTTCTTTTTTCTATTGTTTCTCGACCTTTATCAACAACAGATATGGAATTCTTAGAGAATATTACGTTTCGGCTGAGGAAACGTGCCACATCAATGTCAAACGACACATTAAACGAAAGTACGCTTAATAATTCTGCAAACTCACCGCTAGATGGCACATCTAGTAGCCTACCTCCTAATATATCCGATGTTGAAAGCGACGAAGAAATCATGCAACTTAAAAATGAACTACAAAAAGTTAATTTACAACTAAGTGCAGCTCACGATGAAATTAATAACTTGTCATTAGAAAACCTGAAGCTAAAAGATGAAATTAAAAATTTTGATGTAAAGCACAAGATACTGAAACAAGTTACAAGTAAATTATCATCTGAGATAACCGTTACCCCAAAGAAAAAGGCAAAAACCATACTGGCAAAATCAAGTGCAAATGCTCTTACTACTCCTCGAGAGATTGACACACCTTCACAATCACCAGCAATCAAGGAAAAGCTCTCTGTACAAAATAGACACACTGAGACACTTCAATCCCAAGAACCTGAACTGCCTATCAAGCCTAAAAACACTAAACATAGGCTATGTATTGTGAGTACAAATAAAAATAACAAGATTTTGTCTATAGCCGAGAATACATTCCAAAACTATGAATTTTGTCATTATGTTTCTCCGAACTGTGGCACGGAGCAGCTTACCAACAACTTGGAGAAGAAATTAATAGAATATACAATGGATGACTTCTGCATTATTTTAATTGGAGAAAAAGACTTCCATAAAACTGAAAACTATGTGGATATTATTGTAAAACTGAGAGAAAATTTGCAGAAAATACAGCACACGAATATTATAATATGTGCTCCTACTTTCAAATTATATGACCATTCGACATTATTTAACTGGCGCACAGAGACCTTTAATAATCTACTTCATTTAGACTTGCAGACATTCAACTATGCAACGGCGTTTGACTCTAATTTAAACTTGAGTTACGATTTTACAATGTTTTCTAAGTTCAGTAGGAAAATAAACGATCGTGGTATGCGAAATGTGTTACATAATCTGTCGGTAACTATTGCTGATTATAATTCATTTTCTCAACAAGAAAATATAGTTGACTACCAAACAAGCATATCGTCTCCACGATGCGATTTTTTTCTTTAATCATATAAACATAATGCATCAAAATATAGCCGGTCTTTTAAGCAAATCCGACTTACTGGTTATTTACATACAGGAACTGTTAAGTAAACAAATTAATTTAGACATAATATGTATAACCGAACATTTCATAATGTCTGGCCAGGAGAAACTTTTACATATACCAAATTATAAGCTAGCGGCATGTTATGCTAGACAAAACATTAAGCGCGGTGGAGCCTGCATCTTGGTTAAAAAAGGCATTGAATATAAAGACCTACCTGACATTATGAGCCATTCGGTAAGGGGAATTATAGAATGTTGCGCAATTGAACTACCTTCACAAAAACTTACAATCATATGTGTTTATAGACCACCAAAAATCACGAATCTACACCAATTCTATGAAAACCTAGATATTATACTTAAAAAGATTTCCAAACCAAACAAAAAAATAATTATGTGCGGAGATTTTAATATAGATATTTTGAAAAAGAACAGAATTAGCATGGATTTTGAATATTTTCTGATGAATTATGATTTAAAGCTAGAAATAAATAAACCGACCAGACCTCATAGTAAAACTTGCTTAGATAATTTTGCGCACAATTCGAAACAAAGTTGCCAAAGCGAAATAATAGACTTTGGATTATCCGACCATACGGCTCAAATATTTAAAATGAAAGTTAATAAGTTTAGTCAAATTAAAACATGGAAAATATCAAGACGAGACATATCTGATGAAAATTTAATTATCTTCAAAAATCATCTCCAAAACTTATCGTTTTCAGATATATATAGCACAGAGGATCCAAATGAAGCCTATGATAACTTTTTAGATATATTTCAACTCCTGTATGATCTATGTTTCCCATTCAAAACTGTAATATTAAGATCTGAAAAAAATATCAAATGGGTATCTAGAGGTATTAGAATCTGCAGCAAAAAACAACGCCAATTACTCTGGAAACAAAGACTTAATCCTACTAGTGAAAATAAAACGACATTTAAACTGTACTCAAAAAAATTAAAAAAAATTATTAAACTGACCCAGAAAGCGCAGAACAACTTTCTAATTAAAAATTCCAAAAACAAATCTAAGACATCATGGCAAATAATAAATAGTACAAAATTTATAAGTGAACCTATAACAAAAATAAAAAATAATAATTTAATATTAACTGACCCTAATGAAATAGCACAATCATTCAACGATTTCTTTATTGATCAGATCTCAGATCCACCCCCGAATACAACAAAAAATACTGTAAGAATAACGTATAACCCTCATTCTATTTTTATGGCCCCTGTTGTCCCTCAAGACATTGCAAGGGTGATCAAATCTTTGAAAAATAAGAAGAGTTATGGTTATGACGGTATTTCGACAAACGTTATAAAATTTGTCAGCTCTATTATAGCTAACCCCCTAAGCCACATTATTAACGCAAGTATATTCACCGGAACATTCCCAGATAGCCTTAAAACCACAATAGTAAAACCACTCCATAAGAAGAACAATAAGGAAGAAATGGCAAATTATAGACCAATAGCATTAATCCCCGTATTCTCAAAAATCTTCGAAAACGTAATTTACGAGTCATTTCTTTCATTTCTGTCAAAATTTAATATATTGTGTGATGAACAAAAAGGTTTTCGTAAGAATAAAAATATAAATATGGCCATTTACGACCTAATTAATAAAATCATGGTTAATGTCGATAAAAAAATACCAATCTGTGCCATTTTTACCGACATGACCAAAGCTTTTGACTACGTGAACCATCAAACGCTTTTGGTCAAACTTGAAGCTTACGGTATACGAGGGAATGCTCTGCGTCTAATAAAATCGTACCTAAGTGGTCGTCTCCAATATACAGAAATCTCTAAAATATGCGTCAAATCAAAACGTGAGGTTAAATATTTATCTAGTCCTAGGAAAATTAAATATGGTGTTCCGCAGGGCAGCATTCTAGGGCCATTACTATTCCTGCTGTATATAAATGATCTGCCCCAACACATCCCACACCCTTGTGTGTTATTTGCCGATGACAGTACGATCCTAATAGACTGCCTCAACAAAGAGCTCTATGAAAAGGAAATAAATAATTCTCTAAAATTAATAATAAACTGGCTCCACGAAAATAATCTTATCATTAACCTCAACAAAACAAACATAATGCATTTCTATCAAAAAATTCTTCCTTTAAACCTAAAAATTAACTATAAAGGACAAACTATTGATAGAGTTAACGTGGCTAAATTCCTGGGTATATTGATAGACAGTCAATTAACTTGGAAACCGCAGGCTGAAGAAGTTTGTAAAAGATTAAGCACGTCCGCATATGCTCTCTTCAATCTGTCCAAGAAAGTCAACGTTGATACTTTAATGGTTGCTTATCATGGTTTGGTGGCCTCTATTCTAAGGTTTGGTGTAGTGTTCTGGGGTAATTGTTCTGAAAGGGAGTCTATATTTAAAGCCCAAAAGCGGTGCATAAGATCCATTTTTAATCTCAAGGTTACAGATAGTTGCATTCCTTTTTTCAAAAGAAGAAACACAAAATACTAACTTTTCCTTGTATATACATTCTCGAAGTAGCTATATTCGTTAAAACTAACAAGCATCTATTTCCTGCATTAAATGATACGAGAATGCGAACCACTGCCATGAGATCCAAATATCAGAATCTATTGTGTACTGGCAGATATAACACTGCTTTGCTTAAAAAAAACATTATTGGTATGGCACCTGTTATATTTAATAAATTGCCAAATTGTATTAAGGATAAACCCTTAATAACATTCAAGAAACTCCTGTCGTCGCTACTGACAGAGAAATGTTATTACTCTGTAACTGATTTTTTAAATGATATTTTGTAATAATATTTGTTTCACTTATCTCATATAATTATTATGTAAATAATTTTAGACTTAGTTTTTCCATAATCTCATTTTGAATTTAAGTACAGTTTCTATCTGTAAGTCAACCACTGTATTTTTGTATGCCAACAGGCAGAATGTACTGGGAATATACCTGAATGTAACACCATTATTGTAATACCTGCATTCTATACAAATAAAGAAATTATTATTATTGTTATTATTATTTCGTATACTGAGTTACGCTCAAAAATTTCGCCAGCAAACACATAGATGGCTCTGTTTATCATTAATAGCTTCAATTCTATTTGCCTTTGTTCGCACGGCGCGACGGGGCGTTTTGGTAGTGACTTCGAGCCGCCAGTCCGCAAAGTACGCCCGGAGGGAGTGCGTGCCTTTTTGTGTCGTCTGCTGAGTGACCGCGATTTCTCGATGTAAGTTTTATTGTTTACTTATAATAATCAGCTGTTTTATAGTACGTAACATGTGTTTTCGGCTAAAGTTCACGCCAAGTACCTTAATCAAATAGTAATGTGCTTTTTCGATAAAAATATATCACATGTCTGCTGAGTTACTTGTATACTGAGTTACTTTGGCGGTAACTCCATAGACATTCTTGGTAACTCCTAAGACATTTAGGTACTTAGTAAGATTAGCATGTATCACGTATAGTAAAGACGGCTCTATTTTAAACAGTTTTCAATAAGGAGGAAGAATACGTCTGTTATTCATGTTACCTCTACCTACAGTGTGCTGATTTAGTGTTGGAGAAGGAAGGTGGATGATAGTAGATTGATCGTGTTTAGGTTTATCTCTAAATACATTTTTAGTTCGATTGACATGATTGATTGTTAAATTACGAAAGTATTGATATGTAAAAACTTCTACACTATTATTTTCAGAATTCTACTCGTCCTGAAATGGCGCGACTGACGGCGGCTGAAAAGCAAAGAAGGTATAGGGAAAAACTCAAAAAGAACACTGAAAAATACGAAGAGGCTAAAAGAAAGCACCGTGAACACTACCATAAAGTTAAAAGGCTTGCAGAAGACTTAACGCCAAAAGAAAAGAAACAAGCTAATATAATCTGGAAAATGAGACAAAGAGAATACAGAAAGAAAAGGAAGAATTTACAAGCTATTTTGGATGCAACACCACCGAGTTCTCCGATACCTGGTGTACTTAATGTCTACCACGAGATACCAGTTGCGTCTCGAGAACGTGGACGAAAAAAAGTAACAAAAGATAGGAGTAAAGTATATAGAGAGAATAAGAAATTACAAGAAGAAAACAAGAAGTTAAAGAAAAATTGTGAGAAGTACAAAAAAAGACTAATTAGAAACAAAATAAAAGAAAGAGAGTCTGAAGATCAGAAACGAAATTATAAGCTATTGACAAATTCAATTAAAGAGCGATATGAACGAATTAAGAGCCACAAGGAGAAAATGTCGTTAAAAAGCCTTCTTAAAACTGACAGCATAGAGAAATGTAGAAAGAAAACACAATTACTACGAGAAACATTCGGAATAAACAGACAGTACGTTAAAAAAAAAACAACGCAACGGCCTATGCTACTTCAGAAAAAAATACACCAGTTTTTCCTCCGTGATGAAGTTTCCAGAGCCACAGCTGGGAAAAAAGAAACTGTGACTAGAAACTGAGAGAAAGTACAAAAGATGTATTTATTAGACACAATGCGAAAACTATATAGAGATTTTAAAGAAGAAAATGTCGGTATGCCTTGTTCATATTACTATTTTACAAAGAACCGCCCGTTTTTCGTCAAAAGTGCATCAGTCGATGCTCGAGAAACATGCTTGTGTAAAACTCATGCCAACATGACACATAAGGTTCAAGCACTGAAAAAACAAGGTGTCCTGAAAACCAGCGATTTGAATGTCATTATTCAAATGACAGTATGCAGCAACCGGTCAAAGGATTGTATGTACAATAATTGTGAAACATGCAAAGATATAAAGATAGAATATGTTCAAGAAAAAGTAACTGGCTTCGTAAAGTATAGTGAATGGATAAGAAAGGAAGAAAAATCAAAACAATAAAGAATGTGAAAGAAGAACAATGTGTTGATGTTGCGCACTTACTGCAAACATTTGAGAAGGATATTAACCACTTCAAAAAACATATTTATAACATCAAAATCCAGTTCTACAATTTTCGTGAGTGCTTAAACCATCTGCAGCCTAATGAGTGCGCAATTGTAGTAGATTTTAGTGAAAATTATAATTGTAAATATCATGAAGAAGTTCAATCCCACCATTTTGGAGGCTCTCGAAACCAAGTATCGCTGCATACAGTGATGGTTTATACATACCACCCCGAAATTAAATATTATGCGAACTCTTTTTGTACAATTTCTTCGTCAAATTGTCACCAGCCTGCCGCCATCTGGACACACTTGCAATCGATCTTGCAATGGGTAAGAAATGACCATGATGCTGTGGATACAGTTCATTTCTTTTCTGATGGACCATCCACACAGTACCGGCAGAAACAAAACTTTTATTTGCTTTGCACAAAATACTTTGACTATGGATTTACTGCTACCACTTGGTCCTTCTTTGAAGCTGGGCACGGTAAGGGTCCTGCAGATGGGATTGGAGGGTTTCTAAAGCGCACTGCTGACAAGATTGTTGCCACTGGTACAGACATCCCAAATGCACAAGAATTTTTTAACCAATTGAATGGCACCAGTAAAATCAAGCTGTTCTTAGTAAAAGACGAAGCTATTTAACAAATGCAAGGTGAGCTGCCAAAAACAATACCACGACTTATTGGAACTTTACAAGTCCATCAAATATTTACCGAAGAACGAAACTCATTAAAGTATACAGGGTGTCCGGTAAAGAATGGATAACCTTGAAATCGCATATAACAGACCTTATGGCTATTCTAAAAAAAATACAAAAAAAAAATATATCCCAAGTAATAACTAAGATTTTTTTGAAAAAGAATACTAACTTTTTTTACATTTTTCATCACCAAAACCACAAATGAATGAATTCCATCGGTTATCTGTTGTTATAATATTGTACGTTGACTATGCCGCCGACAGAGAGGCAATAAATAATGTGACTAGAAATTACACAGAATTTTTTTCTAAAAAAATTATATCTTAGGTACTTGCTTACTTGGGATATACATTTATTTTTTATTTTTTTTAGAACGGCCATAGGGTCTATTATATGCTATCGCAAGGTTATCCATTAATTACCGGACACCCTGTAGATGTCTTACCTGCTTTTGTAAAGAGAAATCTTTGAAAAGAGGTTTTTGCAATTGTCTCAATCCCAATACATATAAAGTTAATTTCAAGTCCGCAACACAAGATACCGTCGAATCTGCAAGACTAGAAAACATTGAGCCCTCAAAAGAAGCTGATTTCGAACCTACGGGATATTATTCTCCGGCTTCTCCCGATCTATCACATGATGATGTGCCGCTTGCTATACTGAAAGATATCCAAAATATACCACTTCGTCCCAGTATTTATCAAGCAGTTTATGGATCTTCTTCTGAGAGTGATGGCGATCAGCCAGAGCAAATGCATGGCAAAGAAAACTACAGACGTGGATCGAAATCTACAGGCATTGCTATGTTTAAGGATTCAGAAGGACCGCTGGCTACGACGAGTAACTATGAAGTTCCACAACAGGTGTCAGCTGGCGATTTTCTACATGTCTATGTGTATGGCATGAAACAGAAAAAGAAAACTTATTCTTACGTGTGCAAAGCTTTGACACCTATCGAAGAAGACGGTGAAGTGAAAGTTATGTTCCTACGGGTTGTTAGTAATGATGCTAAGACATTCAGAATTGATAAGCATGATATGAGTCATGTCAATTATGAAGATATTATAAAAATCTTGCCAACACCTGCCTTTTTAGGAAAAGGACAATACAAATTTGAAAATTCGATTGATATTTTCGAAAAATAAGTTCGGTACATTTTAAATGTGCCTTTCTTCGTTTTTACTATTTGATCTTTTAATTATTTTTACAAAACAGAGTTTAGTTTATTTAATTATATGCCATCCATTTATTTTTTTATTGTATGTCTTAGGCGTTACCTAATTTGTCTCTGGAGTTACTTCTTGTCCCCAAATTAAAAATGACATTTTCGATTTTATCATGCTCATTATTTCATTGTATAAGTTTATATTAATAGTTCTTAATTCAAACGATTGTCGACCTTTATAACAAAATTATTTCTCAGTTATATTTCTTTAACAGTTACTTTTATTGAAAAGACCCCTTCTTTTTTTTATTTTGGTAACGCAAAAGACATAACTTTGATTAGTTTTAAATTAAAATTATAAAATACTTGAAGACTGATTATGCCAAAATAGTTAATTATGCATGTAAGAGTATATACATTTTTTTTTTTAAATACGTGTTTTATTCGTCAATTATCTGATGCTGAATGCAGGTAACACTGGAGACAGTTTTTGAGGGTGTGTTGTATTTTTCTACTAAAACTATGTTAATTTTTAATTGACTTCGCTGCCTTTCTAAATCATTAAAGTAGATGATATTATTAATGCCTTAGTCGAGTCAGAATATTAAAAAAAAAGATTATTTTATTTAAAAAAAATATTTCTAACCTGTCCAAAGTGTGGGTAAAATAGTTGATTGACCCAGATACAATAAAAAACCTTTATAAAAAATATAAAGAAGAAGGAGGAAAAGCTTCTTATTCGAGTTTGCTTCGACATCGTCCGTTCTATGTATTGCATCCAAAGTTGGCAAACTGCGAATCTTGTGCATGTGTCAAACATGAAAATTTTAGTTTCATAGTCTCCAAGTTGCATAAAATTGGTGTTCTTAAAACTGCATATATAAAAGAAGTTTTGACAGAGTTATCCTGTGATGTAAACTCAAAGGCCTGTATGTATGGAGATTGTCGTGAGTGCTATCAAAAAACGAACGTAATAGACACTAACAAAGATATTAATATTGAGACTAGAGTAGGATATTGGCGATAGGTCTTAAAAAAAATTCAGTATCAAAAAAAGAAACAAGATGGTACTCTACAAAACTTAGAAACAAAAAAGTACAAAAAAGAAGTTATAGAAACCAGCATTAAGGAATTAATTTTAAAATATCAAGAAGAGGCGAAAAAATTTAAAAAAACATTATTTTAACATCATTCATCAGCAGAAAAAATTTAAGGAAAGCAAAACTAAAATCAAAAGCAATGATGCTGTTATAATTTGCGACTTTTCAGAAAATTACAATTGCAGATACAACAATGAAATACAAGGAATGCATTTTGGATCATCACATAACCAAATTACCCTCCATACTGGAGTAGTATATGTAAAAGATCAAGAACCTATTTCATTTTGCACATTGTCACCCTGTAACGAACACAATCCTTATAGTATTTGGGCTCATCTTACTCCAGTGATCAATGCATTGAAATTGCATTTTCCAACAATCAACAAAATTCATTTTTTTTCAGATGGGCCTACAACACAGTACAGACAAAAACTTAATTTTGTTCTGTTTTCCAAACTTACAAAAGAATTTGGTTTCAGTCACTGTACATGGAATTATTTTGAGGCTGCTCATGGCAAGAATGCTGCGGATGGTATAGGGGGTACTAAAACGGATTTTAGACTCCCATGTAGCATACGGAACGGATATTCCAGATGCTGAAACAGCCTATGAAATATTAAAAAAGTCTTCCAAAATATGCCTTTATTATGTAACAGAATCCGACGTTTTAACAATTCAAGAATTTATGGCTAATATTATCGCCAAGCCCATAAAAGGAACAATGTCTGTGCACCAGATTTTAACTACGGACGATGAATCAGTAATTAAATACAGAGATGTGAGTTGTCTTTGTGGTGAAATAAGGGGCTTTTGTGCGTGTTTTGACATAAAAGATCATAAACTGATCACTGAACCTAAAAAATGTAATGAAGCAAATGAAAACAGAAAAGTAACTGTGTTGTCTGATATCAAAATTACGGAACAAGATAAAATATTCATCCAGGACTTACCATTATGTCTAACAGAAGTAAACCTCAATACACATTTAATCTCTGGAAACTCTGTCACTGAAGTTCGCAATCGCAAATATAAGGACATATTAAGCGAAAAATTCCATAGCAGATCAAATGTACCCAAGATCGATGTAAACGAATATGGATGTCTAAGTAGTGATGAACAATCAGAAGTTCCGAAAAGCACTATGGAATCTTGTAAAACGATGAATAAAAAGAAGAGAAAGAACAGTGCTTCTAGTGGAAAAAATAAAAATATGAAGAGAAAAAGATCGTCGAATTCATCTACTACTTCTGAGAGTGTTGAAATTAGTATACATAGTGATTCTGATTTACAAAATGCACTAACAGACATAGAAAGTGAGGATGAGTTTTACACTGAACATTTTGGAGGAAATAATTTAAAAGAGAAGATAAAGAATACCTCGGAAGAAAGTATACCAAAGCAGGCTGATCACATGGATTTAGAACTGCAAGCAGCCGACGTTGAGAGAAATTCAATAGTACAGATTGATGTAACAGAAAAAAAGAATTATGTAAATACTGCTGAAGAAATAGTGGTGATGGATGTTACAGAGCAAGAAATAGAAATAAGTAGCACGAAAGAACAAGAATTTAGGAAGATTGATGGGGAAAGTGACTTTAAGGAATCGAACTTACAAACAGATATAACTGAAACCGAACAAGAAATATATGATATAGGAGACAATGTTCTTGTACGATATTATATGAGAAAGTCTTTGAGATATTATATAGGTGTAATCGAAGATATCCATTAAGATTCTATGAAAGTTGAAAAATTGTACAACATATCTTTCTATAAAACTCTTAATTCAATGAATACACTCAAAGAATAATGGCAGAATCTTATTTGAATTACATTTAAGTGTCTAGAATTAACTTAAATACGAATTAAATTGAATCAATTATTTATATTTTTTCAAACTATCACATTAATTAATTAGGGCCGGGCAAAAAAATAAGTTTAAATGAAAAGTTAATTGATTATTTTTGTGAACTTTTATTAATTTAGTGTTGCCATTAAAGTTTTTTAAACACCACTTTAGAATAAATTAAATGCCGGAGTTTGTAAGTCGTGATAATGAAATCATTTTTAGTTCTAGATATAAATGAAATGAAACGATTTCTTTTTCTTAAATAGGTATGCCTAATTTAGCACGGTGGCAATAAATAATTGGCATGAAATAATAAAATTATTCTGAACTTTTCACGATGGTTGCAGCAAAAAGACTTATGTCTAAAATAGCATAGCTTAAGTATAGTTATAGGTTGGCAACACTAGTTTGGCTTGATTGACATTGATGACACAGACGCTTGCGCTGTGTTCTTGGCTGTTGTGTTTTGCTTTCGATTGTGTTTCCTTTTCTGTATTCTCCTTTGACCTGGACTGCTAACGGACTCTGATTTTGCCCTGTGTGACCCTGTGCATGTTTATGGACATCGAGAATTGCCGTTGCGACATTGTGCTGTTTTTTACTGGACACCGATTTTGCCTCAACGTTACCGCTAAAATGGAAGGTCGTCGTCGTAGCGGAATAACACGAATCCTGTGTGTTAATTGTAACATTTGTGTTAATACACTACGTCGATATCGTGCTTCACAACTAGATACCAGAGTTACCACCTTACTCTGTAACTGGGTGTACCCACAAATCGTAAGTAGTTTTAATTCTTTACTTATTTAAAAAGTAGATCGAAAAAGTATATTATTTTCCGCTCGAATGTTATTCTAATGGGTACAATACGATTTGTTTTGTTCAATCTAAAAAGACAATATGTTGTTTAGAAATGTCAAGTATCTAGGAGTAGAAGTAGTAGGAGAGAGACAATAATTTATTGTTTTCCATTGTTTCAGATTATTGAAGACGGCCATGTTTGTGAAGCTTGCCGAGGTCTTGCAACGTTCAGGGTCAATCATGACTTGCAACAAGAAGTTTCGGCGAATGATAATCAACAAGCTGAGTCAAGTCACCAAGGTCATGCTCATGTGTGTCTTTTATGTGGCTCTTCTATCCTACGTCGACAAAGTGATTTAATACTGAGAAACAATCCAACTCAGCTCCAGATTACTATGAGAAATATTATAGAAAGTAGAGTAGCACCACGACAGGTAAGCTAACATAAAAACTACATAATAAAGATAATTAAATTAATGATTTTGATTTCTATAATAATTAATGATTTCTTTGTACTTTATATCTTACCAGGGTATTTTGAGGAAAAGCATAAACTGCATAGATGTTTAGAATGATTGGCCTATTAATGTGCTTTTATTTATTTCCAGATAACAGTATCTGACCGCGTGTGCCATCCTTGCTGGTTACATACACAAAGACAAGCACGACGTGTGGACATCACTGAAGAAAATAGATCTTTGCCTTCTAGTAGGTACTTACCCCTCAACAGGAGAATCTCAAGAGGATTACCCTTCTGGATCTATTAGAAGAATCTACTCGTCAAGCAGAGGTACAGACAATTGTCTTATCGGACTACAGACGAGCTGCTAATAGCAATAATCATTGCGTTTTCCCAAATTGCACTAGTACCACACTGCGTAGCATTAGTGACAGTTTACGTGCAATAATTTTGAGCAATCATAAATATTATCTGCCAAACCTTGCTAGAGTTTGCTCTGAACATTTGATGAGTAATGCATGGGAGACGCTTTTCGACTCTGAGAATAGCATGCAATCTTTTGCTGAACAGCAGGTACAACATGTATTTTCGTTTGTAAACGCATCACATACAAATATAGATTTTGAAAATGTGCAAGAAATGGAAGACAATGTTTTTGAATACTGGGTGGGCCTAACAAAAGAGAATTTTAATATATTACTAGAAGAAGTGTCTCGCATTTCACTAATAAAAAGAGGAAGCTTAGGTTTGGCAGCTTTGTTGTTAAAAATGAGGACCGGTGATTCCGATGACAGAATTTCAACACTTTTAAAAGTTCCACGACGAACTTTAGAATCGCTAATGGATAAGGTGAGAGAAGTTCTCCTCCGGGATTTTGTACCTGCACATTTAGGCATAAGCCATTTAAGTCGGGAGGAACTGTTAGGACATAATTTATTGATACCAAATGGATTGTATGGGAATGGTAACAATGCCATAGTCATATGTGATGGCACATACATTTATATTAATAAAAGCTCTAATTACATGTTCCAAAAACAAAGTTATTCCCTCCACAAATACCGATATATTGTTGATTGTTATGGCCCATATAAAGCAACTACATCAGATGCTGATATAATGTCCGGTCTATTTAGCTCTGAGAATTCAGCTTTGAGATCATATTTTAGACAAAATGAGTGTTCATTCTGGACAGGGGGTTTAGGGACTGTATAAGTTTATTAGAGGGGTGTGGCTATAGAACCTGTATGCCAGAATCACTTTTAGAAGGCGAACACCAATTGACTACTGGACAAGCTAATAGGAGTCGCTGTGTCACTATTTGCAGATGGGTGGTAGAGGCCGTAAATGGTCATTTTAAAAGACTTTAAACTTTTTAGACAAGAATATTTTCATCGGTTTCTACCACACATGATGCAAACATTCCAAATAGCAGCAGCGCTTTTAAACAAGTTTGGTGTTCGCTTTCAGAACAATGTATATGCAAACGAAATATTAGAAATTATTAGAGAAAGAATGAACTTAGAAAATAATCTAGCAAATATGGTTAATGCCTTAAATATGAATAGAAGAACATCCCAATTCCAAAGTATTACTGCTGATCGTAGTAACGTTTTATTCTTCCCAACCCTTGAATATAAAGATTTAATTTTATTCGCCCTGGGAACGTACCAAATAAGACAAGCTCGCTCATATTATGGCGAGCATGTACGTTTCCATGGTGGGTACAGAATCGAAGTATCCAGTGAACATATTGATTTATCTGAGTATGATTTAAGAGGTACTGGCGCGACAACTCTAATAAGAGGAAAAATAAAGTCACGTCACGTATCCAGAAAGCAATATTATATATATATCTTAATAGAAAATGATATTCCAGGCCGGACAGGTATCTGTGAATATTGTTGTAATTGCTTAGTTGGTCGGCGCACAGTAGGATGTTGTGCTCATGTAATGACGCTGGTCTGGTACTTAGGATGGGCCAGACATCAACAAAATATTTCCGCACCGGCAGAATGTTTAGATGAAATTATTATAAGAGAGGATGAAGATCAATAAATATTTTTGTGAAATCATAATATTGTTTTATTAGTCCCCTCCCCTTCAAATAGTTATTAGGAAAGGGCCTATTACACTACTCGTTATAACGACTCGATATTAAGACTCCGAGTAGTGTAAAAACAGACCGGTCTTACTCTGAACAAAAAATAAGACCAGTCTGAATTGATATCTATAACGAGTAGTGTATGAGTCGAGTTGATATAACGAGTAGTGTAATAGGTCCAGAAATGCTATTCCTAAAGCTCTGTACTCTTATTACTCGATAGTTTTACTCCAAAACGAGTACCTAAATATTAACGTGTGGACCGCAAGACTCACGTCTCGAAGGCAGTACAGTAAGACCGTATGTGAGTACGGAGCATAAGATAGATTCTTTTTCATCCAAAGCATTAGAAAAATAACGGACAGTGTTTAGTATTTATTTCTTAGATTGTTGAATCTTTTGTTAGTGTCATTTTTGACGTACGGATAACCTATAAAAAAGTATAAGTTCATATTTGAATATCTATTTTTCTCGGCCTTTTCTAATTAAAATTCTTGTATATATGGTGTCAGGGGCTGAAGCTGAGTCAAACAGAATATTTTTCAATTAAAGACATAGAGTTTTAATCACAACTAAAACAATGTATGGGACCCTGCCATTGTTCTTTCGTAAACTGCTCCGAGAGGATAAAGACACAGTTCCAGAAAATTCAGTGGTAAAACTTGTCCAATTACTACAAATATCGGAAAAACCTGAAGAATATGTTCTATACCACGATGAAGATCTGGTATATTTTAGGTAGAAATATAAAACTCCAACAACAATAATGTTGATTTCTCTTTTTTAATAATAAAGTTGATTTTTCTCAAAATATTTTATTTATTTCTTTGTTTGTGTAATCTCACCCTATCATTATCAGTTTCGTAACAATCTATCAGTTTAGTTACATTCTCAGATTAGTTACGATTTCGTTACGGTACATCTATTTTGCATTTCACCCAAATAATAAAAGTTAAGGTTTATGGTACGGAACCCTAGGGTGGGAGTCCGACTCGCATTTGGCTGTTTTTTTACCATTGTTAATAAATAATTATAGGTACTTATTTTTTTTTTCAGCAATTATGTCATCACGAAGTGCAAAATTAGTAAAAGCTGCATTACGGAACGGAGACTCTGTAGACGAACAAATATATTCTGTCCCATCAACAAGTGGCATTCAAAACTCTTTACAAGAACCAAGTGAGGAAGTTTGGTCAGATTTTGATTCTGATGACTCAGTGTTAGACAAAGACTACGAAGGCCCCAAATCATTCAATCAAAATATTAATAACAGTGATAGTGATTCGGATGCCGACTTCATACCATGTTCACAGGAAATTCAACACAGAACAGTTTTAGAATCACCGGAACATTCAGATGGCGAAATAAACCAAGTAAGACTGACAAAGAAAGGAAATATAAGGAAGAGGAAAACATATAACGTTAGCTTGAAAGATCGAAAGAGACTGAAGAATGAAAACTAAATCAAAACGAAATATTCTGTCAAATCTGGTTGCCGTGAAGACATCTGCAAAAAAAAGTGCTCAGTACGTTTTTCAGAAGAGTTTCGCGAAATAATCAATAGTCATTTTTGGAAAATGTCATGGATGGAACAGAAATATTTTTTTAAATAATACCAGTACAAAAAAAACAGATAGACCGAAAAAAGAGAAAATGATGTGAATGAAGGTAAACATTACACTCGATTAAAGACTGTAACATATTTTTTGATGGATGAAAATGGTGACAAAGTACCAGTTTGCAAAACTTTCTTCCTCACTACCTTAGGCTACACCAAAAATAACTGTAAAGCAGTAAGAAATGTTATTGACAGTAAATATAATAGCGGTGAATTGATTCCAGTATCTGCAGTTACTGATGGCCGTGGACACAATCCGAATCCTAAAAAAATTGAACCTACTAAAATCACGGATCATATAATGTCATTTAATCCCGCAATATCACACTACAGACGTGAGCACGCACTTAATAAAAAGTATTTACCTTCAGACCTTAATATACGTATGATGTACAAGCATTACTGTAAAACTGATCCTCAAACACAAGTATCTTATGGATTTTACAGAAAACTTGTAAGAACACTTAACATCTCATTTACAAAATTAGGCCAAGAAGAATGTGACATATGTGAAATATTTATCATACACAACTCTCAGCGAGAAATGATTAGGCACAGACATTGCCAGGAGTGTAAAAGTTACGAAGAATACCATGAGAGGTATATTTTAGCTCGAAAAAAATATGAAGATGACGCTGATAATCAGACTCAGAAGAAGAATAACCCTGACAACCTCATTTTTGCTGTAGATTTAGAAAAGGTAATAATGTTACCCCGTATGGAGGAATTCAAAACAGTGATGTTTTGCCCGCGCCTTATTGTTTTCAACCAAAGTTTTGTGCCAATTGGCTATAAACATGTACATGACATGGGTCTTACATTTGCAGCCCTATGGCATGAAGCCATATCAGGCCGAAAAAAAGAGGACATCATTAGCTGCTTTGGGGCCTTTTTCAAACAAAACCGAGATCTTAAACATATAATTCTGTGGCTGGATAACTGTGCGCGCGGAGTGTAAATAAATTCGAAATATTACAAAAAGTGAAAAATAGGGACTCAAGTGACTACTATTCTATGGATAACCGAGTGATACGCGAGTGCAACTGTTATCTATACAACTTGTGTTTGTGGGAGATATACTAGTGACAATAACATAGTGACGTTGAGCCAATAAACGTTCCAGTTTGTGAATTAGCTCATCCCAGATGTGACATTACTGAACCGGAAAAGCAAAGTAAGCGTCCTCTTAACAATTTCCAGTGAATAAAACTCTCGAGATTAGAGAAACAAGAAATTGTGTGAAAAACGGTTACAACTTTAAAATTCTACAAATCATCCACGCATGTATTTGAATTAAGTGACATCTAGTGTCGAGTAGCAGAAACTGGTATCGATGAGTGTTATTGCACTATTTTTTCAATAGATGGTGCGAAACACAATTTTAGTAATAAGAACTTGTGATAGTACATAGACATAATATACACAAAGATGGAGAACTTAGAGAGAAAGAAGTTTCGACAATGTTACTTTTAGGAGAAATAAAACAAATATATCTAATGAATCCGTCAACTTATCCTACTCATCAGTCACATTAAATCCATATACAAGAAGTTTACCAGACCTATCCACAAACCACACAGAAGATGTAGAAGCACTGAAGGAAGAAATATACAAATTAAACAATTAATTAGAAAGCGCACACCAAGAAATTGACACTTTGACAACTGAAAATAATCAGCTTAAACAAAAAACGATGGAACAAGAGAAACAAATAGCACAGTTTAAAGAAGTTTACCATGGATCTCCATCTTACAAAAACTCTATTCGCGAAAAGAAATCTAAAAGCAACTGTAATAAGATTCAGTTGGACGAGACCAACGCCTGCAGTACCGCCAACAACGACAAGAAGGTTATTAGTACTTCTCCACCGATAGATGTCGCTACTAGTACATTGCAACAGCAAACCACGGAAGAAAAAAGTGAATCACAGCCTAACGGCAGTAATGAAGACAAGGCTGAATCATTGAACTTTACCTATAAACATAATATATACATCTTCGTAGATCAACAAGCCCACGGTCTCAATAAAACTTTGACGAATGCCAGGTCCAACAAATGGAACGATAAATACAAAATAAAGTCTTTTATCAAGCCAGCGGCTACGAGTGCGCAAATACTTAATAGTTGCAATGACGACTTCATAAAGATATTAACCCCGGACGACATTATAATTTTAGTCTCTAACGATAAAAACCCTTATTCTTTTATAACTGAATTATATAACGTATTATATAAACTATGCAACCATACTGTATATATCACTAATGTGCAATATAACCAGTACTTAAACGAAGATACAATTAACTATAATTTAGAATTGATTATACAAAACTACAAGAACTGTAAATATGTAAAAATACACAAGCCGGCGAACAAACATAACTATAATACTAGGCATAGGAAAAGTTACCAACAGGAATACCTGGAGTATCTCCAACAGGAATACCTGGAGTATCTCCAACAGGAATACCTGGAGTATCTCCAACAGGAATACCTGGAGTATCTCCAACAGGAATACCTGGAGTATCTCCAACAGGAATACCTGGAGTATCTCCAACAGGAATACCTGGAGTATCTCCAACAGGAATACCTGGAGTATCTCCAACAGGAATACCTGGAGTATCTCCAACAGGAATACCTGGAGTATCTCCAACAGGAATACCTGGAGTATCTCCAACAGGAATACCTGGAGTATCTCCAACAGGAATACCTGGAGTATCTCCAACAGGAATACCTGGAATATCTGTGTTTTGGATTGAATACTAGAATTGATTATAAGAAATACCAAACAAAGTTCCTCAATCAATATAAGAATAAAAAAGTCATAACAAAACCAACGAACACGATGCACAACACCCTGAATCTAAAGCACAAGCAGTACCACTAAGAGCAATACAAACAACAATGACAAACTATTTTGAAAGAATAACAAGCAAAACAAGCATAAACAATAGGTTTCTTCGTAAATCGAAGTAAAACCTCAGCAATCGCTTTAGTTCACCAAAATATTGTTGCAGTACTAAACAAGCAAGAATTATTAGAAGTAGCTCTAACAGACTTACAACTCGAATTGGGTTCTATTGACATTATACATATGTCTCACGGAAACCTTTCTTAAAAGGGGTTCTGAATCAAATCTTAGAATTAACAACTACAAAATAGCGTCATCCTTCTCGCGATCAAACCAGCGCCGGGGTGGTTCCTGTATCTTAATAAAAAATAACATACAATACAAAGAAATCGTCAACCTTACCCCCCCCCCGATTCCCCTCCAATTCGAATACTGCGCCATAGAAATTATTAAATATAACCTCATAGTAGTATGCATCTATAGAACACCTACACATGATGCTACGAAATTTTTGAATAGTTTGGAAATTCTTACAAACAATGTGAAAAGGTGAAGAGAAAAGTCATCATATGCGGTGAATGGAATATTGACATCCTAAAATCAAATAAAATATCCACTGACTTAATGACCATACTTAATAATAATAACCTAAAAAACCATATCACACGACCGACGAGGAAAACCTCTTGTTTAGACTTAATTGTGAGCAATATAGACGACGCCAAGCCTTTACTGCACTACTTAGCACTATCAGACCACGAAACAGCTCAATCTCTAACAGTTAACTTAGAAACTAGTCATAAAACTGAGGACATTCACAGTTTCTGGTTTAAAACTGTAAGGGATCTCAATGACGAAAACATAACCAAATTTAAAGACTGTTTGGCAAGCTTATCTTTTTCTGAGGTATACGAATGCTCCTTCACAAACAACGCTTTCAACTGCCTGCACGATACAATTATTCTTTTTTACAATTTATGCTTCCCTATTGTTAAAATTAAAAGTAGTAACAAGCAAGTGAAAAACCGAGGCCTAACAAAAAATGTAAAACGATGTTGTATTACAAAAAGAGCATTATACCTAAAATATAACCTTTGTAGAGATAACAAAAAAGAAAACAAAAAAAATACGACAACTATACTCGCAACAAATAAATAGTTTACAGTACATTAACAGAGCAAAACGCAAGTAAAGCAGCGTGCAACTTAATTAAAGCAGATGTTAATAATATGACAAGTTATTCTGACATTGACACAATACAAATCAATAATAAAATTTATGACAACCCTAACCATATTTGTGACCTATTCAATGACTATTACATATCCCTAACCAATACGACCCAAAAATCACGAGAAAATAATCAGAATATCAAATTTTGCAATTCCTCAGAATCCTAAAACCATTTACCCGACACCAACGAAGATGAAACAGATGTGTATAAAATAATTCATAGTTTGTCTATTGTCAAACCCTTATACAAGAAAGGCTTAAAGTCGGATGTGAGTAATTATCAACCAATCACTTTAATCCCCATATTATCGAAAATATTTGAAAAGATTATGTGTAATAAAATAGTGAACTTTTTGATATCGTGTGACATCCTTAAAAAAGAACAGTTTGGATTTAGAAAGGGAAGCTTCACGGCTTCAGCATGTTTCTCCTTAATTAAACAAATAACCGAAAGTTTAAACCAAAAATCTAAAATAGGCTGTGTCTTTCTAGACATGACAAAATAGGCTGTGTCTTTCTAGACATGACAAAAGCCTTTGACTTTGTCTGCCATAAAACTTTACTCTCCAAACTTTCTCACTATGGTATCCGCGGGAAGGCCAACGACTGGGTCAAAAGTTTTCTTACCGACCGACTGCAATGCGTAGAAATAACAAGAAAGTATCAAAATGAACAAAAAATGTTTAGATCAAAATACAGACAGAACAACTTCGGCACACCACAAGGAGGAATTGTATCCCCTCTTTTCTTTCTAATATACATCAACGACCTACCAGAGGCGATTAATGAAGAGTGCATACTATTTGCCGATGACACAACATTAATTATTAAAAGCGACGATAACAATGACTTGGAAAAACGTATTTTTAAAGCATTAGACGAGGCAATCAAATGGCTAGATAACAATAACTTAAAAATAAACATGACAAAAACAAATGTTATAAAATTTCAAGCACTCAACACAAACACAGATAGGCTAGACATCCAGTACAACAACTCCCCCTTAAACACTGATAATGAATGTGTATTCTTAGGTATAACCGTGGACCAAAATTGCAGTTGGAAACCACACATAAATAAAATCCTTAATAAAATAGATCGCTTTGTGTATGTCCTGAAAAGAATAAAACAAACGGTTAATCTAAATACCGCACTGGTTGCTTACCATGCTTATGTAGGATCTGTACTCAGATATGGCCTTATAATTTGGGGTAACTCAGTAGAAGTGCAAAGAGTTTTCATAGGACAAAACAAATGTATCCGGGCAATGTGTGGAGCCCACTCTCTAGATAACTGTAAACCACTTTTTCAAAATCTTAAAATACTACCTCTACCTTGTCTTTATATTTATGAAATCGCTTGTTTATTGCAAGAGTGACATATCTCAAAAACACGGAATTTTCGGATTATGTGAAAAAAATACTCTTTGATTAGTATATTTTTTAGTACTAGAATGTCATAAAGATCCTTTCACTCGAATCCGCTAAGTGGCTAAACATGTCGTTTTTGCACGCTCGCGGTACACAGTATGGGAATTTCGCAATCTAGGAGGATTTAAATCAAAATATTTTTTTTTATTAAATGTTAATATAGTTATAACCTATTTATACCTAAGACCCTATTTAACACAGCTACGTATTAGAAATTCTTGTAGGTATGTTAAAAAAATTAAATAAAATGTTGAAGTGGGTAGCTAATAATCGTTGAACCCTTACAATACAAACCACGATATTAAAGTGTCATCTTCACTCGAGATTAGATCAAATTAACGTATAGTCTTGTTTACTGGTTTATTCCTACACCCAGTGCGCACCCTTACTAATATAACAATTATAAAATGTTAATTAGTCTTAAATTAATCTTTTTGCTTATTTCTCACACATCTGTAGAATGATTGTAAACTGGAGGAGCGGAACCACCTAATACAAGCAAATCTTTGCTTAAAAGGTGACTCCAAACCTAACATAGTTATATCCATAAGTGAAGAAATAAACATTTTTATTTTTTTATTTTTATTTTTATTTATTTATTATTGTATTGTGTACATCATTCAAGGTAAGTTAGAGTGTATTTTGTTTAAGTAATAGTTAAACATTGATCTAATAACATCATTTGAAAGCACAGTTAAATTAAGCATTTTCTAGAGACGATTTGCAAAACAAAAAGGTGTATAAAAAAAATGATCTGAATATCCCGGTGCTGTTATTGTTTTCATTTATAGTTTAGACTCTTAACTTTTGAGAACAATTGCTAAAACTTGCGATTTTGTGCGACCGTCATAAATTTTTTTTCGGTTTTCAGAATGACGACCGAAATAACAAAAAAACAAAATTTTGATATTTGGACCTCAAATGCAAAAAAGGAGCGAATTGATGCTATTTTTGCTTTTATAATAGGTAATTACCCTCATGTACAATTTTCGGAAGGTGCTATAAATGAAATTAAGTTCTTTTTAAGGAGGTTATGTAACAAATTTAACGAAAAATGGACAGCTAGCGGTAGACATCGTGAACGCTTTTTAAGCAAGAATATGACTTGGTTGAATGAATGCATTACATTACCAGAAAATGTTTTAAATGAAAAACCATCTACATCTGGCCATTCACCTGGAAGACCACACAAAAGTTTTGTAGAATGCTGTGATAAAACCAAAAAACGTAAAGTTCAGAATCTAGTATCGTCTACTAGCCCTGAAGAAATAACGGTTGCACATGAGTATAACCTTCGCAAAGCAGGTAAAAAGGACTCTGCAGATATCGTAAAAGAACTTTCTAATAGTTCACCTAAGAGAGGTTCCATCATGAAAAGCGTACGTAGAATGATTAGCGAAAGCGTTCAAGTGACTGTGTCGGCCGATGAAGCATTAAGCATGATGGTAGATGCTGATTTATCAACACATCAATATGAGATAATACGGCAAAGGATAAATAAATTGAACAAACTTGAACTTTTGGAACGCAAATCGCGAATGTCTGGCATTGAATTTCGGAACATACCAAAAGAAACTGGCGAAACAAAGGCTAGCCTATGTAACGTATTGGTGAATTTAGGAAAAACCTTAAACGTTGAAATTAATCATTCCAATGTCAGGGACATTTACCGCCTTAACACTAAAGACGGATCTAATCCGGTGATAGTTGATTTTACTACAGTTTTAATCAAAGAAAAGGTCATAAAAGGGGTTAAAAGTTTTAATAAATCTAGAACAAAAGGGGAAAAACTAAATACAATCCACCTAAACCCACTGCATCAACTAAAGCCTATTTATGTGTCTGAAACCTTAACTCATAAAGCGCACAGAACGTTTTACCTTGCCCGATCATTTCAAAAAAACTATGGTCATGCTTTCTGCTGGACCTCAAATGGTATGGTATATTTAAAGAAAAATGCTGAATGCGCCCAAATCCGTATAAACACCGACATGGATCTAGACAAGCTGAGAACTTCGCAATGACTACCTATTGTTACGCTTATTTTCCTAAGGCATGCCTCACTATTTTGTTTACTTGTTATTATAACACACCTCAATACACAAACAATTCTACTTACTAATACATCACTCATAATAAATAGTTTTACAGTAATATATAACACAACCTTATTAATACATACACCATGAATCATTCAATTCTTTGAGATACCATAATGTAATAATAACACCAAAATGTAAATTACTATTGCAGCCTATGTCTTTTTTAACTTTCTCGTACAGCTGCAACTTTGCTCTTCTAGTTATGTCAGGAACTTTGACAGGCGTCTTAACCCTAGAGTACTAATCATCGCCTGAGAGGCCGCCCGCGGTCGGTTTTTTCTGGTTATTTTGAAATTGCGGGGACGTGTCGCGCCGTGCTTTCGCGCCAACTCAGTGTAGCCCACGACGCGGCGGGGAGAGCTTGCGCGCTCGGCGGGGATACAGCGTTCCCGAGATATTGCCTACGTGATCGCCTGGGAGGCGATCATTAGTATTAAAGGTAGGGTTTTTACTATTGACTTAATTTACATTTTTGAGTTTTTTCTTTGTTTACTCACTATTATAAGATATAAAATACATGTTTTATTTCATAGATGGATCTCAACGAGCAGCAGATAGCAAATTGCTTGGAAGATGACACCTCTGATAGTGAGACCGAGGATAATTTAGAAGTCGCGGATTACGATTCTGATGACAGTGTGGTTGATCCTACTTTTGTTCCATACCGACTCGAAAATGAGTTACAAAATATTGTGCTAGATGACCCTGATCCTCAAGACCGAAGCTCCCCAATACCGTCATCATCCGGAAGCACTTTACCAAATCCACAAACATCACCTACTTCAGAAACACAGACGACGGAGGAGCTCATTGGTTTGCCTTCTACGCCTGTTGTGAGAGGTAAGAACAACTATATTTGGGCTAGAGATACTTCTGGTAGACCAAGGTCTAATAGAACTGTTGCCAGGAACATAGTCCACATTTTTCCTGGTCCAAAACTAGATGGAAGGGATGTCATAAAACCTTTAGAATGCTTTGAAAAGTTTTTCACTCCTGACATGTGGGATGAAATACTCCTACGCACCAATGAAGATATTTCAGTCAAAGCCAGCAAATATAAACAGCAAAGCTCGACTATTGCACCGACTAGACAAGCAGAACTTCAGGCTCTTCTCGGACTTATAATTTTTAGTGGCGCTATGGGCAATAACGATTTACCAACTAAAGAACTTTTTAATCCTGTACTTTGCGGATCAAAATATATAGCTGCAATGAGTTTAGATCGTTTTGAGTTCCTTTTGCGTTGTCTCCATTTTGATGATCGTAGGACTCGTGAAGATAGAAAAAAACATGACAAATTTGCACCAATTCGAAACATCTGGGAGATTTTTATACAGAGATGTCGAGACCTTTATAAACCAGGCTCGTATGTAACGATTGATGAACAGTTACTGGCGTTCAGAGGGCGATGTCCATTTCGAATGTACATACCAAATAAAGCCGCAAAGTATGGATTGAAGATAATTTTAGCTTGTGATGTCAACAGTAAATACATGTTTGATGCTTGTCCATACTTAGGAAAAACCGGAGAAATCACCCCTACCGAACCTCTAGGTACTCATTATTGCAAACTGCTTACAAAGACAATTTATGGGAGTAATCGTAACATCACTGCAGATAATTGGTTTACGTCTGTGCCTCTAGCAGAACAACTTCTCGAAGATCCATACAAATTAACATTTCTGGGAACTATCAAAGCCAATAAAAAAGAAATACCAGCCGAGTTCAAGCATAACCCATCACGCCGTGTAGGCACATCTATGTTTGGTTTTCACGATAAATTGACACTAGTTAGTCATAAACCTAAGCCTCAAAAAACAGTACTATTGTTATCTACGATGCACGATGAACCAACTGTTGATCCTGTAACGAAAAAACCTGCAATCATATTGTCTTACAATAAAACTAAAGGTGCTGTAGATACATTTGACCAAATGTGTGGTCACTTGAGTTGTAATCGCAAAACTAGACGTTGGCCGCTTTGATTCTTTTATGGAATGATAAACATGGGTGTACTGAATAGCTATATATTGCATATATCTAATTCGAAATCTTGCGGGGCTAAACCAATGAATAGAAGAGATTTCATGAAAGAACTAAGCGATGAATTGTGTCGACCGTGGTGTGCAAAACGAGCTGAAGAAAGACCAAAACTGAGGAAACGAGTTAGAGATGCTATACATGAGGTGATAAACACTGAAACTACAGAAAATAATGAAGAACCAAGTATAAAAAAAGGCAAGCGCAGTATGTGCAGTTATTGCCCCGCTAAAAAAAGACGCATGAGTGTTTATTACTGTGCTAAATGTAAAAAAAATTATTGTTTGGAACATCGATCTCCTAACTGCTATTCGTGTGATAAAAAATAGAAGTCTGAGTTCGACTTAGTCTGCAGTAAGCTATGTGATGATTAGACTAGTTTTTTGTTATGTTTTTCATACTTTATATATTATATTGTAGTTTTTATACCAAAACAGTGGTCCAATGTCAATTTTTTTTTTTTTAAATATAATATCCCTTAAGGCTGTGTTAGAAAGTTAAGTATTATGTGTAAGGCTGATTTTAAGACAAATAAGAGTTTCTCAGATATATATTTTTTGCATTTCATAAAGGCAGAGGTATGCCTGTTATTTGTTATAAATTTTGGTACATTTTAATAAAAGTTTAGTACTAAAATTTTGCTTTATTTATAAAGTAGCCTCCCAGGCGATAATTAGTATTAAGCAGTAATAAATTTACATTAGTACTCTAGGGTTAACTTCATTTATGAATAATGTAACATCTTTTTTTCCAAATTTTATTATTATATTTGACACTTATATTAAACATCTCATTAACATTCGATAATTTAAATGATTTAGCAGATATTGATAAGGTCACAGTATCAGAATCACAGTATGCCGAAATCGATGACTGTCATAAAGTAATTTTGTCTTCTTCTGATAGCCTCGTATTTGTCACTTAAAATATACGCAGTGTAAACTGCAATATAAGTGGTTTTGAAATAGTATTGACTAGATTAAAGCTGCAATGTGATGTAATTGTTCTTACAGAAAGCTGGCTGTCGTCCACAACTACAATCCCCAATTTATTGGGTTATCGTTCGTCTATGACAAAAAATAACGTGAAACAAAACGATGGTGTTGTCATATATTATAAGGAGCACCTTCAGTGTACAATTGAGGAACCAAACTTTAGCGAAGGTAACTGTTTGATAGCAACACTCCAAAATCAAACTGCTACACTTCTGGACACATCTATTGGCCCACCTTGTATTTTCAGTTTCGTTTGGTCCTAGCTAAAATTTTATATTAGGTCGAGCAAAAAGTTTTTATGCAGTTTTGAACCTGGCACATTCACAATTTCATTTAATAGTCTTTTTTTGAATTTCGAACACAGAATTTAAAGAAACAAAAGACAATTTGGAGCCTGTTTGTTGATATCAAACAATCGAATACTAAGAAAACTTGGTTTTATTGGTTTACTTGGATTTAATTCTTGAAAAAGTGATTGATATCTTTGGTTTTGCAACAAACATTACTTATTCTTAACATTAAGGTGAGGTTCTATCAATAATCTATGGATACTTCACCTGAAGTCGCCGCCCAAGCTGTGGCACTTATTCAGGCCGGACACAGCCAAAGAAACGTGAGTGCTCAACTTAATTTAAGTCGATCTGCGGTCCGAAATGTTTATCGGAGGTACCTAGAGACTGGCGGCTTTGTTCGTCGCCAAGGAAGGCCACGATCTCGGGTCACAACTGAAAGGCAGGATCGATTCATCGTGACGACCAGCTTGAGAAATCGTCACCTTACCTCCATTGAGATACAAAACCAACTTCGCGACTTCCACGGAGTATCTGTGAGCGCTCGAACTGTTCGGAGAAGGTTAAAAGAACGCGATATGGTACCACACAAGCCAGCTAATGGGCCCAAACTAACGCGAGCCCACCGAACAGCGCGCCTTCATTTCGCACGCAGTCATTTAAATTGGACACAGCAAGATTGGAGCCGTGTACTCTTTTATGATGAGTCTAAAATTGTGTTACATGGCAATGATGGAAGGAAGAAGGTCTACCGACGTAAGGGAGAGCGTTTCGCACAATGCTGCTTTGAAGAGAGGGTTGCTTATGGCGGTGGCTCATGGACTGTCTGGGGCGGTATATCCGCGAGCGGCAAAACTCAACTTGAGGTTGTTACAGGACCACGGCTGCCAACATTAAATGCTGAAAGGTACATTCGTGAGTGCTTAGAACCTCACGTGATACCATACGCGGACTATGTGGGCCCAAATTTCCTTTTTATGCATGATAATGCAAGAGCCCATGCGGCCGGCATCGTCAGGGAATATCTTCGGGATGTGAACATCACAGTTATGGACTGGCCAGCCAGAAGCCCAGACATGAACCCCATTGAGCACATGTGGGACGAGCTAAAAAGACGTGTTAGGGCTCGTCAGCCAGTTGCCCAGACGATGCAGGAGTTGAAAACTGCCATAGAAGAGGAATGGGAGATGATCCCTCAAAATTTCATAGAGCGGTTGATAAACTCTATGCCTAATCGTATGAGAGCTGTGGTAGATGCCCATGGAGGCAACACGCGTTATTAAATTAAACCTTTATTTGATAAAACATGTTTTTTATTCAAAAATCAATTGCCTTTAACAAGGCGCATATCCGACTTGTTAGGCGTAGCTCCATGTCGTATGGTATTCTGAATTCAAATTTAAAACAATACGATCGAAAAAGATGGTAAAATGTATCAGGTTTAAAACTGCATCAACAGTTTTTGTTCAATCTAGCAATCATATTTCGGTAGGGGCCATCGAAACCTAAACTCTAAGGTGGGCCAATAGATGTGTCCAGAAGTGTATTATTGCAATATATCGGTCACCGTCTTATGCAAACTTAGACTTGTTCCTTAAATCCTTAAATGATGTTTTATTAAATTACTCTTCCTTCAGAAACGGTATCGTGTTACCCAGTAACTGGGTTGTGGAGGTCAGATAGGCAGTCGCTCCATGTAAAATACTGGTATTCAGCTGCATCCGGTTAGACTGGAAGCCGACCCCGATATAGTTGGGAAAAGGCTAGGCAGATGATGAACTCTTCCTTCAGAAACATAATAATAATAGGGGACATAAATATCCCAATTAACTCAGAGAAAATTGACCATCATGGTGAGCGTTCTTACTTTAGCTGCTAGTCATGGCCTGCTGCCTTCGCATACTTTAATTACTAGGCCAGAAAGTAAAACATGTATTGACCATATACTGCTTAAAACTAAAAATGCTTGCAACACAATTGTACCAGAGACAACTTTGACTGATCACTACCCGGTTTTACTATGAATGAACTTTAAAAAACCTCAACATTATGCGATAACTACCATTAAAAAAGTCGACGAAGATGGCTTAAAAGAAGAAATGTCAAAAATTGACTTAACTCTAGTATACGAATCGATTGATCCAAATTTTTCTCTGGGACATATTGTCTTTTGTATACAAGCTGCAATTAATAAACACACCAAAGTCATTACCTTATCACGTAGAAAGAAGATTATAAAACCTTGGATAACACAAGGATTACTGCGCTGTATAAGAAACAGAGACACATTGCATAAAAAATTAAAACTTTCGCCAGATAACGCTACATTAAAATTGACCTACACTCGCTACAGAAACTTCTGTAACTCAATACTTAAAAAAGTAAAAAGAACTTACGAAAAAAACCTTGTCCATTCGGCTCAAAATGATAATAAGAAGCTTTGGAAAGTAATAAAAGACGTCACAAATAGTAATAAAAATACTACCTACTCAAATGAACTTCTATCCCTTGATGACACTCCGAAACGGTCTCTGGATAAAATAAATGACTACTTCGTGAATGTTGGTAGGTCTCTGGCCGCTAAGATCCGGCAATTCAATTTAAACCCAACAGGCACCAGTGTAGATACCATCTCTGATAAGCCCACTGCAATTAATTCTTTTGTTTTGGAGGATGCTGATGAATGTGAAGTAGACCGGCTTATCAGTAGCTTGAAAACGGATAGCTCAACCGGATTTGACGGGATTAGCAATAAATTTAAAAAAAAATTCAAAAACATTTTAGTTCCCCCCCTCACCTTTATTTTCAACTCGTGTCTCCAAAATGGAATTTTCCCTGAATCGTTGAAGAAGTCTGAAGTCTGCCCTATACATAAAGGTGGAAACAGAGATTCCATCACCAATTATCGACCAATATCCATACTCCCATCTATTTCAAAGCTTCTGGAGAGAATTATCAACAAGAGACTTACTAGATACCTTGAAAATAATAACTTGCTCTCTCCCAATCAGTATGGTTTTCGAAATGGTAAATCTACTGAACAAGCGGTAAACAATCTCTTAGGTTATATCAGTGACAATTTGGATAGAAAGAAGAAATGCCTGGCCATATTTGTAGATTTAGCAAAGGCCTTTGACACAATCTCTGTTTCAGTCCTCTTGGCTAAGCTGGAAAGGCTGGGAGTCAGAGCCACGCAGTTGAAACTCTTCGAAAGCTACCTTGCAAACCGCCGCCAGTGTGTTCGTATGGGAAACTTTACCAGCACTGACCGGTTAATCACACACGGTGTTCCACAGGGTAGCATATTAGGGCCAACCTTATTTCTCATTTATATTAATGACCTTACTAACTTAATACTTTCCCAGGGCGAAATCATCTCTTTTGCGGACGATACTGCTCTCCTTTTTTCTGCTGATAACTGGAACGAAGTATTTGACGCCGCTCAGTCTGGGTTTGATACTGTAAGAAAATGGCTAAACGACAATGTCCTAACGTTAATTACCGACAAAACTAAATACATGTGTTTTAGTATTAGACCAGACATGGGGATTGATCGCGGTCGGGCCATTATTCCACATGATTGTTCACTGCGTGATTTTTGCTCTTGTACTAAATTGGAAAGGGTTGATTCCATCAAATATTTAGGAGTTATTATAGATAAAAATCTTAACTTCAAGGAACACATAAAAATTTTATCGGCACGGGTTCGGAAACTCGTATATACCTTTAAGAATCTACGACACATAGCTGATCCTCATATCTTGAGACGAATATACTATGCTCTTTGCCAGTCACTCATAACATATTGTATATCCGTTTGGGGAGGTGCTCCGAAAACTACACTCAAGTCTGTTGAGGTTGCCCAACATGCAAGGTTAGCACCTTTAAACCAATACTTTTCTCCACTGCCTTACTCTACCAGTCGTGTGGAGTACTAACTGTGAGACAATTATTTATTTTGAAAATTATCATTATGCAACACACTTGCACAAATTACGACCCCCAGATTTTGAATACACGCAGAAATTTTATGGTTTGCACACAGCACAGGTTTTACAGCACTAAATTTAGTACTAAATTCTTCAATTTCCTCGGTCCCTATATTTACAATAAAATTAATAAAAATCTTAATATTTATCCACTCAACACAGATCGTTGCAAGAGAAAGGTATCGGAATACCTACAAGGTCTCACATATGACGAGACTGAGCAACTTCTAACTGTACCAAGTTAGACAGTTAATAAAGTTCAATGTTACCAAAAAATCATTATCTATAGACAAATATACATATATACAAATACATTATATAAATACTCACTATATCCGCTATCTCACAAATTCTTGTGTTCACTCATAAAAATCACAAGCACACTCACAAATAGACACACCCTCTCACACTCACTCATTCATAACTCGAGGGGATTGGCGCTGTTAGCCGAAATACAGGTTCCTCCTAGCTCGGCTCCAGATGCTAAAACTTTTGTGTACTTTTGTTTTATCATAGCACTTAACTGTAACGTAATCTAAGTACTGTTTTTATGAAATAAACTTATTACTTATTGGTTAAAAACTTATTGCCATCTTATGACCGAATAAAAGAGGCTAAGAAGAAATGTTATCCTTCCCTAAAACCGTAACAGAATCAACTGCAACGTGTGGCCTGCAATCATTAGTTGACCACAGTATCGAACGACTTTGGTTATCTCAGAAAGAGGTTCTTGGGTCAATTAAGGACTTGCACAGTGGAGTAAAGGAACTGTCACTGTTAATTACGTGGGGTTGTGATGGAGCACAACAAAAATCATATAAACAAAAATTTTGTTCAGAAAATAAATTTGATGAGAACCTTTTTAGCATATCCACGGTACCTATACAGTTAAGGTTGAATGTTGAAGAGCATAATACTATAGTATGGCAAAATCCAGCCCCTTCTTCAACAAGGTACTGTCGACCAATTAGACTTAATTTTGCAAAAGAGACTACTTCATTAACTAAAGAGGTTGACACGATACAACAGCAAATCGATATGTTGTCGGCGTCGAAGTAAGTCTAGGTAACTTTAAGTAAGTCTAGATAACTTTAAGTAAGTCTAGATAACTTTAAGTAAGTCTAGATAACTTTAAGTAAGTCTAGATAACTTTAAGTAAGTCTAGATAACTTTAAGTAAGTCTAGATAACTTTAAGTAAGTCTAGATAACTTTAAGTAAGTCTAGATAACTTTAAGATTTTAGTGAAACCAGTTTTTATGCTGACTATGATAGACGGCAGCATATGTAGTGCTCTATCTGAAGTTTCGTCCTCATCTCAAACTTGCTATATATGTGGAGCAAAGCCTTCAGAGATGAATAATCCATCTCTTATTATGATGAAACCTCTCGATCAAGCTGCATTGTCTTTCGGGCTTTCTCCTTTGCATTCCTGGATTAGGTTTATGGAATGTATACTTCATATCGCCTACAGACTTGATATAAAAATGTGGCAAGCTAGAGGTCAAGAAAATAAAGATAAAGTTAAGGCAAGGAAGATACACATACAAACACGGTTCAGAAATGAATTAGGTTTATTAGTGGATTTACCGACTCAGCAAGCTGGTAATACCAATGATGGCAACACAGCACGCCGATTTTTCAGAAGTGCTACAATAACTGCTGATATTACCGGAATAAATTTAGAATTAATAACGAGGTTTCATATCATTTTAGAAACTCTTGGGTCTGGTTTTACAGTCGATTTAGATTCCTTCAATAGTTACAGAGAAGAAACCAGAAACCTGTATCTTAGGGAATACTCATGGTATAACATGCCAGTTCGTGTGCACAAAGTTTTATTTCATGGCCGCGATGTCATAGCTTCGTATATTTTACCGATTGGCCAGTTATCGGAGAAGGCACAAGAGGCTAGAAACAAAGATAACCGAAGATATAGGGAATTCTTTACTAGAAAAACGTCACGAATAGACACCAACACCGACCTACTTAATAGGCTTCTTATATCATCAGACCCTTTCATATCCAGCTTAAGGCTTATAATGAAGAGAAAACGGAGTCCTCTAGATCCTGATGTCCTAAAATTGCTTTCTGCACCCACCATAAATGAGGTCGAAAGTAGAGTTAGTGACTAAAATATGAAAATTTATTAATATCGCATTTTTTTTTAATACAACTTTTTTTTCTATCAGTATTTAAGTATTTTTATTTATTTCAATACCAATCAATATTATTTTTCAACTTCTTCTTTCTTTTATTTAAATCAATTTGGAATTAAATCCCCCCAGATTGCGAGATTCTCACACTGTGCGGTGGCGGCATTGGTTTGTTTCAATATAGTGCTATCTCAGTTACTCAAAAGTGGTCGACGCAGACGCACGCATCGTGTTCCTCAAGGACGTCATATTTGGAGTTAATACGTTCTTGCAACAAATGGTAAGAGCTATTTTCACATTAATAATTTTGTACATTAAGGAATTATTTTGTATTATGACACTATTGCAACATAAACTGAGTTAAATTGTTTTGTGTTATTAAACAAAATGACGTTATTGCACGTAAAACTAGTTTTTGTATTATTTATCGTTAAGTCATTATTGTAATAATAACAATGCATTTCAACATTGAAAACTAAGAGTCGTATTTTGAATTATACCGTTCTTACAGAAAACATTCAGAATTTTTAGGTATTATTATGAGTTATGTTACTATTGCAACAAATAAAATATTATTTTTATGTTATTTGTTTCTTTCCTGTTTGTTTTAGGCGTCGCGCGGGCGATTATTAGTTAATCTTATTGAGGCAAAAGAAAGCGCAGATATGGAGAAAGAAATTCCATTACCGGAAGTAACAATACCACAACTACCCAGACAAAATAGATGCCAATCCTCTGTTTCGTCCAGCTCTAATTCTTCAAGTTCATCAAGTTCATCTAGCTCATCTAGTTCATCAAGTGAAGACGAAACGGAGTTTGAGAACAGAAGCACTCAAAAGCAAATTCCGTCATTACAGGGTAAGGGCACAGTCATCGCTAAGAATTTATACAAATTATTTTTATAGGATAATTTCTTACTTTTACCATTTTATCTTTTTTTCACAGCTTCTACTAGCAAACCACCTTTATTTGATCCCGAAGAAGAATGTGATGATTCTGACAGAGATCGCGATTACGTACCTGATACAGAAGGCAATAGTTCTAGTGAAAACGAATCGTTGTCGCCGCATACAACTACAGTTCTCAACGAAAGAACGACAGTTTCTAATACTCCTGAAAAAAAGGGGAGGAAGCGCCCTAGGAGAGAAGATAAATGAAGACGAAATATTTGGAAAAAACCAGAAATACTGGTAAGTGTTATGAGACAAATACTACAATAAAAAAAATAAGACCAGAGAGAAAAATAAAACCAGGATGCTCAGAAAAATGTAAACTGCAATGTTCTAAGAAATTTAATGATAATGATCGAAGGGCTATCTTCAACTCGTATTGGGATTTGGGTGATTTACAATTACAATGGCAGTTTATTTGTAACTGTATGCAAACTGTTCAGCCGCGATATCGTTATATTCGTGTTGGTGGTGTCGGAAAACCCAGGGATAACAATCATGCATTTTATTTTATTCAAAATGGAGACAAGATTCGTGTCTGTAAAGCGTTTTTCAAAAACACACGACATAAATGACCGACCAATCCGTACTGTAATTGAAAAACAAAATAAAGTGGCAGGTGTATTATTAGACACAGATAGACGTGGAAAACATGGACAGCAAAAAAAGTTGAGGAAGATATCAAAAAAGGAATACGCGACTTTATTGAAGCTATTCCAAAAATTGAGTCATTATTGCCGAGCAAATACATACATCAAAGTTGTACATTGATGGTAGCAAATCCATAGTAGACATTCATAAAGATTATTAAGAGCATTGTAAAATCAACAATAAAACCTTTCGGTAACTATGCAATGTTTTATAAAATTTTTACAAGAGATTTCAACATATCTTTTTTCATGCCTAAAAAAGATTTATGTGAAGTATGTCATGTGTATGAAACGGCTAATGAAACTGAAAAACAATCACTAAAAGATGATTTTGAAAAGCATCAAGAAGAAAAGCGGCTGTCGAGATTAGAGAAAGAAAATGATAAAAGTAAAACAGATTCTGATGTTTTGATTGCTGTCTACGATTTACAAGCTGTGGTGCAATTGCCTAAACGAAATGTTTCGTTGTTTTATTATAAATGCAAATTAAATGTTTTAAATTTCACAATCCATGACATTATAAATAAAACAACAGACTGCTACGTTTGGGACGAGTCCAACGGAAATAGGGGAGTAAATGAACTAGGAAGCTGTGTCCTTAACTATTTAAAACAAGCATGTGAAGCTGGAAAAACGGAAATCGTATTTTATAGTGACAACTGTGCTGGACAGCAGAAAAACAAATTTATGGTTGGCCTATATTTGTATGCTGCTACAACACTTAATATAAACAAAATTACTCATAAGTTCCTTATAAAAGGCCATACGCAGAACGAAGGGGATGCAGTTCACTCCTTGATAGAACCCAGGTTACACGTCAAGAAAGAAGTGGGCCTCTTTATACACCAGAATCTTTCGTATCTGCTATAAAAATTGCTAAAAAGAAGGGAACGCCTTTTAAAGTACATGAATTAACACATGAAGATTTTTATGATTTAAAAGAACTTTACTCACAACTTTAGGTTGTGTGAATCTCGCTGCTATGAAAATTAATGATGTCAAAATATTTGAAGTAAGGAAACAGAGTCCCAATAGCGTCTTTTTAAAAAAATCTTACAATGATCAAGAGTTTGAAAATATTGATATCATTAAACGGAAAAGAGTAAATAGAGAACTACAACTGAAACCAGCTTTTACAGCAAAACCAGGTATTGAAAAGAAAAAGAGTGATCTCATGGAGTTAGTTAATAAAAAACACATACAGCCCGCGCCAAACTTTGTGACCGCCCCGAAACTAGGCTCATTGCATTGCGCAGAACACAAAATCAGGGTATTAGCGGGACGCACAAGAGCTTGGGGGCAGGCACCCCGCGCGCCCGCACCGCTCACCCGCGACGCGCGCTGGCACCCACGCCTTAGTGTGAGTGCTACGTCCGTACACGAATTATGCACTTGTTGAGCTCCGAGAGTACTGTCGCGTTCAGAATTCGTTCGATCGTTTCGTTAATTTGTTGTTATAGTTTTTAGTTATTGTTACTTGTTGTTATTGTTACTCGTTGTTATTTGTTTATAAACATGCCTACTGGACGTTGTAATGTTTTACGACGCCAGGCTCGTAAAATGGTCTACGATGTTTATAAATTTATGAAGAAAAAAGCTGAAGAAGGCCTTAAATACGATTTGAAGGCAGTACATAAACGGACTGCAGCCGCCACAGGAGTATCAGAAAGAACTGTACGACGTATTATATCGGTTGCTAATGAACCAAGTTCCGATTTATTAGCAGTTTTTCGTATACCCGGAAAGAAGAGGCAAGGGGTAAAAAAGGTAACCGGAATCGACAATTTTGACCAAGGTGTCATCAAAAGATGTATCCACAATTTTCATGTAACACAGTAAGAGTTGCCGACAATTGCTCAACTTTAAAAAAAAATTCAAAGAAGATATAAATTTTGAAGGATCCGCAACGAGTTTGAGGAGAATTATAAATGAAATAGGATTTAAATGGAAAAAAACTGAAGACAATCACAAATTATTAATTGAAAATACAAATATTCGCTGTAAGCGAATTGAATATTTGCGTGCAATAACGAAATATCGCGCAGAAGGAAGACCGATAGTTTACACTGACGAATCGTATGTCGATTCATCGCATACCACTTCGAAGGCATGGAGTGATAGTAGCACTAAAGGTTTAAAGAAAAAGATATCAAAAGGTCAACGTGTCGTCGTCATTGTACATGCTGGATCCAAATCAGGATTTGTACCCAACGGCCTTTTAATGTTTAAGGCAGGTACGAAAACCGGAGATTACCATGATAATATGAATTATAATAATTATGAAAAATGGATACGCACACAACTTTTGCCGAATCTCCCACCGAGATCGGTTATGGTGATAGATAACGCACCCTATCATAACAAATTAGAGGATGCAGCGCCGACGTCAAATAGCAAAAAGGCAGAAATGGTGGCATGGCTTACGGCAAAAAATATCCCTTGCAGTTCTGACATGCTGAAACCAGAACTGTATAAATTAATTTCTATACACAAAGAAAAATTTAAAAAATTTAATATTGATAAAATTTTAGAAGAACACAATCACACAATATTACGGCTTCCACCTTACCATCCCGACTTGAACCCCATAGAAATGGCTTGGGCATCCATAAAAGGTTACGTGGCGAAAAAAAATGTCACAAATAATATAACTGATATTATGAAACTAGTGGAAGAAAAAGTAAATAGCATGGGTGAACAGGAGTGGACTGCACTATGCGACAAAGTTATAAATATTGAAGAAGAATATAAGAAAAGTGATGTCATCATAGATGACCTAACTGAAAAAATAATAATTCACGTGAGCGATAATGAATCAGATGAAGATGATTCGGATATTTTTTGTGAAGAGAGTGATTCGGATGCGGAACCATCCACTAGTAAGGGAGATGTTTTTATGGAAGGTGTGGTCCCATTGTGAATATAGTTTTTATTTATATTAATGTTTTTTATTCACATTTATCCTATTATTACCTAACCTATATGTTTTACAAATAACACATACATTATATATTAAATTAAATAAAATAACCTATGAAATAAACACGAACTTTATAATCACCAAATAAAAATAAATTGACATAATAAAATAAGTATTAAAAATGTTAGAAAACGAAAATTGTTTGGTTGATTACGTATTGTCCACTCGACTGTACCATGCGCAAGTTCGGACTCGCGACTATATTCAAGGCGGTCACAAAGTTTGGCGAGGGCTGTACCTTCATTGTATAAGTGATTTTTTGAAAATTTGTAATTTATTGTTATTAATTAACACTTTCTTCAGATTAAGTTTATGTATAACATACTATCTAGGAACCGTTCAATTATTGATTTTATAGGATATTCTTTAAGACTGATTAATTATCTGATTACAGACTGAAATTATGAGGCTGTTAAATAATAAGTACCTGAGACATAGTTCATTTATGTTAAGAAGTTCGTTTTTAAGTTCAGTTTCTATTTTACATTTGATTTATTTTTCGATTTTCTTTCCTTATTTTAAAGATTTTATTAGTAATAAAAGCTGATTTTAGATTACTTTTAAAATATAACAAATAATGTTGCTAATATATTTTTCTAATAAGTACGTAAGTAAAATACAAAAAGTTTTATATAAAGTTGATTATTTTTCTTTATTTTTGCAACTAAATAATAAAGGTTAAAACCTGTACAAACTGTTTTATTTCATTAAAATGAATTCAACCTTTTCTGCAATACTGACATTATTTGTTTAACTAACGAATTTTCGCATATGTTTGTGGTGTAAGAATGACCTATTTTGGGAAAATACTTTTAAGATTTTTTTTCTGCAACAACGACACAAGTGAGGACTACTTCTCGTTTTTTATTTATTACTAGACAAAGACAATATTTATATATTTCTTAGTATATGCTTTTACAAGTAGGTACAGTAATGCACAAATATATGACATACGGTTTGCCAGTACTTTATTTGTAATTTATATGTGTAACTCAAATTAAAACTTTAAAATCGCTCTCCTGTAAAATTTGTTTTTTTTTAGTTATGACAGTCTTGCAATAAACAAGCGAAATGTGCATGTTTGTAAAAAAAATATATAAATTATTTGAAAGAAGCGCTTACAAAACAAATAGTAGAACTCGTCACAAAGACAAATTGAAATTGCCCCAAATAAAATTAATGTTATTTAAAAGAAACACCTACTGCATGACAATTATTATATATAACCATTTACCAAATGGGACTCAAGATCTGCCACTGCCGTTGTTCAAGAGGGCATTGTACAGATTATTATCACATAAAAATTATTACAGTGTTCAAGAATACCTGGAGGATAAGTCATTAACGTAATAAAGTAATAAAGTCACAATCTTTATTAAGTAATTATTATAGATGCATAATTTATTCCGCAATTCATAATTATTATTAAGAGGCTAATCATATAAATTTGTTTTTGAATAAAAATATTTGTACGCCATATTATGGCAGGTTATGCTGGAACTAGTATAACACCTATTGTACCATATGCTAACAAATAAACGTTTTTGATTTGATTTGATTTGATTTCTCTCGTATATGCAGAAGTTAACTTTGAATCCATAACTTTACGCTACTTGGAGACCGGTCATACATTTATGGCTGCAGATGAATTCCATCACAGAGTGGAACGATCTTTGAAAACAAAAGAGCGTATCTACGACTTTGAAGACTTCTGTAAAGCTGTATCTGATACTGGCTTTCGCACCATGGTAAAGAAGATGGGAGTTCAAAACTTTTATGATTACGAAGACTGCTCTTCGACGTATAAAATAAAAAACTCCAACCCGCGAGCTTACATGAATAATATTTCTGAGGCAAATTTTCGAAGAGGATCGAATTCACTTTTTTATAAACGCAGTCATGGTACTGACAAATACTTTGAGCTAGATTTTCTTAAGTTAAAAAATATTAAAGAAGGGATACCACCCACGACAAAAGCTTGTTCCGAGGGGTATCACCAGTGAAAGGAAATCTGCCATACTCACAAAGCTTGGTCCACTTATGCCCACTAACAGGAGGGTTTTTTGGAAAACTTTGCCTGTAAATGATCGAGCAGTCGATTTGTTTCAAAACCAAGAAGATTGAAATAATGCGACTGATTTTTTATACTCACTTTAGTGTCGATTTAATTATTATGAGAATTAATATTAGGTGCTTTGAAGTTTCTAATTTTCAGGTTTAGAATTATTTTTTTGTTTAATTTTGATAATAAAACGTTCCTACTATTTTGTAACCTTGTCAAGATTGTGATAGAGAGATACATAGTGCCATTTTTAGTAATAAGAAGTTAATTCCATTCATTGGATTGTGATAAAAATGTAAACTACTTAAATGTTTGATACATAATTGTTATGATAATTATTGTTTTTGTAAACTTCGTTTTCTTTTTTTGATAAATATATTGAAGTTCCTAACTGGCTGTGTTATCTCATTTTTAACTAAGAGAGATTTTGGAAGTGTCATTTTTTGTAAACAATTCTGTTTTTGTTCTGTTGATTCCTTCAATATTATTGATATAATTTATAATTGTTAGTACTTTTGAAATTTTGTTTGTGTAAACTTTTTGAAATAAATGTTTTATTTTCTTACATCTGCCTTATTTTATTACTTATACAATGACATTTATCAGCCTCTTTTAAAATATACAATCCCACTGCGGAGACACAGTAAAAGGGTTGGGTTTAGATACGTGCTGCCTCACTGGACGAAAAGTGAGGATATTAGGGAGTTCTAGGGGGTTTTCTGATACCTATGCAACATTCTTTTCTTGCCGCAGACGCCGTTTTATATTAAAAAAAAAAACTATTACAAAAATCCTAATTTTTAGGTTAGGTTAGTGTAGGATAGAAACGCAACTGCTTTTTTTTTAATACATAACACATTATTGTTTACAAATAATGTGCGTTTTCGGCCTAAAAGTTAGGACTCTTGTTAATAATTATATTGTAAATCGTATTATAATTCTAAACCGTATTTTAATAGGTAGCAAAAATATTTGCAAAAAAAAACAACGTGAAACGAAACGCAATGTCGCCATTTTAACATCTTGACATTGACAGGATCAATCTCTCATTCCGTTCCCATCCTTGGTTTCGTGAATGTTTTCCGTGCCGTTTTGTTTCGTGGCTTTTTTTCTGACGACTTTGGCTTGCTCACTGGGTTCCGACGATATTTGCGACGAACGACTAACCTTGGCACTGACACCGGACTTCGATTTCTTGCTTTTTGGAATTACGTTGGCACTGACACCGGACTTCGATTTCTTGCTTTTTGGGATTACCTTGGCACGTATAATGGATCCTGGCGCTTCAAGTGATGGAATGGCGATTGCTGCCTCGCCCTCAGGGAGTGAAGCTCTTCCTGACGAAGTTTTCATCTCTGAAGAGCCATCCACATCAACGGGTCGCCGCGGCCGATCTGACGATAAGGCCGAGGAGCAGCATGCTGTAACACGAGTGCTGCTATCAAGTGAAATTTTATTTCAGTGGAATTTGGCTCGTGTCTTACGAGAATTAGGCTCAAGAGAGCAGTGTGTGGCTTTTGCCGAAGAGCACAGTCTCGTGGCTCCTGAAAAAATGTGTAGGACACATAAAGTGCCAATGAAATTAACCTTGGCCACTAATCAGAATTTAGGGTCATGGGTTTGCCATAAAGGCAATTGTAAAACAAAGTCGAGGACGGCAAGAACGAAAGGCACCTTTTTTGAAAATGTCAAAATTGATATCAGAATGGTGTTTTATTTAATATACGCCTACGCGCAGAACTGGAGTTACGACCACACAATACACGAATGCCCATTAAGAGACGAATTGAACACCTGCCTGTCTAGGGCCACTGTGGCAGACTGGTTTAATTACTGCCGAGAAGTGATAGTCCTGTATTTTATAGAGCAGCAGCAGGAAATTGGCAAAATTGGAGGAGTCGGCAAAATTGGAAGAGTCGGCAAAATTGGAGGAGTCGGCAAAATTGGAGGAGTCGGCAAAATTGTACAAATTGACGAATCCAAATTTGGAAAAAGAAAATACAACAAAGGTAAATATAGCGTAGGTTAAGATTTTATTTTACTTACTATGTAGACAGAACTATAGCCTCAGAACCAATACGGGGCACCCCGACCCCACGTAGTCTTTTGGTCCCTACCCCTAGTGTTTTTATAAAAGCGGGAGCCAGAAGCTGGAGGGAGCTCCTGAGTGGAGCAAGCTACACGAGGCCGAGCAGAGCGAAGGGGGGAGGTGGCGAGCGAAGCGAGCCGGCGACCTCCATAGCGATGCGAAGGTCGAGTGTGTTGTAGCGACACTCAGGGGTGACCGAGAGCTTTTGGCGGGAGCACACCCGGAGTCCGACTCAGTACACGGTATAAAATGCGTGTCTTTTTTGTTTCAGGTCGACATATTGAGGGTCACTGGGTGTTGCGAAAGATAGAAGATGGATCTGAGGATTTAAGATTGGAGGTGTGCCCTGATAATGTTAGAAGTGCTGAGGTTTTGGTGCCTCTTATTAAAAAACACGTTGAAGTGGGCACCACCATTCATACAGATTTCTGGAAAGCCTATGATTGTCTTTCGGAGCACGGGTACATCCACAAAAAAGTTAATCATTCAGATCCAGACAACCCGTTTGTGGCTGAAGATGGGACTCATTCCCAAAGGATTGAGTCCCAGTGGAGAGCGGTGAAAAGATTTTTCCGAAAAGAAAATTATAAAAACCCAAAAGTTTTTACCGACTTAGTTGTTGAATATTTATGGCGGAGAAAGATGTGTAAAGATAAAAAAGATTCATTTTTAGATTTAATAGAAGCAATCAAGTTTGTTTATAAAATTAATTAAATTTAAGTAAAATTAATTTGTTTTTTTTTTTTCACACAAAATGTCTTATCCCAAAAAAAAGTCATACAAACAAAATAATTTCCAGTATGGAAAATGATGCGGGACGACATCCCCCATCCACCTTTGCCCTCCCCCTCTCTCCTGAACCCCCCAGAACCTTCAGAATACACATTTTCTATGACAAGACTACTGCATACAAAAAAATAAATTTAAAAAAACTATACGTTTGCGGCGGGGGGAATGAGGGGGGATGGCATACACACCTCCTCCCCCCTATCGAGGCAGCACGTTTCTAAACTTTAACCGTAATTTATTTTGATAATTTACAGTGAAAAGGCACAAACGACTAAATATGCCTTTTTATCGTAAAATTTTGAATTTTTACTCAAAATTTTACATTGAAAAGGCATATTTGGTTATATGTGCCTTTTAAACATAATATTGCTCTTTTCATGTTATTTTTTTATGTTAAGTTAAAAAGAAATATGCTAATTATTAACTATATTCATTAAAATTAAAAATATAATATTGCTATCGTTGTATACCTACATACTAAACAAACGCAATTTTTTACATTTTTACATTTACACAATTTTTTACATTTACACAATTTTTTACATTTACACAATTTCAAAAAACACATTTTGAACGTGTTGTTTTTAACGAAATTCATAAAATATTTTAATCTCGATTTTGTCAACATTTGTAAAATGTTAGTTGTGCCTTTTCTAATTACGACGGCAGTATAGCCACAGCAGCAGCAGGCCACTGCTGGACGTAGGCCTCCCCAATAGCACAACATGTTATTCTGTTTTTTAAATTGTGACCGAGTAATAAATAAATTGTGACCGAGTAATAAATAAATTGTGACCGAGTAATAAATAAATTGTGACCGAGTAATAAATAAATTGTGACCGAGTAATAAATAAATTGTGACCGAGTAATAAATAAATTGTGACCGAGTAATAAATAAATTGTGACCGAGTAATAAATAAATTGTGACCGAGTAATAAATAAATTGTGACCGAGTAATAAATAAATCATAAGCAATTATTATTCTTTTATTTGTTGTTCAGGTGTTACATATTTATTAAAAAATAAAATTTAGATGTTAAATGATGATGTAAAATTTAGATCATAAATAAGGTACAGATGGATAAAAAGTACCGAACGTTTGTGCAAAACTAATTTGAAGCTATGTTCATGTACTTAAATTTAATTATGTTCAAATGTTCCAATACCAATAATATATGTTTTTCTTATTGCAAAGTGAATCGCCTAAAGTTAAACATTTGATTATCTAAACACAATATAATTCAACAATAAAACCTTTAGTATTGACCTTTACCAGTTAGAATAAAAAAGAATACCATTGAAACGCGTAAATGCTTTTATCTCAAATTCAATTTACTGTGGAATGAAACATTTTCGCATAACACGTCCACATATCTTACAGACTCGATTTTGAGAAATAGGCTGCAAGAGGAGATACGCGCAAAGACATGTTAATTTGAAGAAAAAACAAATATCCAGGGCAGATTTAAAGATGACCTGAATCTTTTAGTCGATATAGTTACACAAGGATCGGGAACTCAAACAATGGATTCACGGCAAGAAGATTTGAGTTTCCGGATACAACTGCATCCATCCCTGGGTTGGACGAAGAGCTTGTCCGCAGATGTGCTGTGACTTTGCAAGCCATAACATCTGGAGAGGTAACTGATGTCACCAAATTCAAAGATTTTTCTAAGACAGCCCAAAGGTACATGAAATATTATGGCTGGTTCTACATGTCATCAACTGCTCATAAGCTGCTGATCCATGGAGCAGATATCATCAAACGCAATGCAATTGTACCAATTGGGAGCGTATCAGAAGAAGCTTCAGAAGCTCGCACGCAACAAAGATTTTAGGTTTTGGGAACAACATTCTCAGAAAAAGAGTAAGACAAGATTCTAACGAGGATACCTACTTTTTTGCAACCAATTCACCTACCACTTAAATACTTTTTTGCAACTAATCCACCTACCACATAAATACTTTTTTGCAACCAGTTCACCTACCACATAAATACTTTTTTGCAACCAGTCCACCTACCACATAAGGACTTTTTTGCAACCAATTCACCTACCACATAAATACTTTTTTGCAACCAGTTCACCTACCACATAAGGACTTTTTTGCAACCAATTCACCTACCACATAAATACTTTTTTGCAACCAGTTCACCTACCACATAAGGACTTTTTTGCAACCAATTCACCTACCACATAAATACTTTTTTGCAACCAGTTCACCTACCACATAAGGACTTTTTTGCAACCAATTCACCTACCACATTAGTACTTTTTTGCAACCAATTCACCTACTTGCGTAAGACTTTCTTGCAAGCAATTCACCTACCACATAAATACTTTTTTGCAACCAGTTCACCTACCACATAAGGACTTTCTTGCAACCAATTCACCTACCGTATAGGCAGGTATTTACTTTTTACAGTAGTGATGAAAACCACATGAATATAGAAAAAATAGTCACAAAGCTGAGTACTTACATAACAACAAAACTACTTCACTCATCTGTCACCTCTGCAATGTAGTTTTATGAACCGAATAACCTCGCATCAAGAATGTTGATAACTTTTTGTAAGTTTTTGTGTTTTTGCCCAATCCCAAAAACATCTCGCATTAACTTTTCATAAAATGAACTGCCTTATTAAATCCCAACATTTGTGTAAGGCAACATTTTCTTTTCATTAGCCCGAGTGTGATAGCAATTGCTTTTCTTTTTCAGAACTTGTTCATCCTGGTTTGGTTTGTATCCAAGGGTCACTTTGTCTGATCATATTCTTGTACTTCCCTTTCTTTTGTAGAAATGACTGCAATAGGTATGATGACCTTGCTGCTGGTTCAAGAAGTTTTGGAAGAGCTGAGGTTCTGATATCTGAAATATAACATTGTTGATTTATGTTAACTGTGTCATTGATTTCATTTTATAAAGGAAGTCAGCGATGAGTTTTTATTAAATAACTAGCTTCCGCCCGCGGCTTCATCCGCCTTGTTCTCCCGACCCACCCCGTCGCATTGCATCGCCTGCCCGCGCTGTTATTTCGTTTTCGCTTAGCGCTCGTTCTAACTTTTTTCTTTTTGCGCAGCTTCTAAGGGTCCTAGCGTACTGTTACATACCCTATAGCCTTCCTCAAGAATTGATCTACATAGAAATGCAAAAAGAATTTTTCAAATCCGACTGGCAGTGACAGAGATTAGCGTGTTAAAACAATCAATCTATACTAAACTATACTAATATTATAAAGCTGAAGACTTTGTTTGTTTGGTTGAACGCACTAATCTCAGAAACTGCTGGTTCGAATTGAAAAATTCTTTTAGTGTTGGATAGCTCATTTATCGAGGAAGGCTATATAACACCACGCTACGACCAATACGAGCGGAGCATCAACGAAAAATGTTGTAAAAATGGGGAAAATTTATTCCTTTTGCGAGCTTCGGTTGCGTGCGCTGCGTAAACAGTTAAAGTTATGCAAAAATCATGTATGACGCGATTTTTCCTCTTAAAAAGTTCCTACATACCTTCAGTTAATTGCTGCTGTGAAGTATTGATGGCCTCTTGACACTCGCAAGAGGTAGTTTGCAGCACCAACCTGCCATGCGGTGAGTATTCTGATGTTTCTACTCCATTATTCTCTCGTGCTGATGGCTGCTTGAGTTCTTCAGAGACAGTAACAATTTCCTGTTGCATCTCATCAAAATGCAGCTACCAATAACATTCTACACAGAGTCACCACTAGAAGTACTGGAATATTCTCTGAAACAACACAAACAACATCATTTAACAACTGTCAAGTGTCAACACGCATGGTCCAACTGTCAAAAGGCCCGACGTCCGAGGGGTATGTATTGTTTATATATACTGTCATTTTTAACAATGACAACCATTATTATTGTTTTTTTTTTTTTGGCTTCGCACGGTTTGTACATTTAGCCAATGTCACGTTTAGATGAAACAAAAAAACGGGATTTAGAGTAGGACGATAAAGGATCTGTATTTACGAATGTGATGATACCACGATGATTAATTAGCAAATTACAATGACGAAAAATTATAACTTAATATTATTTAAAGTAATAAATGAGACTATACATTTATATACAGGAAAGTTATTTGTACAAAGTAAAGCAAGTATAGAGGTAGGTTAAAGAGTACGAAGGGACAAGAGGTTACTGAGAAAGGAAGAACGGTCATATAGGGGACAGAAGAAAAAAATACGATTTAAGTCGCCTACCTCTGTGCCACACAAGCAAATAAATAGGGTCGTCTATGATATTCAGTTTGGCAAGATGGGATGGAGAGCAAACATGACCGAGTCTCATCCGTATTAGAATGGAGGTCTCCATCTTGCCAAACTTTGCCCTGCCAAACCACGGTTTTTCCGGAACGTTGGGTTGAATAGTAGAAAAATAACGGCCCTTCAATTTGCTTCCGACATCCCAAGCTACCTTCCAGGTATCCTGAAGAAAAGTCTTTGGTAACTTCACCAGGTCAATATTAAAATGTATATATGGAACTAAGTCCCCACACTGCACCGCATCACCGGCAAGTGTGTCAGCCATTTCATTGCCACGGATTCCAGCATGGGCCGGAATCCACGCAAATTGCAGTGTATTGCCCTCAGAGATGGTTCTGAAGGCAAATTCTCTTATTAAGTAAATGACAGGAAACTGCGATTGCGAATTGTGTTCGAAAGGGGATTTGTTGATGGCCAGAAGAGCACTTTGTGAATCAGTAAAAATAATGTTTTCTTTTGAGTTTTAAAACACGAGTGGATCATACACAAAACGGGTTATAAAAATATTCGAAATAAAAAGTCGTTGATTTTTTTTCAAATCAGTCTCATTTATTAGGTAATCTTACAAGTAATTAGAAATTAATCAAAAACCAGATCGTTATTCAGATTTCAGCAAGTTATTTAACTTTATTTTTTTTACGTCCACAGAAAAGACCCCTTTCCACAGAAGAGAGGTTAATCACTGTCATATTAACATTTACTTGCCATTGAAACTCGTAATTATTAACAAGTTATCCAGCCAATTATAGGTACTTTGGAAAATACAAACAGAAAAAATCTTACCAAAAAATATTCGATACATGGTAGCTTTAGTAGAAATTAAAATTTGGTTGATTTTTAGGTCCACCAAAAAGACCTAAATCCGTATAACAGCATGTTTACTGGACATAAAAAAAAATTCTTGTGCAATTATTAACAACTATCAAATAAAAATAATATTCATTGTATATCACGTAAATGCGACAATCATGTTTTGATAAATATGTACAAAATAATTAACTACATCTATCCAAACACTAATACCCCGAATCTGAACAGTCCACATGAAGAGACTTTAGAAACATTTTGATTTTTTTTTAAATAAAGAAATATCATTTCATAGCTTGAAATATTATGAGTAAACAGAAAAGTAACAATGTAGGACTTGTCCCAATAAAACCACTCGTGAAAACCCGTGATATTAATATATTTAAGTCTCTTCACAATACAACCCAATACTATGAACTACACAAATAAATGTATGCAACTAGTACAGTCGCGACCGCCCGATGTCGGATCCGAGGTGGATGCCGACCGTGAGCGCTCAACTGCCCGAAACCGTTCCGAAGGAAGCGTGTCCGTGCGAGCCGAACTGGCGCTCCCCTCTGTGGAAGTCGCTACGTCCCCGTCAGGGGGCGCGGCTAGCGGTGTCGGGGCTTAGCCTCCTTCCCGCGGAAGCTATACAGTGGCCCGAAAAAACGGGCCCCTCGATGTATGCGCCTATAGCGGCTAGCGGTAGTGGGCGTGCGTGCACGCCCGTGTGAGTGATTGCTATTTGTGTTTCTGTAGGCGCGTTACGACGTTGATCCACAACGCCGCTTTCTTCACGACACCTCGGCGGTCAGTCCCCGCCAGGTGAGACCCCCAGTTACCTGGGGGAGGCCCGACGAGGACGACCAGCGACAGAGGTGCCGACTCGACGCTCCTACAGATAAGGTGAATAGCCCCCGCCCGTTCTGATCTCAGAGCTAGCCGATCACAGTCCGGGCTAAGAGGCTGTCGTGTGTGTGAGGACGGTATTGTATTGTGTAACACCGTCCGGTGTCTACGCGAATCGCAGCCCGCACCGCGCCTTCGCGTGTGAGTTTGGGTGCCTGTATAGAGGTGAATGTCTGTTGTTTGTTACGTAACGCGCCTATATTAACCTAGCACGCGCTGCGCAACAGATGCATGTAATATGTAGCGTCTATTGTCACAAGTATGCCGCGTGTAGACTGAAGCGGCATACTCGGAGGTCAATCCGGTGGGTGGGTGGGATCATCGTCCGGAACCAGGTCGCGGGGCACTGGCGCTCACTGGCGCTCCGATTGTTTTCGATGCTGCGCCAGCGCCAAGCTATACATGTACAACGATACAGTAAACAGTAGTGGTACTGGTGAGGGTAACGTCACATCGATGCTGCGCCAGCGCCAAGCTATACATGTACAACGATACAGTAAACAGTAGTGGTACTGGTGAGGGTAACGTCACATCGATGCTGCGCCAGCGCCAAGCTATACATGTACAACGATACAGTAAACAGTAGTGGTACTGGTGAGGGTAACGTCACATCGATGCTGCGCCAGCGCCAAGCTATACATGTACAGCGATACAGTAAACAGTAGTGGTACTGGTGAGGGTAACGTCACATCGATGACTGAGATTTATACGCGTTAAGTGAAGTTTTATTTATAATTTTACGAATAAAATAAAAACTGGCTAAATATTTCCATAATATTGTTTTATTTCACAGTATCCCTAGTAAGAAAAACCAGTATAAATTAAAAGTATCAAAGAAACTCATAACTCAATTAGAACTGTAGGAAAAGGTACATCCCTATTTGTTTCATGACGTCAGTCTTTGACTTCATTTCAAGTCCTTGGCGCTCAGCACGTAAATTCAATTCTGATTAGGGATGTGGTCTATGGTCTTTCTTTCTTCTATATTTGTCTACTCCCGTGTTTTTTTTAACTACTTCAGTGGACGTTTTTTACCGTAGGTAAGCGGCAGAATTTGTCACTGTATTTAAAGTGTTTTTCGTCGTGTTTTTTCGAAATGGAAAGTAAGTATATATTTAAATTATAACACCTACGTAGCAGTGTACCTATCACAGCTGTTTTTAAAAAAAATAAAAAACATTTATTTCAGAATCAAGTTCCATAATTTGTTAGTACCAGTATAAAATGCCTTATATCTAGTGTTAGTAAATAACCTAATCTAGCGGGTAATTATATAATTTTAAACTAAGTACAGCCGCTAGAGACTTTCCCATCCCAATCTACTTCACTACATGGAGTCGTATCCAGCGTCCTAGAATCGGAGAGTCCCAGCGGTCTGCCAACGTCCTCGGGATAGTGTTGGGGCTGGCGCGAAACCGATATAATAATGATGCGCATCTCTTGCGCATGACGGTTGAAAAGCTGTCAACATTTGCGTCGGCAATCATACCGGACGCGCTACAAAAACGCGGCAGCCCCAACAACACCCGGAAAGCGTTGTTGTATTGGATGCGCAGGTCGCTATATGCCCTCTGCGTGAAGTTCACCCACAGGCTGCACGTGTAAAAGGATTGGCAGAAGGCTTTAAAAAGCGTTACCTTAACTCGTGCAGTACAACGGGTGAACCTACGGGCCAACATACAGCATCGGACAGCCAGCGACCTGCGCTCCCTTTCCACATCTAAATTATCTTTGAGGTCTTCACTCACCCAGTGGCCCAAGTACTTAAATTTAGTAACTCTTTTTAATGGTATGCCGTCCAGTGTGGTAGGTGGTACATTAGAGTAGCTTTTATTACCAGCTTTGAAAACCATCAGTTCACTCTTGAGTGCATTGTACTTGAGCCCATGGGCCCTCACATAGGATTCGCAAAGACTTAGCATCCTTCGCATTGCTCCAACCGAAGGACTCAGCAGCACCATATCGTCAGCATAGCTGATATTATTAATACAAGTGCCATCAATATGACATCCGACCCTGGTGCCGCTGAGCTCCTCGATCAGACTATTCATATACAGGTTGAAGAGCGCTGGGGAGGTTAAACCCCCTTGTCTCACCCCACACTCCAACCTATACTCTTCCGACAAAGAGTCCACCCACCTCACACGGTTCACTTGGTTTCCATACCAAAATTTAAATATGCCTATCACTTCCGGTGGTACCGAGGTTTCCCTACTTAGTTTGTCCCACAATATATTGTATGACACTAGGTCAAAAGCCTTTGACAAGTCTAGGTAACAGGCGTATATTGGTGTCTTCCTTGCTGTGTAGTACTGAACAGTCTGCTTGAGGCATAGGATAGCACTTTCAGTGGACAAGCCAGGCCTAAAGCCGAATTGAGCGTCATTGATTTTTAAGTGCTTGTCCAGCTGGCGTCCAAGCAGACTGTCCAGAACTTTAGCAATTACAGTCGCGAGAGAAATTGGTCTATAATTTGACACCTTAGAAGAGTCACTGGTTTTGTTTTTAATAGTTGGAACAACAATAGTACGCATTAATCTTTCCGGTAGATATGAATGGCATAAACATAAATTAAAAAACATAGACAGTATTCTAGGCAAGTGAACTCCGGCACGCTGCAGGTGCTCGATACTGAGACTATCGTGCCCTGGAGATTTGCCTCTTACCATATTTTTAACTAGCTTTTGCCCGCGGCTTCGCCAGCGTGTATGTCGGAAAATAGCAAATTAGTACCTACCCTACGTGTTAATCCAAATTTCCTCTAAATTCAATCAACCGTTTTTGCGCCAATCCGGAACATACATCCCGACAAACAACAAACGGACAAAAATTCTAAAAACTATAGTGTGCGCAACAGACTCGTTCAATCACTTCTTTTTAAATATATGCAATGCACAGTTCTGACTTCGTCACTATTTTTAACCGACTTCAAAAAAGGAGGAGGTTATCAATTCGGTTGTATGGTTTTTTAATGTATGTTACCGTTACTCCGTCATTTATAAACCGATTTTTAAAAAATATTTTTTATTTGAAAGGATTGGACTTCCAGATTGGTCCCATTTTTATCCAAATCCAGTTCTGATGATAGGATCCATGAGGAATTGAGGGAACTCCTCAAATATTATTGGCAAACACATAGTGATTTTGGTATTTTCGTCAACAAATCAAGCATTTGCATTCAGAAAGTATGATTTGGTGAAGTAGAACTGACGAAGAAGACCACAGATGGCTACAGGAACTCATCAATGATAAGTATTTCACGGGTGGCGATAAGATATCTCGATTAAGATAGTTAAACGACTATGACGAAACAAATTTAAATATATGCTTCTGATGAAAATGGTACCATTGAACTCAGAACAGTAATAAAACAATGTATCCCAGCCGTGTTGGGGCTTATTGGAAATGTCATGAGATGCACTCTGGCTATAAATTATTTTTAAGCGACTTCAAAACAGGAGGAGGTTCTCAGTTCTTCGGAATCTTTTTTTATGGTTTCCCGATTATTCAAAGACGGCTGGACCGATTTGGAAAATTCTTTTTTTGTTTGAAAGGGTATACTTTCCAGGTGGTCCCATTGTCATCAGGTCAAGATCTGATAATGGGATCCTATAGAAATCGAGGGAACTCTTCAATATAGGCACACCTATAGCGATGATTTCCTCTCGAAAAGCAACATTTGGTGAAGTGGAACTGATGACGAAGACCACAGATGGTAAGATGGCCACTGGAACAACTCAATAATAAGTATTTCACGGGTTGCGATTCCATTACTTTAAAATGATTGCTAACCAGTAGAAGCTCGTCACAATGCATATAGTGAAGTGGAGCTGGTGGTGAAGTACCAAGAGAACTCCTCAACAATTAACGTCCCTGCATCGGGAAAAGCAATGTTTTTTAAAAGGTGATGAGTCATTAGGTATTGTAACTCAGATAAATTACAAACAGACCCACTAAAAAGTGAACAATAAAAACAACCGATTTCCAAAACAAACACTACAAAGTGAAAAATAACTTTAATCTCGGAAGTCAGTGGCAAAAACCTAAAATACAGATCCAAAGACACCGACTTCCAAAAAAGTATTAGTACCGAGTTTCGAGTTAATATGACAGCGCGTTAAAATTTTTCCTTACTGTTCCTTACTTTTCTTACGGTCCTAGTGTTCCTTACTTGTTTTAAAAAAGTTAGTGACAATTTTTATTATTTTCTGAGGCAAATATTGCCATGTTTCAAGTATATGAACCAAAGGAATAAGATTTTTCATCAAAACTATATCCCCGCTTTTCACCCCCACACGGGTGGAATTTTTGAAAATCGTTTAAGATATTTCCATAACTTGAATCAAAGATTTCTTATACCTATTTTTGAGTTAATCAAGCTACGCAGTAAAATTCTCCCCTGTGAAATTGACAACCCCTTTTCACCCCGTCCGGGGTAAATTTTCGAAAAACCTTTATACAGGTTATTCTTTATTTTTGGACGTAACTATAAATACTGAGTTTCGAGTTAATCGGACTGCGTGTTAAAATTCTTCCATACAAATTTTGATACCCCCCAATCCCCCTCGTGGGGGTAGTTTGTAAAAACCAAAAATTACAAAGTTCATAATTTATTAAGATAAGTATTTGGGCCAAGTTTCAAGTTTATTAACTGAAGGAATACGATTTTTCATACAAACGAAATACCCCCTTTTCACCCCCTTAAAGGTCGAATTTCCAAAAACCCCTTCTTAGTGCTCCCCTACATTATAAAAGGAAGCCATGTGCAAAATTTCACGTTCCTAGTCCCAGTAGTTTCGGCTGTGCGTTGATATGTCAGTCAGTCAGTCAGTTTCTCCTTTTATATATATATGTAGATTACATCAGCAACTTGCTTTGCGGTGAATGACACACTGCGCTCAGAGCAGACCATCTCAGCATCGAGCATCCGCAGCGGCGGCGGCTCTCCTGTCAGGGGTGATTCGACTCTGAAGTGTCGTCGGAACAGGTCCGCTATCTCACGGGTACCATGCACGCCCTCAACGCTCACGGGGAGGCTTGGTTTATAATTGAGATTATTTGTTGTTTTCCAAAATTTACAGAAGTCTTTATTTGCATGATGTTTTGCAATGATGTCCATTTTAATTTGATTTTGGTGATCTTGGCACCATTTTAACTTATTTTTGAAAAGCTTCCGCGATTCATACATGTCTTGGTGAATTCTACCGGCACTAGGCTTACCATTAAGTACCCATATATTGTAACAAAGTCGCGCCCTGGCATGAGCGTCGCGAACGTACATATTCCATCCAGTAATATATCTACCCTTCCTTAACTCTTTTACTTTGTAACTGTATTCAGCCGCTTCTGAGAGTATACATTCTAAGTTTCGATACATTTCATCCAACATATGCAAATGACTAGAATCAGCGCACATCTTGTCACAACATTGACTCCGTTCTAAACGAAAATCTATCTCTCTAAGACGTGAATGACAGAAACTTTGATATTCACTAATTTGCTCGGCGTCGCGTTCACCCCACACAACTCGGTCCATCCGTTTGTTTTGTTTTAAAATCGCAGCGTGAATAACATTAAAATCACATTCCAACATAATAGGTAAGTGGTCGGACCAGTATGAGTCTACATAACAGACACGCGTGACAGTGCTTAGCGCCGCCTCGGTCACAATACAATGATCGAGCCAGCGCAAACACCCGTGTGCATCGCTTACATAAGTATAGGTATCTAACGAAAGGCTATTAATATCCACGCAAGTCCATGTCTGTTCCGCACAAAAAGAAAACGACTCCCTAGCAAACAATTCACCGGGGTGTCCGTTGTAATCGCCTATCATAAATACAGTTTCAACATTATTGTTCTCAATTATTGCATTAATTTCGCTCAGACACTCAGTAAATTCTGGTAAATTATCATTACAATCTGTTGGCATGTAAACCGATATCACTAAGAACGACCGGTCACCTAGTGTAACTTTAATCGCCGCAAGCCGCACACTATCGCACGTAATCACTGACACTACAGGGAACGCACTCATTCGCCAGAGAATCGCGACACCTCCGTGTGGTCGCCCTCGCAGTACACCAGCCGACGTAATCATTGCAGAGGCGCCCGTAAAGGCAAAGCTGTCATCTATGGTTCCCAAAAATGGCAAATCGTGTGGAAACAACCACGTCTCCTGTAACGCTATTATGTCCGTCATTCGACAAAGTCGTCTTATGCACTCCACTGATCTTACAGCAGCGTTCTTACAGTTAAAAGTTGCTATTCTAGTAGTAGAAGTCCTTAAGTATTAATTCTGTTATGCTCGCTCGCCCGTAAGGCACTCGTACGTTTATTTTTATAACCAAAGTTAACAAATCGACGATAAGCAATACCGACAGGCCAAAAATCATCTTGCAAAAATAGTTCCAAATTCTCTTTGGGAACAAATATATTATAGGAGTTGTACTCTTTATCCACTTTCATGCTCATTTGTTCCACAGTAACATTTAATTTTGATTTACTCGTTACATATTTGGTAATGTCACACAATGATACTTCCTTCGCCACATTATAGATGTAAATAGGTACCTTAATTTCAGCAGCCTTAAACTTCACATTTGTATCTACCTCAGCTTTCCCTCTATTTACCGCAAAACGATTTCTGTGTCTTCTCCTCTGTACCTGCCTCCACTCACTACCCTCTGTTTCCTTCTTCCATTCACCTTCCTTCACAATGTCCGCCATCGTTTTTTTGGTATTTACAGATGTCGCACTAATCATACAGTCCGTGTGCTTCGATATATCAGTCACTTTGTCTTCGATATATCAGTCACTTTGTCTTCGATATATCAGTCACTTTGTCTTCGATATATCAGTCACTTTGTCTTCGATATATCAGTCACTTTGTCTTCGATATATCAGTCACTTTGTCTTCGATATATCAGTCACTTTGTCTTCGATATATCAGTCACTTTGTCTTCGATATATCAGTCACTTTGTCTTCGATATATCAGTCACTTTGTCTTCGATATATCAGTCACTTTGTCTTCGATATATCAGTCACTTTGTCTTCGATATATCAGTCACTTTGTCTTCGATATATCAGTCACTTTGTCTTCGATATATCAGTCACTTTGTCTTCGATATATCAGTCACTTTGTCTTCAATCAGCTGAGAAGCATGACTCACCGTATTTGTCGTTGGTTGAGAAGTCGTGATAGCATCGTTATTCGACTTTACAGAAATTTGAACCTTACTGCTGTTGGGTTGCGGTTTAGTTTTGCACTTGCTCGCGTCATTAATTTCGCTATGTTCGGAAAGCAACGGTTGCGCATTCGTATTCGACATTGCAGTTGTACTACCTTCAGATCGAAAATTATCGTGCACTAATTCACGATAAACGGCTTCTGGCGAAGAAATTATGGTATTATGCATAGTACTCGTGCTTATTTCACCCATAGGATGTCGCACTTGGTCACCGTCACCATCAAAGCTCTCCATTAAACATGCTCCACGCCTATTGTTTACATTGTACCCATAGTTGCTGACCAACGAAGTTTGCTTCAACATATCAAACTCACGTTGTAGCTTCTCCAGCTGTTCAGTCATAGCATATTGTTGCTTTATAACACTAATATCTCGCTGAATTATTAACAGATCTTTCAATATCTTCGTAACATCGACATGATCAAAAAGAATCGGAGGCAATTTTTGCAGCTCCTGAGCGACAAATATTGGTATTTCTTCCGGATCTGTCTCCTTAAGGGTGCAAATGATGTCGTCAATGTTTCGAAGTGACTTTCCGTCTCCTCTCCTCGTTTTTTTCTCCTTTGTTGCTGCAGGGATAGACTCAAACAGTAGGTTCTTAGCCTCCACTATGTCGTTCTCAGAAAAAGCACTGATACATATTCTACTTATACTCTCCTCGTCCATAACATCTAACTTATTGTTCACAAAAGCTAACACCTCATTTATCACAATATTACATTTGGAACATTTCACAAGATTCGCTTACGCCCCTACGCGCAACCGTACGGAACCGAGGCGCGGACGCAACTGAAAAGCCTTCAACTTAAAGCCTTGTCTCAATTTTTTTCTTTATTCATGTAACGGTAGCGTTTACTCGACAGGCCGCCCATTCTAATGCCGCGGTCCCATAACCCGATAACGGACAGTCCGCGCCAGGTCGTGCCGAGCATTCCCACGGATCATGCCATACATTCGATCGGACGGGGGACGACAGGCCACCGCAGGTCTCATTGGATGCGACTGTTACCACGGCCTGTCAGCCTGGCCTGGCACGATCTGGCTCGTGAGAAAGTGGGCCGTGGGACCACAGGATAATACTTGCACACACACAAGCCCAACGTACCTAATCCATAATTTTTATTTTTTATTTTGCATTCAGAATTGAATCGGAGTGTACTACGTGAGCCAGACAAATGGATGTGCGATTACAAACTGTAAGCCGTAAGGTAACCATTACAACTTTGTTAAATTCGCACTCCGGAGCCACAAGATACCTACCTACAAGCGAAGCTTAGTTTGTGGCTCACCGAACATTTCACTTGAATTCTTACTTTTTGATGAATAAACGTTATCATTATGATCTAGTTGGGCATACCTCAGAATCATCTGGTGCAACATTCTCCACAAAATACTCAGAGTCCGATTCCACACCTTCTAAAATGTTTAGAAGCTCATCTGAATCCAGTTCTTCATTCGTTTCACATATAGTGCAACTTACTTATTATTAAAATAGAATACTTAGTTTACTAGCTCAAGACAACTGTTTCTAATGAGTTTGTTAGACCGATTTTAGGAGATATTGTTACAACCAAAAGAAGGATGCGTGCGCGCTCACCCGACTAGTGCTGCACTATGCCAAAGTGACCTTGACAGCCGTACACTTATGACGTCACAGAACGACTTCTATAATAGTCCGTGGCGCCCGGGGCACTGACAACCACTTATTTTGTAGAGATGGGAACATAATTATCGACAAGGATTGCTAACAACTATTTAATTCCGGATCGGCACCCCTCTGAAGGTCGAAATTCGTCTATTTTCCCTTTGTTATAAAGTAGTTAACTAAGTTCATATTTTACTGAGCTCAAATTGTTTTAGATAGTAGTATTGAAAAATATTTCAACGGGCGAAATCAAACAGTTGTAACTTTCGCGGCACATCACTGGCCGACTATATATGAAGTCCTTGGCGTGGACATCAAAAACATTCGGAGTTTTTGCCGATTTTAAGACAAATAAGGGCTTCTTTTGTGTGGAAAATATAAAACAGGGTATTAAACAGTACTATATTTAATAATAAAATGAAACAAACCTTTTAAATATAGTAAGTATATTTTTATAAGACAGTTAAAATGAAGAGCTTCTAATGAAGTCGGGCGCTGGTGGCACGAAAATCTGGAACTTCTATTGAAGTCCGTGGCGGTGAAAAGGTTAAATAACTTTAATTAGGGACTTAGATGATTTCTCTTTAACATTGAACAAAAAATAGTGTGGACATTTCTTGAAACTTGTTCCAGGAAATACGTGTTTTTAACAGAGTTCAAAAAAGAGGAGGTTCTCAATCGGTCGGAACTGTTTGGGTTGTCAGTTATGTAGGAACATAATTCGCAATACTGTAGAAATTAAGAAAACAAGCTCTCTTCTAAGTTCTTATCTATTGTCAATTTTTTGGTTGTGAAATTCACCTCAGGATGTATGACGTTGCTCGTGAAGGAGGAGGCGGGACGCGTGAGGGAGAGGCAAGCTTTGCACCCTCACGCCCCTAGTCGCCGCAGGAGACGCCCTGGGCGTCGGGAATTGGCAGCCGATTCCCGGCCACCGTAGGCGCGGGCTTGCGGATGGCGAGCAATGGGTAGCTCGCCGTCCGGTAAGGACCAAGCCCGAGTCGACGGCGCGTCGTGTTCCACGCGTGCCTCAAAGAGATGTCAGCACTATTGACGGGGTCCGCTAGGGCCGATGCCAGCTAGGGTTGCGGGATGTTCGAAAGAGTTACCGTGGCCCCGGCACAGGCAACAGAAGGAACACGGGTGGGTTTTAGTCAGTAAAAGTCTGACACGCCCTCCCGCTCCGCCCAGAGCGGGAGAAGTCATTTGATGATTTCCCATCCACAAAAAAAAAAAAAAAAAAAAGGATGTATGACGTGTACTGCAATTCATGCAATTTGGTGTTTTGCTATTTTTACCAATCAATCAATCTGCCTAGCCTCTTCCCAACTATGTTGGAATTATATTGTTAGCAAATCACCAAAATATGTAAGAGAACTCCCATTTCAATATTTGAGTTAGAACTTTAGCACTACCTATTCCGATCACTGCTTGTGATGTATTAGAATAGTATTTCTAAATATAATTATGTAACGTGACGTGATACACATGACGCAACACAACATTGCAATTAATTATTGTCCTTACTAACTGCACGATTCAGACCGAGTATATTATCGGTAGCAGTCACATTTGGTACATTTCATAGTACCTATGCAAGCAACTGCGCAGGTGCTTATAGAGAAGCAAGGTGGTTATAGAAAATTGTTTTTATACATTACAAGAATTTCTGCCATCATCATCTGCCTGCCTTTTTATACATTACAAGAATTTCTGCCATCATCATCTGCCTGCCTTTTCCCAACTATGTTGGGGTCGGCTGCCCGTCTTAACCGGATGCAGCTGGATATCAGTATTTTACATGGAGCGACTGCCTATCTGACCACAACCCAGTAACTGGGTAATACGATACCCCTTGGTTGTCAGACTTTCGAGCTTCTGACGACCCGTAACGACTGTCAAAGATCCGCGAATGACAGCCGGGACCAACGATTGGCTAAGTTTTACTTTACCAGCCATCGAGTTGGGAGTCCATATTTTTTTTTACAGAAAGATCACATTAATAGAAGCCCCCTCGTAAAGTTTTAAGTTGCGCAGATAAATGGTTTACGAGGAAAAAATAATCAAAATCGTAAAAATTTAGCAATATCTTGTCACTTTTGACATTTTGTCTCGCCATTAAACGTTTCGTTTTATGTAAGGTCAACGTACTAAAATGTTTTACTTCTTATTAATGATGAAATAAACACGCATTGTAGTGATTTAGATACATTTTACGCATATTTCATTATAAAACATATATTTCGCTGATTTAAGTTAGTGCTATTAAATTAACACTTATAAATAATTTACCGATTATTGCCGGTATGTGAAACCAAACGTAAAACAACGCCATTTTGTGTTGTCACTGTCAAGTGTCACTTCACATGGTCACAGAACACCCTAACACTAATACTCCTGCCGATCTATTCTGGGAGAGGGGGGTACAGTGGATCACTTTTTTTTGTAATCGGTTCAAATCAGTAAATAACAAATAAATTTAAGAAATTACGGTTTAATTTAATAGACCGGGTTGTTGGCTTACGAAGTCTATTTCAACTTTAGCAATAACATCAATAGATTTCTGGCAGTAATCGTTTTATTTAAAGTTGGGAAATGATCCACTGTACCCCACTTCTGGGTCACACTGGATCTTCATGTGGGGTACTGTGGATCGTAATGGGGTACAGTGAATCGACACATGGAATTACCATGCTTTTTTTAATGGGTCACAGTGAACTGTTTCAATTTAGATATGAAATAAAAGATTAATTTGTTTAATCAATACCTACTTTTAATCAAAATTATTATAAAATAATCAGTCTTTGATTAACTTTTATCAGTCTGTAGTTTTAACAGCCTTAAATTCTGGAAAAAGCACTAAATCAACTCTTAGAAATTAGAAAAACAAAAAACAATCTTATTCTTAATCACAAAATTCTCAAAACTTAAAAAATAATAAAGTTTCTAAGTATCAAAAAGTAAAAGAAATATAATAAATTATCGCAAATTTAAGCGGAAAAAGTCAAGATCAAATTTATAGACCTGTTGTTGCCGTTTAGTTCCACTAAGAGTAGGCGAAGGTAAAATCATTTTTACATCTCTTATGGGAACCGAAGCTATGTCTGGAACATCCGGTAACCTGTATCCATTCCTCACTTTTGTACTCTTTCTTAAAAAACTTATATCTACATCTGTTCCACCTCGCTTCCCAATAATCTTTCCTATGTAAAATACCTTCGTTTTATGTGCATCAAACTGTACTAAAACAAAAGCGCCTTCAGTCGGACTAGATTCAAGAGGACGGAAATTGTCAGGATCTATTTCTTTTTCATCTTCTTCGTCGTCATAGCCACCTTCTTCTTCAGAATATGTGCTCATATTACCAATGTCTTCTTCACTTGACTCAAACTCTGGAACTTTCCGTTTAGGATTTCTTTGTCGCTGTTTTCGGTTTTTTCGGTTTTGCTGTTTTCCTCATCACTCGATGCGGTCTGCAAAACTTTTTTCTTTATTTTCTTAGTGTAATGTTCTTAGCCGCGAGTGCGAGGAATAAAACACCGACACGTCCGTTCATTAGCTTTGTATTCAAAGACTGACATGTACAATATTTGCGCCTACCTACATACATCACACTCCTCCACAACAAGCTTTTACATAATATTAATAGCTTAAAAATACCCAACACCTCTTACAACTATTACTAACTAGACCTTATAATTATGTTTATTTTTAATTCGACATTGCCTAACAAGGCGCTCTCGAAGCTGGGGCGATACTACACTCGGCAAGGCATCTTGAAATTCCGGGGAGGGTGGCGCTGCCGGGGACACAGCCTCGGCGACCTCACCCTGTTCCGGTGCCGGAGGCGGAGATCTCAACCCTGGCTCATCTGTGGACTGCGCAGACTGACCCCCCTCACGTAACACAGACGGCTCATTACCACAGTCCAAACCCGGATTAGCGACCACTTGCTGACCAATCTCTGGAACGGATATTAACGATTGTCTGACTGATCTTCTTTTTATTTGATCGATGTGCCTGTGAACTATCTCTCCCCCGCTACCCCTCACTTTGTAGTTACTAGGCCCGACACACTGTACTACCTGCCCCGGTACCCATTTCTCCCCCTTCAAAAATTGTCTGTACCATACCTCCTCATCCGGGCCTACTTCCCTGTGCCCCCCTTTTGCTGCCTTTTTTTGTCGTTTCTGTGATTTAGCGACTGAAGTTTCCCTATCCGGTTTTAATACATCTAACTTAGTTCGTAAGCGTCTGCCTAACAATAACATAGCTGGGCTTTCCCCTGTTGTTGAATGTGCGGTGTTCCTATAGTGTAACAAGTAAGTCCATAATGTGCGGTGTTCCTATAATGTAACAAGTAAGTCCATAATGTGCGGTGTTCCTATAATGTAACAAGTAAGTCCATAATGTGCGGTGTTCCTATAATGTAACAAGTAAGTCCATAATGTGCGGTGTTCCTATAATGTAACAAGTAAGTCCATAATGTGCGGTGTTCCTATAATGTAACAAGTAAGTCCATAATGCCCTATCTATGTTTTGTTTACCCAGTGCGGCTTTCTTTATTACCCGTTTAAGAGTTTTCACTGCGTTTTCCGCTAGGCCATTTGACGCCGGGTGATATGGGGCTGTAAATATATGTTCTATTCCATGATTGCTTGCGAAGTTATGGAATTCCGTGCTGGTAAAAGGTGGTCCATTGTCTGACACAATTTGTTTGGGAAGCCCGAGTTTACTGAAGAGTTCGCACAGTTTATCTATGGCCGCCCCGGCCGTGGTACTTGTCATGTTGAAAACTTCTACCCATTTAGACGTGGCATCGACTGTACCTAAGTATGTTTTACCAAATATGGGTCCCATGAAGTCTAAATGTAACCTAGACCACGCACGATTTGGCCAAGGCCACATGCACGGAGTCTGCCGCGGCGGCGCGTCGGCCTGCGCTGCGCACAGCTCGCATGCACGGCACATGCGCTCCACTGCTTCGTCTAAGCCAGCCCACCACACATAACTACGCGCCATAGCCTTTGACTTGACTATCCCCATATGCGGCTCATGGAGCATGTGCAAAACCCTCTCTTTACAATTCTCCGGTACCACTAACCTATGGCCCCACAAAACGCAGCCCAATTCCTCATAAATTTCTTTTTGTCTGTTAAAAAATGGCTGTAGTGCCGTTATATCGCACTCAGTAGGCCAACCATCTCGTATGTAACTCAAAATTTTAGATAATAGTGGGTCCCTTCCAGTTTGGCGTCTGATTTCCTCGTAATCTAACAATAAAGCTTGTTGAATGAAATGCAAATAAGTTTGTTCGGGCACCGCGTGACTCATTTCTTTACGTTCGCTAATGGCGACCGGTAAACGCGACAGTCCGTCGGCTCCGTTCTCATTAGTTTTCACGTATTCTATATCGTAAGTATAAGCCGAAAGAATTATAGCCCATCTTTGCATGCGACTCGCTACCATAGTCGGTATGTCCGTATGCGGTCCGAAAATGGATACTAGCGGTTTGTGGTCCGTTCTCAACACAAAACGGCGGCCATACAAGTATTGATGGAACTTATGGACACAAAATATTATAGCCAACGCTTCGCGATGAATTTGTGAATAGTTTTTTTCCGCGTCACTCAGAGTACGCGATATATAAGCTATCGGCCGCTCGCCGCGGCCGTCCCGGGCCGGCTGTGTCAGGACCCCCCCTATCCCGCGCGCACTCGCATCGCAAGTCAAGATAAGAGGGCGGTCCGGGTCGTAATGAGCTAATACTTCCGAACTAACTAACACATTCTTAATGTTATTAAACGCTCGCTCACAGTCGCGCGACCAATACCAAACCTTTCCCTTCTTGAGTAACTCATACAAAGGCACTAACCTAGCACTCATATTCCGTATAAACTTGGCGTAACAATGTATCAATCCTATAAATGACCGTAACTGGGTGACGTTGGTAGGCCTAGGTATTTTAGTTGTGGCCTCCAGTTTCCTGGGGTCGGTCTTTATACCCTCCTTTCCTAAAATATACCCCAAGTACTGCACTTCGTTTACCAGAAAAACGCATTTATTAGTTTTTAACTTTAGTCCCTTTTGATGCAATCTACTGAATACCGTTTCTAAAGCCCTCATGTGTTCCTCTTTACTTTTTCCTCCGATTATCACATCATCCAAAAATACCTCCACATTAGGAATATTACTCAACAGATTGCACATTGTACGCTGAAAAATTCCGGGGCTAGACGCGAGGCCGTAAACCAACCTATTGTACCGGTATAAACCCCTATGAGTATTTATCACCGTATATTTTTTTGTGTCGTCTAACTCAATTTGGTTATAGGCTTGTGAGAGGTCTATTTTTGAAAAATATTGCGCCCCACTCAACCTTACTATGACATCATCAATTTTAGGTAAAGGGTAACGATCTACAAGCAAAACAGGGTTTACGGTGGCCTTGTAATCTGCACAAATCCTTAATGAGCCGTCCGCCTTATTTACCGGTACCAATGGAGAAGCCCAGTCTGAACAGTCGACAGGTTCGATGATGCCATCGCGCAGCATGCGTTCCAACTCTGCGTCGACTCGGTCGCGCAGCGCATACGGCAGCGGCCGCGCGCGATGGAATACCGGCACCGCTCCGTCCCGTACCCGTAATGTTGCCTTGCCTCCTGTGTACCGGCCCAGACCTCCATCGAATAACTCCTTATACTTGTTTAGTAATAATTGTATTTCTTTATTGAATTTTACACTATCCACTTTATTACAACTACTGAAAATAGGTAATTTTATATTTAATTCGGACAACCATTGTCTTCCTAACAGTGATGTCGTTCCACCTTCAATAACAAACAAATCTAATTCCTTCTCTACCCCCGCATATTTTACTTTTGTCTTTATGATTCCTAACAGCTTTAAAACAGACCCATCATAAAACTTAAACCTAACACTAGTTTTTTCTAACTTTAATTGCCTAAAAAACCTCTTATACGTGTCACTGTTGATACAGGACACCGCCGTGCCTGTATCCACTTCCATATTTATCGTATTATTCTCGATAGAAATTGGCAAACTAACCGCTCGGTAATCGTTGAGGCATAAGTGATGGAAGTCCTCTTCCTCCTCCCAAGTCATCTGCCCGACTCCCGGTTCCTCCGCATTCGCATAATGCATAGTGCGTTCTTTCTTGTCCGCTATTCCCGCGGCTCCCTGCTCCGGGCACACTCGCCGCAAGTGACCCTTCCGACGGCACCGGCTGCACTCGTATTCCCGAAACCGACAGGTCTCGTAACCATGATTGGTCGCTCCGCAGCCCGTACAAGCCCCCATGCTCCCGTTAAACATTCGCTTTCTCTGCATGTTCCCGCCTGTTGATGCCGCGCTAAGCGCTCCACCGCGCGCTCCGCGCTGCGCTTGCGCGCCTCCTTTGCCGCACCGGCTGCCTCCGCTCGCGTCTGAACGCCGCCCGCCGCCCGCTACGGCCATGGCATGCATGTCTCCGAACTGCGCCGCGCTGTCCCCTCTGATGCTAGCCGTCCCCGCTGCATCTACCACCGCCGCGTTCCGCTCCGCCGCTTCTAACGAAGTCGCCAGTTTGACTGCGTTATTATACGTCAGAGCGTCATCCTCCGCAAATAATCTTTGACGTATCGTGTCACTTCTAAGCCCGCAGACGAACTGATCTCGCAGGTTTTCACTTAGGTTGGAACCGAACTTGCAGTACCGCGCCAACCTTTTCAATTCTGCGACATAGCATGCTATAGTTTCTTCCGCCCGCTGCCGCCTCTGTCTATATTTGTACCGTTCCGCTAACGCTGACGGTGCCGGCTGTAAATGCTGTGCCAGTAAATCGACGGCTTCTTCGTACTTCAACTCTGACGGCTTACTAGGACTTGCTAGATTTACTAGTAATTCGTATGCTTCATCCCCCATAACCGCGATTAATGTAGGTAGTTTACGCTCACTTTTTACCTCGTTCGCCGTAAAGTACATGTCCAGTCGTTCTATATACGACGACCACACTCCCGTCTTTACGTCGAATTCGCTCACTTTGCCGATAGACATTATCCAACACAATGTATAATCGTACAATACACGAAATCCATCAACTCGTCGCCACTGTAATGTTCTTAGCCGCGAGTGCGAGGAATAAAACACCGACACGTCCGTTCATTAGCTTTGTATTCAAAGACTGACATGTACAATATTTGCGCCTACCTACATACATCACACTTAGTTCCTTGCTTACGCTGCCTTTTCTGTTTATCGGTTTTCTCCTGCTGACGGTTCTCTATTTCTTCTTTGTTTGGTGTGTCTGTAGCTATCATGGATTTTCCTTTGCGGCGTGGTACTCTGTTATTTTTTCTCGGAGCAGCTTTTGGAATTCCTCGGAAATCAAAAGGGCTCGAGAAATTTACTGCTGGAGTGCTTGAACTCTGAAGTCCCGAAGTAGACGGAGGTGGAGTTTTTCTGCAGATTTCATCTTCAGGCAGCATAACTTCGGCAGGTGCTCTTCCTCTGTTTACTGGTGTCTCAGTTTCATCTCTTTCAAAAGCCGAGCCCGTAATTGATGGGTCAAGGAATGAAATTGACTGCAGTACTGGTGTAACAGCTTGATTCAACGCCTGTGTTATAGTTGGATGTTCGGAAGCATCATTGTAATACATGAGAAGTGATGGAGATGGCGTTCTTGTGCGAATTTCATCTTCAGACAGCGTCCCAGATCGCACTGTCTCTATTCGTCACTTCACTTGGAGCAAAGTCTACGTCAGTGAATATATCCCTATTAAAAGGAAATATCCCAGTGCACTGAAAAGCAACGCAAATATTTTTTATTTTTTTTATATATTAATCAATAAAACAGTATAAACATTTGTTGAACCCTTAAACATACCGCACAAACCATCGCGGGTGTAACAGCGAGCGGTATGGCCAGACACGGCACTCGGTGCCACTACATATTAATTATTGAAAAAAAATTAGGTAGGTACATTGATTTTTTTTTTATCTAGATCGCACTGCAATCTAGATAGTATCTTTTTAAAACTTTTGAGCAGTTCTTCTCATTTATTACATTGCAGATTTCCATAGGTAAGTCATTCATATACGATGGTAGCATGCATTCCCACGTCCGCGCTCCATAAACATTATTAGATTTAGGTTCGATAAATGTCGGTAAGTAGGTCAAACAACGCAACGACTTTAGTCTTTCGTATTTGCGAATATTACTTAAGTTATGGTAATTCTCACTTATAACACGTAAGCGTACCTTGTCAAAGACATTTACATTTACAATTAGCTGGGGTCATGGCTTTCATGTGTGCCTCTTTAATGCAGTGTGCCACCTCGTAAATAGAAAAACTTTGACCGGGGTTTCTCATCATCCAACTGTCAATAGCAGCGTTATAAGCAGTCTTAAAAGGTTTGAAAACAGCAACGTCTAACGGTTGCAGTTTGCCAGTTGAGTGGGGAGGAACTGTGAGGATAGTAACCCCATTTTCTCTAGTCAAATTGATGGCTTCTATGTAAATGTGAGCTTCATAATTGTCCATTATTAACAGCGATGGATTTTCTTTGCTGCTCTGGGATTGGTCAATAAAGTGCTGCATAGTTTTAACAAATAGTGAACTGTTCATCCAGCCTGAAGGATTAGCGAGGCCCAAAGTACCTGTCGGAGCTCCCGAAATCATATGTTGCTTAAAGTGCACGCGTGGGAATATCATCACAGGTGGAAGAGCACGTCCTAGTGCATTGATTATGTAGCAAGTAGTCACAAGTGTCCCCTTTTCACCACTAGTGACCTTGCTCTCTTGCTTCTGCCCTCTAACCGTTAAACTTTGCTCGATTTTTGGACGGTCATTGTATTAGTCTCATCCAAGTTAAATATTCTTGTACCATTCCCGAATGATTCGTTCCTCGTCATTACTATCTCAAGGTTATCAAAAAACTTGTTCACGTTGTGCCTGTTGAATGCTGTGGCTCTACTGAGACTACAGCCCTCGGGTGTCCGGAGACTCAAAACTTGATGGCGTTTTCTAAAACCTTAATACCACTCCTGTCCAGCCATCTGTGCGTCGTGCCATTTTTGTGATACTTTAATAGGGCCATCTGATACGCAAGCTGCCTGACTTCATTTGGACTCAGACCATAGAACATTTGGCTGCATGTGACGAGATAGTCGACTAGTGACTGCTCCTGTTCATCAGTAAAGATTTTCTTAACTGCGTAGTTGGGTGTTAATCGCTGTTCGGCATCGCTTGTGATCACCTTCTTGTAATATCTTTGCAAAGTTGTATAAGGAATGTTTTTTAATGCAGTAACTTTCCTAATTTTATTTCCTTCTAAAATGAGATCCATCGCATCCTTCATCTGTTCCCGACTGACGAGACCAATATTAGTTTTTCTTGTGCGGTTCCGGACCATGTTGTTAGCCTGAAACAATTACCAAATTAAGTTAGGTACGTAATATCATTCTGGGGCACAGTGGGAAACAGTCCACTGTTCCCCGACACGCCATATTTGAAAATGAAACACATTTTTACGATTAACTTAACCTTAACGACAAGCACACCACTTTATTTTGAGATCTTATCAAATCATTATTTAGGAAATCTAATCATATTAACACAATATCATATAGTTTTTAGTGTAGAACATTCGATATTCACCGGTAAAAAATAGATTTAGTACTTACGGGCGGCGAAATGGCGGCAACACGTGCTCCCACAGCGAGAGCGTCAAGGGCACTGGCGGTCGGGCGGGGGAACTATCAGAGCGCGCGTTTCATCGGTCTGCGGTGTGTGTGTAGTCGAAGGACAAGGAGTTATTTAGGTGGATTCACTGAGCCCCACGGTCCACTGTACCCCCCTCTCCCCTAAGCATCACGCCGCCGCCGTGAGCACTTAGGTGAAGTGAGTTTGAAGTGAGCTCAATCCCTAGTAGAGTAAGGTGGGATGACAGTTCACATCACGCTCACTTCACCTAAATTTTCACGATGGTTTCTTTCCAGAATAGCACCACAGTACATGGTCGTCGTCCTGATAGTCAACGTACGTCCCATAGAGTATAGAAATATAGATTGGGTATGTCCCTAGCAGTTGAGAGCGTTTACGTATAAAATGAGAACTTAGGATGCAAGAGCGAGTAAAGCGAGTTTGGGACTTGGGGCACCCCGACTCGGACAGGTTAGGTTAGGAGATGGCGGGGTCTGAAAGACCCCGCCATCCCCTTCGTGGTTTTTTTTTTAAACCACTCAGAAGTAGGAGCCGCGCGAAGCGGGGCTCCGTCGACCACGCCTTACTTCGACATATGTTATTGACCTTGATGCCCTTGACCTCAGAGTTTGTCAAAAGGTAATATTCCAAGATTTGACTATATTTTGGTTTAACTTACGCTTTTACACGTCAAACATTTTTTTTTAAACTAGATGAGGCCGGCGTTTCCTATCTGACTACTCTGAGAAGAAAGGCCGAAACAAACTCAGAGGTCACAGTCTCTTTTAAAGTCCAGACATAATTTTTGTCAGATCATGTGAAGACCATGTAGGTTGGTGTCTGAAATGGTCTTTTGAGGAAAGAACCACACAGATTGAGTGGACCTGTCCAGTCAGTGCAAGCATCTGTCAGTAATCGTACAGCTCAACATAAAAGTTAAGGAGCTCAACGATTCGACGAACAATACCAAAGAAAGGACATTTGGGTAGGCCGCATAATTTACTCAAACTGGCAAACTATGATTAAAGCTGAGAGAACAAAAAAAAAAAACAAGGACCCACTTAGTCTTTACATTCACAGTAATTAAAATAATATAACATTTTACAAAGTAAATATTCATGTCATTGTATATATAAAATTCATCAATGACAATGTGTATATGTTACGGCTAAAACCCGAAGTGCGGCTACAACTAGTTTTAGCCGGCTACAACTAGGTGTGGGCTGAAAGGTAGGTTAGGTTAGGTTAGTACTGTGACTACACAACACACCTAGTTGTAGCCGGCTAAAACTAGGTGTAGCCGCACTTCGGGTTTTAGCCGTAACATATATAAAAAAAAAAAAAAATTATTGGAGCAGCTCAATCCCACGCCTTCTTGTCATCAAGGTAATCCTTAACGGTATAAAAGGCTTTCTGGTACAACTTACGTTTAATAAATGATTTGAATTTATTAAGGCTCAGATCTTGAACGGGGCTTGGAAGTTTATTATAAAAACGTATACATTGACATCTGAACGAGCCACCTATTTTCTTGAGCCTTGTTGTAGGTACAACAAATTTGTGTTTGTTCCTAGTGTTCATATTATGGATATCACTGTATTTTTTAAACAATTTTATATTTTTATGGGCATATAAAAGATTTTCAAAAATATACTGAGAAAGCACAGTCATTATATTAATTTCCTTAAATTTCTCTCTGAGAGAGTGTCTTGGACTTAACTTATAAATTGATCGAACAGCTCTTTTCTGCAAAACAAAGATAGTCTGAATGTCGGCGGCATTTCCCCACAACAGAATACCGTATGACATTACACTATGAAAATAGCTAAAGTACACTAAACGGGCTGTCTCTATGTCAGTTAAATTACGAATTTTTCTAACAGCGTATGCTGCAGAGCTTAGTTTTTTTGACAATTTATCTATATGTGGGCCCCACTGAAGCTTAGCATCCAAAGTTAAGCCCAGGAATACTGTGCTGTCTTCAGGATTCAATTCTTCGCCCTTTATCAACACCTTAGTTTTCACCTGCCTAACGTGAGGCAGCGTATACTTAAGGCATTTGGTTTTTTTTTCATTAAGAAGTAAATTATGTACATTGAACCAGTGAACTACTTTTGAGATCGCGCTATTTACATCGTCAGTAACCAGTTATTTATTTATTTATTTATATAATCGCTTACAATTACTATCATTACAGGTACAACCCAATGCAATAGCGAAGCAAAGCTAACAACAACTTATTTTCTAAAACTTATTACATATAACGTTATCCTTGTGAATACGCACTCCGTGCTGCCGTTGCTGACGTTTAAGTTTAAACAAAAGTGAAGTGTCATCCGCAAACAACACTATATCATGATCGTCTTTTACGAGGTAAGGCAGGTCGTTAATATAAATAGGAAACAAGAAAGGACCAAGAATTGAGCCCTGCGGGACTCCCATTTTTACTGTAGATCCGGGAGATCTTATAGTTCAACACCAGCATCAGTAGTTGAACGACCCCTTATAAAACCGAACTGTTTGTTATTAATAATTTATGTTTTTAAAAAATCTTTGCAATTGTTCAAAAATTAATTTCTCAAAAATTTTACTAAAGGTAAAGTTTTAGTATTGAAATAGGTCTATAATTTGTGGGGTCAGATGTACTACCTGATTTAAACAAAGGTATTATTTTACTATTTTTCATAAGGTCAGGAAACTCCCCACAGTCGATACAATTATTAAAGATAAGAGCTAAAGTATATAATGTCAATAATAGACTTGGCAACTTCTACAGAATTACCCCGCAGATCTGCTGTCTTTTTTACATTTAAAGTGTGAAAGGTTTTAATTATATCTCTACAGGTAATATGTTCAAAATGAAATTCCGTATCGCAAACATCAACATTTTCTTTAAGCAAAGACTCAGCAACAGAAGGTGATGAGTTAAGGGATTTAGTAGTTGAAACGGGAATATCTGCAAAGAAATTTTCAAAGGCCATGGCGACTTGTGAGTCTGATTTTATTATGTTGTCATTAATAGACAGGCTGTTAACGCCACCTATTGACGGGGAGCCAACATCACGTGGCGCCCTCTATCGTCGAGCGGACGGAGACTCGGTGGAAGGCGATGGAACGAGAGCGGCGGAACGAACGCTGATTGGTCGTCGCCGAAGGACATGGAACGAGAACATTCTATCGACGAGCGTTTTTCGACTCACGAGATGGTAGTCGGTTCACCATCCCAATCTTTCCTATATAAAACTGTTAAAATTATAAGTTTTGAATAAACCTTTAAAACCCTAAGAAAATAAATCGAGGATCATTGAAGAAGTCCTGCCCATATAAAATCTCCCCAACACCGGCTATAGTCAGTATTTCGTTTACTAGACCTTCCCGTTTCACTATTAATAATATTCCAAGTCGTTTTTATTACATTACTACTGTTTTTAATCTTCGAACTCAAATAACGCGACTTAGCCATACAACAAACTTTTTAAAATAATTTTGAATAATTTCTAACATATAAATTAAATGCAGTAGTGTTTACGTAAGTTCTTTCATTGTACAGCTCATAAAGCCGTATTCTACTTTTCATTTCAAAGCCGTATTCTACTTTTCATTTCAAAGCCGTATTCTACTTTTATGAATACCAACGGTAGCCCAATCACTGAAAGATGCGTTACTATTAACCGAGATAATCTAGGGAATAAACGTGGTATTAAATTGTTTACAGTATATATTAAAAAAATCATCATGTTGATGATTAGGATCAGCATGATTATGCGAAACTGGTAATTTATTAATGAGTTTAACTTTAAAAGCCTCTAAGTGACTTGCAGTTTTGGGGTTAACAGTGATATCCTTTTTAGCCACTTTGTTGTTTTGGATGTGGATAGTAATCCTTTGCCCGCAATGATCAGAATCTAATAAATTTATAATTTCTTTGTGGCTTGGTATAACATCTGTATAAATATTATCTAGGCATGTGGCACTAGTAGAGGTTATTCTTGTGGGCTCCAGAAATAAGTTTACAAGATTGTAGGACTGAAACAGACTTATTATTTTACTACAAGAACCTGAGTTTTCTAATAAGTTAACATTGAAATCACCGCAAATGATAATGGACTTGTTCGAGTTACAAATCTTGTGCAACACTTCATCCATTACCTTTTCAATGCAATCATACAATCCTGAAGGCGGTCTATACACACTTAATACAATAAACTGCTACAACTCTATACAGGCTATTTAAACTCAAACTCAAACTCAAACTCAAACTCAAAGCATTTATTTCAATTAAACCAATTACAGGCACTTTTGAATTGTTAAAGAGTCAGTCAGTTAGTCAGAAAATTGAAGCTAGTCGCCCATTCCAAAACGTAGATCTCTATGGAGAAGAATGGGCAAGAAACTCCATGGACACTCTTTTAAATCAAAATTGTTACAAAATCCTGGGTACATTGTTCTTGTTGCTTCTATATGTGAGAACAATGTAAAAAATAGATAATTAAAACAATTTAAAATATAAGATTAAAAATAAGCCCTGGCAGCTAAGAGATGACCAGTCTCCACTGACGGGGGCCGTTCACGAACATGACGCGTGGATCAGCACCATCCAGCTCAACTATTTTGTAGGGAACCGAATGATCCAACACACGCGCCACCATCAGCGAGACGTTTAAGTGAGCATGACATACTCTCAACTGCCATACTCTTTCAAGTCAACATACACATCATAACATAAAACCGCTCCATGGTACTCACGTTTACAAAATTGAAAAGATGCTTCTAATTTATACAAAACTATAGTTTGCAATGATTGTATTAAAAGATTAGTAAACACTAAATCTATAGTCTATACATAGTCAATAAGTCTATAGTAATAACATAATGTCAGAAAAAAAAGGGACGCATTTCTTCCAAACAAAAAAAAAAAAATTAACAAAGCCCAAGTGGCTGTTGAACAGGACCAGCATTTAGCCAAGAATTTTTATCTATGATATAATCATTCAACCTATAATATGCTTGTCTACATAGTGTGCGTTTAATGCATGTTTTAAATTGCTTCTCATTTAGTTGAAGAATATCGAGAGGTAATTTATTATAACATTTTACACAGTACCCCATAAAAGAAGTGTGTACCTTAGATAATCTGAAACGTGGTTGATCTAATTTGTTCCTATTTCTAGTGTTAAAATTATGCCGATCACTTATTTTACTAAAAAGATGTAGATTTTTTCTAACATACATAATATTTTCATATATATATTGACAAGGTACCGTCATGATGTTAATTTTTTTAAACAGTTCCCTTAGAGATTCGCGACTGCGGAGGTTATAGATGGCTCTGACAGCCCTCTTTTGCAGAATAAAGATAGAATCAATATCTGCAGCCCGTCCCCATAACAAAATACCGTAAGACATGACGCTATGAAAGTAACTAAAATAGACCAGTCTCGCGGTATCGACGTCTGTTAATTGGCGGATTTTCCAAACAGCGTAAGCAGCCGAGCTTAGCCGCCCTGCTAGTGATGTTAAATGAGGACTCCACTGCAGCTTTGAGTCCAGCGTAATTCCCAGGAAAACAGTCTGTTCGACGAACTGTAGTACCTATTTCCTTATTCAATACTACGTGACATTCACTACTTCTAACATTTGGTAACGTGAATCTTATGCATTTAGTTTTCTTCTCATTTAATACTAAATTATTTACAGTGAACCAATTATGGACCTTAAGCATAGCGTTATTTACGTCGTCGAGCTCTTGTGCATGTCTGTTAACTTTAAAAATTAGTGATGTGTCATCAGCAAACAACACCATTTGTGGTCGGTTTTTCAGTAAATGAGGTAAATCATTTATATATACTAAAAAGAGGAACGGACCTAATATAGAGCCCTGCGGTACACCCATTTTGACTTTTAATCCCAATGAATTCACACCGTTTATTTGATCTTGCTGCAGTCTATTATTCAAATATGATTTTACTAAGCTAAGTGCAAGTTTACCCAGTCCGTAATGCTCAAGTTTCAAGAGCAGTGTTTCATGATTCACGCAATCAAATGCCTTGGATAGGTCGCAAAAGATGCCTATTGCATCATGTGCCTCTTCCCAAGCGTTAAAGATGTGTTTTAATAAGGTGACACCGGCGTCAGCTGTACAACGTCCTTTGGTGAAACCATACTGTTGATCGTGTAGGATGTTATTACGATTAAAATGATTGAGCATTTGATTTAACATTACTTTTTCAAACACCTTGCTGAAAACCGGCAAAACCGATACGGGTCTATAATTATTAGTGTCTTTGCTGTCCCCGTATTTGAAAAGTGGAATAACTTTACTGTACTTCATTAAATCTGGAAATACCCCTTGATCAACACACAAATTAAATATTAAAGCTAAATAGGGTGCAATTGTCTCAATAATGGATTGACATACTTTTGTAGACATGCCCCACAGATCTTCGGTAATTTTGATTTTAAGTTGCTTAAAAGCCTTTACAACGACCACAGGGTTTATATGTTTAAATTTGAATTCCTCAGGGCAGGCTGAAATATTCGCTCTTAATAAATCAATAGCAAGTGAGGGCGAGGATTTTAAAGTTTCTGTAGTTTTAATTGGAATATTTGTAAAGAAAGTTGCAAATTCCTGGGCAACATCGATGTACCGCTAATGAGACCGCCGGAAGTTTCCAGTGTGTAATCAGTATTATGTCTCTTGTTCCTGTTCGTTTCATTGTTAATAATTTTCCAAACTGTCTTTATTTTATTGTCAGCTGACTTAACCTTGGTGCTAATGTATGAAGCTTAAGCCGCTTTGCAAATTTTTTTAAAAGTTTTAGAATAAGTAGCAACATACTTATTAAAAGTTTCCGAGTTTATGTACGGCTGAAGGCCATACAGTTCAAATAATCTTTCCCTACTTTTCCTGATGCCTTTAGTTGCCCAGTCACTGAATAAAAACTAACTATCCGCTCAATAGACAGGCTCACAATATCTTTACGGTCTTTAAATTTAAGCTGGTTACTTACTAAAATCAATGAACCACCATGTATAGCATTTACTCTACTGAACGGACTACCAACCTGGTGATTATTAAAATTGAACAAGAACTGGTGGCTTCTAAGCCAATGTTCTGTTATACAAAGAATATCAATACTATTATAATTCATAAATAATTGTACTTCTAAGTCTTTGTTCATAAATCCTTGAATATTTTGATGCACCAAAGTCTTATTTGATTTATTTTTGCTAATCTGTACATTATTGCTAGAGGTTGCCTCTATTGTCTTAATTTGTAATTTAAATGATTATCAGTATTAATTGTTGATACCAAATGATTGGCTGAACGATTTAACATGTCATAGCATTGCTCAATAGGAGCAATTTGTTTAGCCAAATTCTTGGCTGTAATAGAAAAGTAATATGATAGCGACACAGCTATCTGTCTTTTACAATACTTTGAAAGATAGTATCTATCCATAAAAAATCTATCTTTTGTCAAATAAAAATGATTACCAACATAATTGTTAGTGTCAATTAAATGTAATAAATTATTATTACATGTCAAATTATGCAATGTCATATTAATTGCAGATCTAAAATTGTTTTCTTCCTGTGGCAAACTTTAGCTGTATGGGAATGTGAACATCACTATTTTTCCTAAACTAAGATTGCACAATGATGTATAATATTGAAGTAAATCTCCTTTGTTCACATTACCCCTATTACCAACAAATATTAATAATGTAGTATCCTGGTTAAAATTGCATTTTATAACTTTTTTCATTACCTGTGTCAAATAATGAACATCCAGGCATACAGAAGTTCAGTATTGAGTGTCCCGGATATTTATTTGTCAACAAGTGGCCTAGATCCTTTCCAATTTCATCACAAAATATTACTATTTCTTTATTTAAACTGTGTTTAGGCAAACAGTTAGTAATTGACAATGGCAAACTGGCACAAGACTGCGGTATGGTGGTATCAAATATTGTCAATGAATGGTCCGGTGTGAGTTCAAAAGAAGGTGGTTGACAATGTTCACATCTGTTTGTTTGTGAGCTTACCAGCTCATTCATCGCCGATACATATTCGCTCATTTGTTTGCAGAGGCTGTATATTTGATGGTCATAGAAGTAAGTTTCTCCTGTAGTTGGTCAAGTTCATACTGCAAGTCTTCTGTGTCAATTTGGTATTTTCTAGTACTTTTTTCTAAGTTGAATGAATGCATATCTAATTGTTTTAGTAAATGTAACCTTTCTCTATTAAGTTTTACATTTTTGATGAAGAATTTTTGTTTTTTGACCATTTTCTTAGTTTCAACGTTTTAACTATGTATTTGTTAATTTTTATATATTTTTTAAGTTTATTTTTACTAGTAACTACCCTCACTGATTTACTTGATTTTGAATAATTATGACCTGCTAAATCTATTGTGTAAGAGGGGTTTATTGCAGAAACCATTGACGGGGCTACAGGCACCAATTCATTGAATAGACTGGGGTGTTGACCTTGACCTTGAAAGGGTTATTGATCTTATTATTGTTTAGAAACGAATTTAGACCCGTCACGTGGTTTTTTTTTAGTTATAGTGCAGAAAATTTGAAAGTTAGGTTAGAATATAAAAATAATCATATCTTAAAAAGGGCTTCGCAATTTTTCCTTCATAGGGGGGGGGGGGGGGGGGTTCTACATCTAGTCACTAGTTCAACGTGACATGGTCATTTTCGAGAACTGGGTCGGGCACATACTTGTAATACGGCACCTCAGAGTCCACAAGTTTTTATTTCAAAGCAAGTTGCTGGTGAATAATCCTGGCCACTTGGTTATGTCTCTGCAAGTACTCGCCGTTAGCCAGACGAGAACAACCAGAGATGATGTCTGATAGACTCACCCGGATGGTGGCATGCCCGACACACGTCAACCGTCCCGTCCTTCATAATATGTCTCCGGTAGTTATTCGTCAAGATAACTTCGTCCATAATTGCACAGACGAAACCTTTCACTGAAAAGGTCACCAAAACGTAGCCAGGATACGGACGCAAAGAAATCTACACCGGGTTCATGAAGAGCCCGGTAGAAGCGCCGCGCCCGTGAAGCTCCTTGCTTTGCCATACCGCCTTGCGGTCATCTGTAGTAAGTACTGCAGGTTTGCGCCAGTTCTCTTTAGCCTTGGAGAGCGGGGTGAGCCTGTTGTCCACTGCGACCACATCACGGTGCATAGCCACGTCAGCTTTAAAAAAATATTACCTGAGGCTGCACACCTCGCGGTTGTGGAGGGTCTTCGCATTTAAAAAGCCCCCCGCACTTCCGCGGGATGTACAGTCTCATCACCGATGATCGTGGCTCCTATCCAGGGCGTCTAGTTCGGTCTGAGTCCATTTGAGTATGCCGAAAGAGTACATCAAAACCGGCATGACCCAACCGTTGAAGGCGCGCACCTTGTTTCCGCTCGAAAGAAGACTAATTAATACCTTCTTCAGGCGACCAAAGAAGCGCTCCTTCAACGATTGCTTCATGTCAGCAACATTGATGCCTAACGCTTCCGACATACCCAGATATTTATAGCTTTCGGATGAGGAGAGGGATCTAAGGTGTATGGACTCCGAAAGTTGAATTCCCTTGGATTCCACAACCTCGCCTCGCTTTACATGCATAACTGCACATTTGTCCACACCATATTCCATCCTGATGGCGTTACTGAAAGATTCAGTTACCTTCAGTAGCTCCAACAGACGCAATTTGTTGGGGGCAAAGAGTTTCAAGTCATCCATGTAGAGGAGGTGAAATATGACCTGACCACCTCTCCTCAACCGATAGCCTAGACCTGAATCCTCCAGCAGTGTGCTTAGAGGATTCAGGGCTAAGCAGAACCAAAGTGGACTCAAACTGTCGCCCTGAAATATTCCCCGTTTAATCCATACAGGTTCATCATTCCTCTGGATCTGTCCACACCCTGGATAGCGAAGGACCGTCCTCCATTGCCCCATATACGACTCAAGAAAGGTGCGTAGAGTTGCATCAATCTTGTACAACTCCAGCACCCTCATGAGCCATGTATGTGGCACTGAGTCGTAGGCCTTCTTATAACCTATCCAGCATGTCGACAGATCCTTGCGGGATCGACGAACCTGTTGGCTAATGGCCATGTCGATGAGGAGTAGCTCCTTAGTACCGCGGGACCCGTTCCTACATCCATTTTGAGAGGCAGACATAATCAAGTTACTCTCAATGTGTATATTAATTTTCGCTCTCAAAATGGATGTAAGAAATTTATAGACCGTCGACAAACACGTGATCGGTCTATAATTCTTGGGTTCCGCGGGACTACCTGACTTATGGAGCAGGTGGGTAACGCCTGTTGTTAGAAACTGCGGTAGCGATCCAGACTCTAAGGATGACTGGGACTGAGATGCCAGGCAAGTGTGTGAACTAGTTAGCGACCGATTTCCAATTCGGTAACGGACAGGTTGCTCTGGCTACGTCAAATGGCGTAAATAGGACTGCTTCTGTTGAGTTTGAATGTGTGCGTAACCGCTCCTAATGTCAATTTGTTTCCTTCAATACAGTTGCAATATAGACCTCGTTGGCTAAACCCACGTTTCTTTTCTCTCGCCTCGAATCGAAATCCTGAGCAGTCAATAATCAACCTTATCCACATAAGAACAGCTTCCATTTCTGGTATTGATTCACACACTCGCTCGACGTCCTGCATCCAGCCAGCCTCAGTGTGACAGACGGGCGTCAACCAGATGCTGCGCCAGAATACATTCGTGGCGGCATCATCCGGGCGGCACACGTCTGTCACATTTTGTTCAGGTCGCTTCCAAGCTCCATATACCCACCTCTCATCGCTCTGGAACATGCGATTCTGCGTGTATTGATCAACCCGCCGCTTATACCGCCGAATACGACTCGCCCATGCACAAACTTTCTGCTTCAGGAAGTTGATGCGCTCTGTGACACGGGACATGTATTCTCGAGGGCTGATTCCAGTCCCGGAGAATGCCCGCCTTACAAAGCGCACCACTCGTGGTCGTGTATTGCCCTCCCTGAAGCAGTATAGTTTGCCGATAAGTACCCTGGTCCCATCGATACGACGCTCGATCCTGCACTGCCAGGCCAGGCAGGCTGGTACGGCCGGTTTTGGTCGAGTAGCTACGTCATAGTTTGGAAATTTGACGTTAGCTAAACGACATGCAGCAACAGCCGCGCAATACAGGATCGAGTGTGTATCAACAAGATCCTCGCTGCTCTCGAACAAATTCTTAAGCTGCGAGTCCAAGGCACACACCAGCGTCCTATTTTTCTTGTGCATAGATCCTTTTACTTATTATTACATACATAAACTCACGCCTTCCATGGGCAACGCCACCTTAACTTATTATTAATTTATTGATGAAAGGAAAAATAAAAATGTCATATAAACTGCTCCTCCCGTTTCACCCTGAAAGGGATTGATTTGTGAAAAATCTTCAATCATGTGTTTCGTCATTTAGAGCGTTGTCACATTTTGCACCTCTCTCGCTCACACAGAACCAAATTTTTAAGAATGTTAAATGAAAAAATGCTTTTATGAAAAATGTAATCAATGGGCGGTCTACAAAATAATATTAATTTAATAGGTAGTTATCAAAAACACATTTCTATTGTGTTATCTAATAAACATATGTAATTAAGTATTATGATCTGTTTTTAAGATGATGTAAATAAATGCCGCAATAAAAATGTGTTTTTAATAATTACCTATTAAATTAATATTATTTTATAGACCGCCCATTGAATACATTTTTCAAAAATGCATCTTTTCATTTAACATTATTAAAAATTTGGTCCCGTGTGAGCGAGAGCGGTGTAAAATGTGACAACCCTCTTAATCCAGACGCGCCGTGAAATCCTCCCCCAAAAACTTAATTAGGTACCTACCCCTTTTGCTGGTTGATTTTCGAAAAACCCAATAACTTGTCTATATTTTTTGTCAAAAGTATTAATACCGTTATTCGAGGTAACCGTTAGGAGCGCTTTAAAATTCTTCCATACAATCTTTAGCACACCCTAAAATCACTTTGACGGGTAGTTTTGAAAAACTAAATAATGACAAACTTTATTACTAACTAACTTTTGCCCGCGTGAATTTCGGAAAATATCCCACGGGAACGTACTACCGGGATTAAGAGGAAGCGTAGCGATCGGAAATAACAATGAAATTTTTATCAAACTCTGAAGGATAAAAATGGTTACCGTGGGTACTTAGAGATAGACGTATGCATGTTATTGCGGATATTTTTGTTGATTTTTTTAAGATGTATGTACAATCCTTTAGAATATTAATAAGTTTAATGTATCTCTTACGGTTTACGCGGCGCATGCCAGTAAAGCTCCCCAGTCGGCATGATTTTTTCAGATATCTTCTACAATAATCGTCATATTTCAGCCAATTTACAAAAAACCTTCATGAGTTATACGTAAATCCACTTAAATCTTCCTCATGACTCCTCCGTCTATTGGTAAAAACCGCTTGGAAATCCGTTTGGTAATTTTTGAGTTTATCACATTCACACAGACAGACAGACACGGTGAGGGACTTTGTTTTATAATAAGTAAGGATTTATTGATCAATTTATAGACTTATTCTTTAATTTATTGATCAAACAAAAATTTAATTTTCACATCAACTGTTCCTCCTTTTTCACCCCGAAAGAGGTTGATTTAAAAAACATCTTCAATCATGTTTTTCGTCATTTAATGTTTAGATTACTTTTGACTTAAATTAGATACGCAGTGTAATCCTCCTCAAAAAATAAATTACCCCCTTTTGCTGGTCGATTTTCGAAAAACCCAAAAACTAACTATGTCTTTGTTTTTTGTCAAAACTATTAATACTGTTATTCGAAAATTCTTCCAAACAAACTTTAGCACCCCCTAAAATTCCTTTGACGGGTAGTTTTGAAGAATGAAATAATGACAAGCTTTATTATTCATTTAAGAATGTATTCGTGCTAAGTTTCAAGTTTGATAAGATTTTTCATACAATAGAAATCTCCCTTTTTCACCCTCTTTAAAGGTCGAATTTCCATAAACCCCTTCATAGAGCTCGCCTACATTATAAAAGGAACCCCTTCATAGAGCTCGCCTACATTATAAAAGGAACCCCTTCATAGAGCTCGCCTACATTACAAAAGGAACCCCGTCATAGAGCTCGCCTACATTACAAAAGGAACCCCTTCATAGAGCTCGCCTACATTACAAAAGGAACCCCTTCATAGAGCTCGCCTACATTACAAAAGGAACCCCTTCATAGAGCTCGCCTACATTACAAAAGGAACCCCTTCATAGAGCTCGCCTACATTACAAAAGGAACCCCTTCATAGAGCTCGCCTACATTACAAAAGGAACCCCTTCATAGAGCTCGCCTACATTGTGCAAAAAATCTGGTAAGTATGTCAGTCATTCAGCACTTCGCCCCTTCGTTATTTCGTTCGCGTGATTTTCTTATTTTCCCCTACACATTTCACATCCCCCTCACCCGCTTTAAATGGTAGTATTATAGATTAAGATCTTTATTATTTATTTATACATTAGTATAAGTAGACATGTTGCGCCGACCTCAAATAAATTGGGATTAGGTCAGGAGAATGATGATGAAGTATTCGGGCCAAGTTTCAAGTTAAAAGATCAACGAAGAAAGATTTTGTTTTCGCCCCAATTTCCATTATTTGACTTATAGGTTATATAAACCAATTTTCGAGTTAATCAAGCCACGAAGTAAAATCCTCCCCTGTAAAATTGACTACCCCTTTTCACCCCGTTAGGGTAGATTTTCGAAATACACGTTATTTTTTATTTACGGCTTTAAGTATTTAGTACTGAGTTTCGAGTTAATCAGACGGAGCGTCAATTTTTTCCATATAAACTTTAACACCCTTAAAATCCCCTTTGAGGGGTAGTTTTCAAAACTAATAGTGAGAAACTTTATCGCTTACTTAGGCAAATATTCCTGCCAAGTTTCAAGTTTACTAACAAAATTAATAAGATTTTTCATGTAAACTTTATCCCTGCCGACTAATGTTTTAATGTTGTAATTTTATTTTATTTCCATTATTTAATTTTATTTTCACATAAGGTAGATTGTACAAGGCTCACCCATCTTGTTGTAACATCTTATTTTATGTACCTGCAATCTATTCAAATAAAATTTACTTTACTTAACTTTACTGCTTTTCACCCCCACAGGGGCAGAATTTAACAAAAATGTTTAGGATACTTCCAAAACTTTTTCGAGTTAATCAAGCGACGCAGTAAAATCTTCCCCTGTAAAATTGACTACCCCTTTTCACCCCGTCAGGGATAGATTTTCGAAAAGCCCTGATACAGATTATTCTTTAGTTTTAAGTATAAATACTGAGTTTCGAATTAATCGGACTGCGCGTTAAAATTCTTCCATACAAACTTTGACACCCCCCCCCCCTCCCCCTGCCCCTCTTGGGGGTAGTTTAGAAAAACAAAAAATTACAACGTTCATAATTTACTTAGATAAGTATTCTTGCCAAGTTTCAAGTTTATTAACTCAAGGAATAAGATTTTTCATACAAACGAAATCCCCCCTTTTCACCCCCTTAAAGGTCGAATTTCCAAAAACCCTTTCTTAGTGCTCCCCTACGTTATAAAAGGAAGCCGTGTGCAAACTTTCATGTTCCTAGTCCCAGTAGTTTCGGCTGTGCGTTGATATGTCAGTCAGTCAGTTTCTCCTTTTTATATATACAGATTCCACCAAAAACATTTCATGTAAAATGTTGCCAAGACGACCACATAAGGTTTGCCCCGTGAAAAATATATCAGATCTCATGTAGAGCCAAGCTTCTGAATCTACACGGCCTAACTCTACCGACCCTAACTTCACAAATTCTACATAACAGTAAAAATGTATGGCTTCGCCATTTCGCTACCGTCGTGGAGGTGATGCGAATATTTAGTTTCTGAAGTAAGTAACGAAACAGCCAAGCCATACATTTTTACTGATATGTAGAATTTGTGAAGTTAGGGTCGGTAGAGTTAGGCCGTGTAGCCCGTGTAGCTTTCGCCCCCCATTTTAGGGGATGGGGGGCGAAAGTTATAAGTTTATGATTTTTTTTGTTGGTTGTATACTAAACTTAGATTACATACCAAATTTCAGCTTTCTATCACTTCAGGAAGTAGCCAAACATTTTGATGATCATCAGTGTGTCAGTGTGTCAGTGAGTGTGTCAGTGACGAAATCGGTGTATTTTAGATATCAATAAAATCTAAAGTATTAGAGCTATTCAGTTGAGACTGTGTATGTTTAATTAGTCTATTATTGACATCATATCCTGAGAATATGAACTATCTGGTACATCAGAAATCAACTCTATGAGGGTTCAAAAAAACGACAAAACACTTCGAGAAAAGGTAGGTAGTGCCCTTGCGCTTCGCTTGGCTCGTCTTGGCGGGGGCACTACCGTGCCCCCAGATAGGTTTAAGAATAATTTTCGCTCATTTTCCGAACCATAATGATCCGTCCGTTCACTGTCAACGCTTGAATCAACTGGCAAGTCGGAGGGAGGAATCGGATGTCTATTTGTTTCTGTCCAGAAGTATGCAAACCGCGCCTTCGGACAATCGGAGCGACAATAAAATCGGAAACGCCGCGCGCCAGTTTCCGATTCGGACGTCCGGCCCGACTATCGGATCGGACGTGTTTTGAATGTTCGTACAAACTAATGGCTCCAACGCCTTCCGGTAGCCTGATCCGACAATCTGATGAAAAAATCTGACGTGTTTTCCCAGTCTTAATCATGTCTGTTTAGAAGAAAGGAGAGAGATTCGTGAAGTTTATTAGGTGTTATAAATCCATATACTAATATACTATATATATATATATATATATATATATATAATATTATATTATCCATACTAATATTATAAATTCGAAAGTAACTATGTCTGTCTGTCTGTATGTTACCTTTTCACGCCTCAACCACTGAACGGATTTCGATAAAATTTGGCAAGGAGATAGATGGCATCCTGGGGAAGGACATAGGCTACTTTTTGTCTCAAAAATAACCCAACAGGGGGTGATATAGGGGATGAAAGTTTGTATGGGAAACCCTGCATTTTTTAAGTTAGGGTTATGAAAATTCAAAATGCATTATGTGGTTTAGCGTTTTTGAAAAATCATCCCCTAAGGGGTTAAAATAGGGGTTGATTTTAAAAATCACAAATAATATTAAAAATTTAGTGCACCTCTTTTTAAGAGATTTAAGGGATTGAAAATGTAGTCTTAGTTCGTATCTTGACTTCTGGGGTAACATTTTAGTCTTTATTTTTAACCGACTTCAAAAAAAGGAGGAGGTTTTCAATTCGGTTGTATGTGTTTTTTTAAACCAATTTGGAAAATTCTTTTTTTTATATTGAAAGGACATACTTCCAGATTAGTTCCATTTTTATCAAAATCCAGTTCTGATGATAGAATCCATGAGGAAATATTATAGGCATTTAAATAATATTAATTACGTATTTTCATTAACAAGTCAAGCATTTGCATTCAGAAAGTATCATTTGCTGAAGTGGAACTGATGCAGAAGACCACATATGTCAACGGGAACTCCTCAATGATTTCACGGGTGATGATATCTCGATTAAGATAGTTAAGCGACTAAGACGAAGTAAATTTAAATATTAAATGGTTCTGATGAAAATGGTAGCATTGAACTGATCTCATGATGAAGCCGGAAGGTAGGCACCGGAACTCCGTAATAAAATAATGTATCCTAGCCGTGTTTGGGCTTATTGGAATTGTCATGAGATGCACTCTGGCTATAAATTATTTTAATAGTAATATGCTTCAAATTGCGCTACTTGAGTCGTGTGTTATGTGTGGCCTTGATTGTCAGAAGACAGATTTGGTCAACGATCTGTCGTCGTGGGGTTGACTTAATAATTTGTTGGCGACAGCGTCCAAACCTGATGGAAATACGCCTTCCGAACTTCTGACACGACTTAGCGCGACATATATTTGCCTTTTTGTAAAGTTTTTTATTCGAAAGGGTATAGTCCTGAGGTGGCTGATTCCTTCATAGTGGAGTTGATTTTGCAGAGCCATTCCAGGCCATTCCAGGTACTTATAAAAACATACAACTTAACACCTGGAAAATGGCATTTAGGAAGAATAATTGAAAAACACCCTCGGCCAGATGGTCTGACCAGAGTGTATAGTGTAAAAAGTGGAGACAGTGTCATCAAATGAGGCATTACTAAATTGTGTCACTTACATGTGGACTGTAACGTGTCACTTACATGTGGACTGTAACGTGTCACTTACATGTGGACTGTAACGTGTCACTTACATGTGGACTGTAACGTGTCACTTACATGTGGACTGTAACGTGTCACTTACATGTGGACTGTAACGTGTCACTTACATGTGGACTGTAACGTGTCACTTACATGTGGACTGTAACGTGTCACTTACATGTGGACTGTAACGTGTGGACTGTAACGTGTCACTTACATGTGGACTGTAACGTGTCACTTACATGTGGACTGTAACGTGTCACTTACATGTGGACTGTAACGTGTCACTTACATGTGGACTGTAACGTGTCACTTACATGTGGACTGTAACGTGTCACTTACATGTGGACTGTAACGTGTCACTTACATGTGGACTGTAACGTGTGGACTGTAACGTGTGGACTGTAACGTGTGGACTGTAACGTGTGGACTGTAACGTGTCACTTACATGTGGACTGTAACGTGTCACTTACATGTGGACTGTAACGTGTCACTTACATGTGGACTGTAACGTGTCACTTACATGTGGACTGTAACGTGTCACTTACATGTGGACTGTAACGTGTCACTTACATGTGGACTGTAACGTGTCACTTACATGTGGACTGTAACGTGTCACTTACATGTGGACTGTAACGTGTCACTTACATGTGGACTGTAACGTGTGGACTGTAACGTGTGGACTGTAACGTGTGGACTGTAACGTGTCACTTACATGTGGACTGTAACGCGTCACTTACATGTGGACTGTAACGTGTCACTTACATGTGGACTGTAACGTGTGGACTGTAACGTGTCACTTACATGTGGACTGTAACGTGTCACTTACATGTGGACTGTAACATGTGGACTGTAACGTGTCACTTACATGTGGACTGTAACGTGTCACTTACATGTGGACTGTAACGTGTCACTTACATGTGGACTGTAACGTGTCACTTACATGTGGACTGTAACGTGTCACTTACATGTGGACTGTAACGTGTCACTTACATGTGGACTGTAACGTGTCACTTACATGTGGACTGTAACGTGTGGACTGTAACGTGTCACTTACATGTGGACTGTAACATGTGGACTGTAACGTGTCACTTACATGTGGACTGTAACGTGTGGACTGTAACGTGTCACTTACATGTGGACTGTAACGTGTCACTTACATGTGGACTGTAACATGTGGACTGTAACGTGTCACTTACATGTGGACTGTAACGTGTGGACTGTAACGTGTGGACTGTAACGTGTGGACTGTAACGTGTCACTTACATGTGGACTGTAACGTGTCACTTACATGTGGACTGTAACGTGTCACTTACATGTGGACTGTAACGTGTCACTTACATGTGGACTGTAACGTGTCACTTACATGTGGACTGTAACGTGTGGACTGTAACGTGTCACTTACATGTGGACTGTAACGTGTCACTTACATGTGGACTGTAACATGTGGACTGTAACGTGTCACTTACATGTGGACTGTAACGTGTGGACTGTAACGTGTGGACTGTAACGTGTGGACTGTAACGTGTCACTTACATGTGGACTGTAACGTGTCACTTACATGTGGACTGTAACGTGTCACTTACATGTGGACTGTAACGTGTCACTTACATGTGGACTGTAACGTGTCACTTACATGTGGACTGTAACGTGTCACTTACATGTGGACTGTAACGTGTCACTTACATGTGGACTGTAACGTGTGGACTGTAACGTGTCACTTACATGTGGACTGTAACGTGTCACTTACATGTGGACTGTAACGTGTCACTTACATGTGGACTGTAACGTGTCACTTACATGTGGACTGTAACGTGTCACTTACATGTGGACTGTAACGTGTCACTTACATGTGGACTGTAACGTGTCACTTACATGTGGACTGTAACGTGTCACTTACATGTGGACTGTAACGTGTGGACTGTAACGTGTCACTTACATGTGGACTGTAACGTGTCACTTACATGTGGACTGTAACGTGTCACTTACATGTGGACTGTAACGTGTGGACTGTAACGTGTCACTTACATGTGGACTGTAACGTGTCACTTACATGTGGACTGTAACGTGTCACTTACATGTGGACTGTAACGTGTCACTTACATGTGGACTGTAACGTGTCACTTACATGTGGACTGTAACGTGTCACTTACATGTGGACTGTAACGTGTCACTTACATGTGGACTGTAACGTGTCACTTACATGTGGACTGTAACGTGTCACTTACATGTGGACTGTAACGTGTCACTTACATGTGGACTGTAACGTGTCACTTACATGTGGACTGTAACGTGTCACTTACATGTGGACTGTAACGTGTCACTTACATGTGGACTGTAACGTGTCACTTACATGTGGACTGTAACGTGTCACTTACATGTGGACTGTAACGTGTCACTTACATGTGGACTGTAACGTGTCACTTACATGTGGACTGTAACGTGTCACTTACATGTGGACTGTAACGTGTCACTTACGTGTGGACTGTAACGTGTCACTTACATGTGGACTGTAACGTGTCACTTACATGTGGACTGTAACGTGTGGACTGTAACGTGTGGACTGTAACGTGTCACTTACATGTGGACTGTAACGTGTCACTTACATGTGGACTGTAACGTGTGGACTGTAACGTGTCACTTACATGTGGACTGTAACGTGTGGACTGTAACGTGTCACTTACATGTGGACTGTAACGTGTCACTTACATGTGGACTGTAACGTGTCACTTACATGTGGACTGTAACGTGTCACTTACATGTGGACTGTAACGTGTCACTTACATGTGGACTGTAACGTGTCACTTACATGTGGACTGTAACGTGTGGACTGTAACGTGTCACTTACATGTGGACTGTAACGTGTCACTTACATGTGGACTGTAACGTGTCACTTACATGTGGACTGTAACGTGTCACTTACATGTGGACTGTAACGTGTCACTTACATGTGGACTGTAACGTGTCACTTACATGTGGACTGTAACGTGTCACTTACATGTGGACTGTAACGTGTCACTTACATGTGGACTGTAACGTGTCACTTACATGTGGACTGTAACGTGTCACTTACATGTGGACTGTAACGTGTCACTTACATGTGGACTGTAACGTGTCACTTACATGTGGACTGTAACGTGTCACTTACATGTGGACTGTAACGTGTCACTTACATGTGGACTGTAACGTGTCACTTACATGTGGACTGTAACGTGTGGACTGTAACGTGTCACTTACATGTGGACTGTAACGTGTCACTTACATGTGGACTGTAACATGTGGACTGTAACGTGTCACTTACATGTGGACTGTAACGTGTCACTTACATGTGGACTGTAACGTGTCACTTACGTGTGGACTGTAACGTGTCACTTACATGTGGACTGTAACGTGTGGACTGTAACGTGTCACTTACATGTGGACTGTAACGTGTGGACTGTAACGTGTGGACTGTAACGTGTCACTTACATGTGGACTGTAACGTGTCACTTACATGTGGACTGTAACGTGTCACTTACATGTGGACTGTAACGTGTCACTTACATGTGGACTGTAACGTGTCACTTACATGTGGACTGTAACGTGTCACTTACATGTGGACTGTAACGTGTCACTTACATGTGGACTGTAACGTGTCACTTACATGTGGACTGTAACGTGTCACTTACATGTGGACTGTAACGTGTCACTTACATGTGGACTGTAACGTGTGGACTGTAACGTGTCACTTACATGTGGACTGTAACGTGTCACTTACATGTGGACTGTAACGTGTCACTTACATGTGGACTGTAACGTGTCACTTACATGTGGACTGTAACGTGTCACTTACATGTGGACTGTAACGTGTCACTTACATGTGGACTGTAACGTGTCACTTACATGTGGACTGTAACGTGTCACTTACATGTGGACTGTAACGTGTCACTTACATGTGGACTGTAACGTGTCACTTACATGTGGACTGTAACGTGTCACTTACATGTGGACTGTAACGTGTCACTTACATGTGGACTGTAACGTGTCACTTACATGTGGACTGTAACGTGTCACTTACATGTGGACTGTAACGTGTCACTTACATGTGGACTGTAACGTGTCACTTACATGTGGACTGTAACGTGTCACTTACATGTGGACTGTAACGTGTCACTTACATGTGGACTGTAACGTGTCACTTACATGTGGACTGTAACGTGTCACTTACATGTGGACTGTAACGTGTCACTTACATGTGGACTGTAACGTGTCACTTACATGTGGACTGTAACGTGTGGACTGTAACGTGTCACTTACATGTGGACTGTAACGTGTCACTTACATGTGGACTGTAACGTGTGGACTGTAACGTGTGGACTGTAACGTGTGGACTGTAACGTGTGGACTGTAACGTGTCACTTACATGTGGACTGTAACGTGTCACTTACATGTGGACTGTAACGTGTCACTTACATGTGGACTGTAACGTGTCACTTACATGTGGACTGTAACGTGTCACTTACATGTGGACTGTAACGTGTCACTTACATGTGGACTGTAACGTGTCACTTACATGTGGACTGTAACGTGTGGACTGTAACGTGTCACTTACATGTGGACTGTAACGTGTGGACTGTAACGTGTCACTTACATGTGGACTGTAACGTGTCACTTACATGTGGACTGTAACATGTGGACTGTAACGTGTCACTTACATGTGGACTGTAACGTGTCACTTACATGTGGACTGTAACGTGTCACTTACATGTGGACTGTAACGTGTCACTTACATGTGGACTGTAACGTGTCACTTACATGTGGACTGTAACGTGTCACTTACATGTGGACTGTAACGTGTCACTTACATGTGGACTGTAACGTGTGGACTGTAACGTGTCACTTACATGTGGACTGTAACATGTGGACTGTAACGTGTCACTTACATGTGGACTGTAACGTGTGGACTGTAACGTGTCACTTACATGTGGACTGTAACGTGTCACTTACATGTGGACTGTAACATGTGGACTGTAACGTGTCACTTACATGTGGACTGTAACGTGTGGACTGTAACGTGTGGACTGTAACGTGTGGACTGTAACGTGTCACTTACATGTGGACTGTAACGTGTCACTTACATGTGGACTGTAACGTGTCACTTACATGTGGACTGTAACGTGTCACTTACATGTGGACTGTAACGTGTCACTTACATGTGGACTGTAACGTGTGGACTGTAACGTGTGGACTGTAACGTGTGGACTGTAACGTGTCACTTACATGTGGACTGTAACGTGTCACTTACATGTGGACTGTAACGTGTGGACTGTAACGTGTCACTTACATGTGGACTGTAACGTGTCACTTACATGTGGACTGTAACGTGTCACTTACATGTGGACTGTAACATGTGGACTGTAACGTGTCACTTACATGTGGACTGTAACGTGTGGACTGTAACGTGTGGACTGTAACGTGTGGACTGTAACGTGTCACTTACATGTGGACTGTAACGTGTCACTTACATGTGGACTGTAACGTGTGGACTGTAACGTGTCACTTACATGTGGACTGTAACGTGTCACTTACATGTGGACTGTAACGTGTCACTTACATGTGGACTGTAACGTGTCACTTACATGTGGACTGTAACGTGTCACTTACATGTGGACTGTAACGTGTCACTTACATGTGGACTGTAACGTGTCACTTACATGTGGACTGTAACGTGTCACTTACATGTGGACTGTAACGTGTCACTTACATGTGGACTGTAACGTGTCACTTACATGTGGACTGTAACGTGTCACTTACATGTGGACTGTAACGTGTGGACTGTAACGTGTCACTTACATGTGGACTGTAACGTGTCACTTACATGTGGACTGTAACGTGTCACTTACATGTGGACTGTAACGTGTCACTTACATGTGGACTGTAACGTGTCACTTACATGTGGACTGTAACGTGTGGACTGTAACGTGTCACTTACATGTGGACTGTAACGTGTCACTTACATGTGGACTGTAACGTGTCACTTACATGTGGACTGTAACGTGTCACTTACATGTGGACTGTAACGTGTCACTTACATGTGGACTGTAACGTGTCACTTACATGTGGACTGAAACGTGTGGACTGTAACGTGTCACTTACATGTGGACTGTAACGTGTCACTTACATGTGGACTGTAACGTGTCACTTACATGTGGACTGTAACGTGTCACTTACATGTGGACTGTAACGTGTGGACTGTAACGTGTCACTTACATGTGGACTGTAACGTGTCACTTACATGTGGACTGTAACGTGTCACTTACATGTGGACTGTAACGTGTCACTTACATGTGGACTGTAACGTGTCACTTACATGTGGACTGTAACGTGTCACTTACATGTGGACTGTAACGTGTCACTTACATGTGGACTGTAACGTGTGGACTGTAACGTGTCACTTACATGTGGACTGTAACGTGTCACTTACATGTGGACTGTAACGTGTCACTTACATGTGGACTGTAACGTGTCACTTACATGTGGACTGTAACGTGTGGACTGTAACGTGTCACTTACATGTGGACTGTAACGTGTCACTTACATGTGGACTGTAACGTGTGGACTGTAACGTGTCACTTACATGTGGACTGTAACGTGTCACTTACATGTGGACTGTAACGTGTCACTTACATGTGGACTGTAACGTGTCACTTACATGTGGACTGTAACGTGTCACTTACATGTGGACTGTAACGTGTCACTTACATGTGGACTGTAACGTGTCACTTACATGTGGACTGTAACGTGTGGACTGTAACGTGTCACTTACATGTGGACTGTAACGTGTCACTTACATGTGGACTGTAACGTGTCACTTACATGTGGACTGTAACGTGTCACTTACATGTGGACTGTAACGTGTCACTTACATGTGGACTGTAACGTGTCACTTACATGTGGACTGTAACGTGTCACTTACATGTGGACTGTAACGTGTCACTTACATGTGGACTGTAACGTGTCACTTACATGTGGACTGTAACGTGTCACTTACATGTGGACTGTAACGTGTCACTTACATGTGGACTGTAACGTGTGGACTGTAACGTGTGGACTGTAACGTGTGGACTGTAACGTGTGGACTGTAACGTGTCACTTACCTCCGTCGTCGAATCGTTAAATACAGTAACTGCTTGTCTTAGTTACTAATGTTTCATTCGTCCATAAAGTTGGATCTACGTTTGTATAATTGAGTTAGAAATCACGGTACCCGTCTTTGGTAATTATACGAATTTGCGTTAGTTCTTTTATTAAAAGGACATGACAGTCCTTTGGGGGCCGGTATGTTGTATAAAGACGTAAACCAAAGTTAATTGAATTTAGTCGCATTAAAGCTACTGTCAAGAAAGCATGCCTTTCATTCCTACAACAATCTAGCCAAACAATTTACAACCCTACTACAAGACAACATATAGCACAACAACAACAAAAGTGTAGATGGCAGATTGCAGAAATAAAAATGCAGACGTATTAACTAGATCGTTTAATTGTTTTATAATAGTTATGTACAAAGTTATAACAGATAAATGCCTCTGCCGCTGTCCATTACTAATACTATTCTTCCTCGTGCAACGAAAACAGCTTGGCCACCTCGAACAGGTCCTCGAACTCGCCCTGCGCCAGCACCTGCACACACAACCCCGTGAGCACTCACGCGCAGCCTCACACACACACACACACACACACACGACACTGACCTGGCGCGCCACGTGCATGCGGTTGAAGAGGTTCCACAGCAGCACGCCCACCACGCGCTTGTCGCGCAGGTAGAACACCACGCCGCGATCGTAGCGCCGCGCCGTCGCGTCGCGCTGTTCTGGCGCATCCAGCGCGCTCGCCGGCTGTCGGTGCGGCGCGTCCAACGCGTCCGGCGCCGCACCCTCCGCCACCGCCGCTGCTGCCGTCGCCTCGCCCGGCGCGCTGGCAGCGTGGTTCGCGACCGCGTCCGCAGAGAACACGCCCACAGTGGGCAGCCGCGAGTCGATGATGCCGATGGCCTGCGGGCAGAGGGTCGTGAGGGACGTGCGGCCGCGGGTCAGTCCCCGGCGGCGCGGCACTCACCTCGTAGCCGAGCTGCGGGCCGAGGTCGCTCCAGAACATGCTCTGGTGCGTGTAGTGCTTGGGCGGGCCGACGGCGGCCATGTTCTCGCCCGCCAGGCGGCCCGACACCACGGCGTGGTCGTGGTGCTCCACGCGGCGCCTGCCCAGCACCACGTCGTAGAAGCACGCGACGTCGCCGGCCGCGTACACGTCCGTGCGCGCCTATACACACGACACACACTCATTACTCTGATTGACTACACAACATACGATCATCAACTCAACCAATTTGGTTTAAACAGGTTTTTATTTTTGGAACGAAGTTCTTTTACGCGGCTTGCGGTACCAAGGTGTAAACTGCCAAAAGTCGTCGCGAGAAAAAGAAAAAGCTTTCATGCTTGTATGCAACTTTCTTCTTTCATGCTTGTATGCAACTTTCTTCTTTCATGCTTGTATGCAACTTTCTTCTTTCATGCTTGTATGCAACTTTCTTCTTTCATGCTTGTATGCAACTTTCTTCTTTCATGCTTGTATGCAACTTTCTTCTTTCATGCTTGTATGCAACTTTCTTCTTTCATGCTTGTATGCAACTTTCTTCTTTCATGCTTGTATGCAACTTTCTTCTTTCGAATTCACACTTTCTGTGAATTTAGCCAAAATGAAAATCCAAGATGGCGGCTGCGAAAATTTTAAAATATTTTGTCATGGGGTAATTTTCAAAGTTTTTGAGGGTGCTAAAGTTGATAGTGAGGTCAAAATGTAAATCCAAGATGGCGGCTGCGAAAATTTTGTTTTTGTTTTAAATCGTACGTAAGAAGGAACTTCGTTCCTGACGGGGTCCGACGACCGCACACGTTTATTTATTATTTTATTTATCTTATATAAAAACTAAAATAAGAACTCGCGTACGGGCGCTTTAAATATCAACTATCAAGACAAAGACATTGAAGAAACCGAAACAACAAAAATTCTAGGGTTATACGTAGATGACAAAATAAATTGGAAAAAACAAGTCGACTATGTCTGTAAAAAGTTAAGCAAGTTCTCATATGCCCTTTACAGACTAAGGAAGATTGCAAATCTACCAACACTAATAACGGCATACCATGGACACGTCAGCTGTAACCTTAGATACGGCTTGATATTTTGGGGCAATAGTGTTGATAAAGATCGCGCGTTCATTGCACAGAAACGGTGTGTCAGAGCAATTTTCAATCTACAGAAAACTGATTCGTGTGAACCATATTTAAAAAAAATGAATGTATTAACATTACCGTGTCTATATATTTTTGAGGTCGCAGTTTTTGTAAAAAATAATAATGATCTATTTAAATATCGAACGTGTATGCGGCATCAGGACAAACTAGACATAGTGCCTAGTAAGACTCATTTCTTACACAAAAGTATTTTCTGCTCTGCTCCACGTATATTTAATAATATTCCAAGGCCTATAAGAGCAATTCCTGAAATAAAAGCATTTAAAAAGAAACTCCATGAACTATTAGTGAACAAATGTTATTACTCTATGAAAGACTTTTTTGATGACAAATCACTATTAAAATACAATCTGCCTGAGTCATGATGCGTTCTGTGTAGATAATCATATAATATAATAATAATAATAATTAACGAAGATTCAAGAATCTAATAATGTGCAATGTATTACATTACTGTTGACATGCATGTACGAGTAAACGCACTAGATACTTACCTACATTCTATTGTACGCCCTAAGGGTAGGACATAGCTGGTCCTAAATATGTAAATACCACCACCTGCATTCTGTAGCTATGATCCTGATCCTGATCCTGATCCTGATCCTGATCCTGATCCTGATCCACAGTAAAGATAATTTGATTTGATTATATATGTCGTGGCCAGATCTTAGAAATGATTATTTCATGAAATGGTTATATTTCATGAAACAGAAAACCGACCGCTGGCAAGGCCGTCTTAGGGCAGGCTCGCCCTTGGGCACACACGAATTTGGGGCCTTTGAAAAGAAAAAAAAAGTGAATGACCAAAAACAGTTTTTTCTGCTATGGTTTTATATTTATTACTAGCTGTGCCCCGCGACTTCGTTCGCGTAAAGTCGTAAGATATACAATATACTAAAATAACAGCCACATGTTAATAACATTCCCTCGTCCCCCGCCCCGTCCCCCGCCCCGCCGCGTTGCATCGCCCGCCTGCGCTATTACTTCGCTTAGCGTCCTTTCTGACTTTTTCATTTTGCTCAGCTTCAAAGGGTCGTAGCGTGATATGAAATAACTTATAACCTTCCTCGCGAATTGTGCTACCAAATGCAATAAGAATTTTTGAAATCCGACTTTTTGCTCACAATTTCATGGGTTTTAATTTTTTTGCGCGGAACCCAATTTTTTTTTTTTCTAAAATAAAAGTAGCATAAGTTACTCCTTTTAAGATCAGCTATCTGCCAGTGAAAGTTCCGTCGACCAGCCGTTTCAGAGATTAGCCGGAACGAACAGACAGACAAAAATTTTAAAAAACGTGTTTTTGTTATAAGTAACATATAAACTTTCATACGCATTTAGTAAAAAGCTGTTATTTTGACGTTACAAACAGACTCTTCAATTTTATTTATTTGTGTGTATAGATGGGTTCATTGGTACGAATCGAAATGACATGTTATTAACTGTTTTATGAAACAGAACTTGGGTAGGTCTATACGTTATGAAACAGAACTTGGGTAGGTCTGTACGTTATGAAACAGAACTTAGGTTTGTCTCTACGTTATGAAACAAAACCTAGGTAGGTCTGTATGTTATGAAACAGAACTTAGGTAGGTCTGTACGTTATGAAACAGAACTTGGGTAGGTCTGTACGTTATGAAACAGAACTTAGGTTGGTCTGTACGTTATGAAACAGAACTTAGGTAGGTCTGTATGTTATGAAACAGAACTTAGGAAGGTCTGTACGTTATGAAACAGAACTTAGGTTGGTCTGTACGTTATGAAACAGAACTTAGGTTGGTCAGTATGTTATGAAACAGAACTTAGGTAGGTCTGTATGTTATGAAACAGAACTTAGGTAGGTCAGTACGTTATGAAACAGAACTTAGGTTGGTCTGTACGTTATGAAACAGAACTTAGGTTGGTCTGTATGTTATGAAACAGAACTTAGGTAGGTCTGTATGTTATGAAACAGAACTTAGGTAGGTCTGTACGTTATGAAACAGAACTTAGGTAGGTCTGTACGTTATGAAACAGAACTTGGGTAGGTCTGTACGTTATGAAACAGAACTTAGGTTGGTCTGTATGTTATGAAACAGAACTTAGGTAGGTCTGTATGTTATGAAACAGAACTTAGGTAGGTCTGTACGTTATGAAACAGAACTTAGGTAGGTCTGTACGTTATGAAACAGAACTTAGGTAGGTCTGTACGTTATGAAACAGAACTTAGGTAGCTCTGTACGTTATGAAACAGAACTCGGGTAGGTCTGTACGTTATGAAACAGAACTTAGGTTGGTCTGTACGTTATGAAACAGAACTTAGGTTGGTCAGTATGTTATGAAACAGAACTTAGGTAGGTCTGTATGTTATGAAACAGAACTTAGGTAGGTCTGTATGTTATGAAACAGAACTTAGGTAGGTCTGTACGTTATGAAACAGAACTTAGGTAGGTCTGTACGTTATGAAACAGAACTTGGGTAGGTCTGTACGTTATGAAACAGAACTTAGGTTGGTCAGTATGTTATGAAACAGAACTTAGGTAGGTCTGTATGTTATGAAACAGAACTTAGGTAGGTCTGTACGTTATGAAACAGAACTTAGGTAGGTCTGTACGTTATGAAACAGAACTTTGGTAGGTCTGTATGTTATGAAACAGAACTTAGGAAGGTCTGTATGTTATGAAACAGAACTTAGGTTGGTCTGTACGTTATGAAACAGAACTTAGGTAGGTCTGTATGTTATGAAACAGAACTTAGGAAGGTCTGTATGTTATGAAACAGAACTTAGGTTGGTCTGTACGTTATGAAACAGAACTTAGGTAGGTCTGTACGTTATGAAACAGAACATAGGTTGGTCTGTACGTTATGAAACAGAACTTAGGTAGGTCTGTATGTTATGAAACAGAACTTAGGAAGGTCTGTATGTTATGAAACAGAACTTAGGTTGGTCTGTACGTTATGAAACAGAACTTAGGTAGGTCTGTACGTTATGAAACAGAACTTAGGTTGGTCTGTACGTTATGAAACAGAACTTAGGTTGGTCTGTACGTTATGAAACAGAACTTAGGTAGGTCTGTATGTTATGAAACAGAACTTAGGTAGGTCTGTATGTTATGAAACAGAACTTAGGTAGGTCTGTACGTTATGAAACAGAACTTAGGTAGGTCTGTACGTTATGAAACAGAACTTTGGTAGGTCTGTATGTTATGAAACAGAACTTAGGAAGGTCTGTATGTTATGAAACAGAACTTAGGTTGGTCTGTACGTTATGAAACAGAACTTAGGTAGGTCTGTATGTTATGAAACAGAACTTAGGAAGGTCTGTATGTTATGAAACAGAACTTAGGTTGGTCTGTACGTTATGAAACAGAACTTAGGTAGGTCTGTATGTTATGAAACAGAACTTAGGAAGGTCTGTATGTTATGAAACAGAACTTAGGTAGGTCTGTATGTTATGAAACAGAACTTAGGTAGGTCTGTACGTTATGAAACAGAACTTAGGTTGGTCTGTACGTTATGAAACAGAACTTAGGTAGGTCTGTATGTTATGAAACAGAACTTAGGAAGGTCTGTATGTTATGAAACAGAACTTAGGTTGGTCTGTACGTTATGAAACAGAACTTAGGTAGGTCTGTACGTTATGAAACAGAACTTAGGTTGGTCTGTACGTTATGAAACAGAACTTAGGTTGGTCTGTACGTTATGAAACAGAACTTAGGTTGGTCTGTACGTTATGAAACAGAACTTAGGTAGGTCTGTATGTTATGAAACAGAACTTAGGTAGGTCTGTATGTTATGAAACAGAACTTAGGAAGGTCTGTATGTTATGAAACAGAACTTAGGTTGGTCTGTACGTTATGAAACAGAACTTAGGTAGGTCTGTATGTTATGAAACAGAACTTAGGAAGGTCTGTATGTTATGAAACAGAACTTAGGTTGGTCTGTACGTTATGAAACAGAACTTAGGTAGGTCTGTACGTTATGAAACAGAACTTAGGTAGGTCTGTACGTTATGAAACAGAACTTAGGTTGGTCTGTACGTTATGAAACAGAACTTAGGTAGGTCTGTATGTTATGAAACAGAACTTAGGTAGGTCTGTATGTTATGAAACAGAACTTAGGTAGGTCTGTACGTTATGAAACAGAACTTAGGTTGGTCTGTACGTTATGAAACAGAACTTAGGTAGGTCTGTACGTTATGAAACAGAACTTAGGTTGGTCTGTACGTTATGAAACAGAACTTAGGTTGGTCTGTACGTTATGAAACAGAACTTAGGTAGGTCTGTATGTTATGAAACAGAACTTAGGTAGGTCTGTATGTTATGAAACAGAACTTAGGTAGGTCTGTACGTTATGAAACAGAACTTAGGTAGGTCTGTACGTTATGAAACAGAACTTAGGTTGGTCTGTACGTTATGAAACAGAACTTAGGTTGGTCTGTACGTTATGAAACAGAACTTAGGTAGGTCTGTATGTTATGAAACAGAACTTAGGTAGGTCTGTATGTTATGAAACAGAACTTAGGTAGGTCTGTACGTTATGAAACAGAACTTAGGTAGGTCTGTACGTTATGAAACAGAACTTTGGTAGGTCTGTATGTTATGAAACAGAACTTAGGAAGGTCTGTATGTTATGAAACAGAACTTAGGTTGGTCTGTACGTTATGAAACAGAACTTAGGTAGGTCTGTATGTTATGAAACAGAACTTAGGAAGGTCTGTATGTTATGAAACAGAACTTAGGTTGGTCTGTACGTTATGAAACAGAACTTGGGTAGGTCTGTATGTTATGAAACAGAACTTAGGAAGGTCTGTATGTTATGAAACAGAACTTAGGTAGGTCTGTATGTTATGAAACAGAACTTAGGTAGGTCTGTACGTTATGAAACAGAACTTAGGTTGGTCTGTACGTTATGAAACAGAACTTAGGTAGGTCTGTATGTTATGAAACAGAACTTAGGAAGGTCTGTATGTTATGAAACAGAACTTAGGTTGGTCTGTACGTTATGAAACAGAACTTAGGTAGGTCTGTACGTTATGAAACAGAACTTAGGTTGGTCTGTACGTTATGAAACAGAACTTAGGTTGGTCTGTACGTTATGAAACAGAACTTAGGTTGGTCTGTACGTTATGAAACAGAACTTAGGTTGGTCTGTACGTTATGAAACAGAACTTAGGTAGGTCTGTATGTTATGAAACAGAACTTAGGTAGGTCTGTATGTTATGAAACAGAACTTAGGTAGGTCTGTACGTTATGAAACAGAACTTAGGTAGGTCTGTACGTTATGAAACAGAACTTTGGTAGGTCTGTATGTTATGAAACAGAACTTAGGAAGGTCTGTATGTTATGAAACAGAACTTAGGTTGGTCTGTACGTTATGAAACAGAACTTTGGTAGGTCTGTATGTTATGAAACAGAACTTAGGAAGGTCTGTATGTTATGAAACAGAACTTAGGTTGGTCTGTACGTTATGAAACAGAACTTAGGTAGGTCTGTACGTTATGAAACAGAACTTAGGTAGGTCTGTACGTTATGAAACAGAACTTAGGTTGGTCTGTACGTTATGAAACAGAACTTAGGTAGGTCTGTATGTTATGAAACAGAACTTAGGTAGGTCTGTATGTTATGAAACAGAACTTAGGTAGGTCTGTACGTTATGAAACAGAACTTAGGTTGGTCTGTACGTTATGAAACAGAACTTAGGTAGGTCTGTACGTTATGAAACAGAACTTAGGTTGGTCTGTACGTTATGAAGCAGAACTTAGGTTGGTCTGTACGTTATGAAACAGAACTTAGGTTGGTCTGTACGTTATGAAACAGAACTTAGGTAGGTCTGTATGTTATGAAACAGAACTTAGGTAGGTCTGTATGTTATGAAACAGAACTTAGGTAGGTCTGTACGTTATGAAACAGAACTTAGGTAGGTCTGTACGTTATGAAACAGAACTTAGGTAGGTCTGTACGTTATGAAACAGAACTTAGGTTGGTCTGTACGTTATGAAACAGAACTTAGGTAGGTCTGTATGTTATGAAACAGAACTTAGGTAGGTCTGTATGTTATGAAACAGAACTTAGGTAGGTCTGTACGTTATGAAACAGAACTTAGGTTGGTCTGTACGTTATGAAACAGAACTTAGGTTGGTCTGTACGTTATGAAACAGAACTTAGGTTGGTCTGTACGTTATGAAACAGAACTTAGGTTGGTCTGTACGTTATGAAACAGAACTTAGGTAGGTCTGTATGTTATGAAACAGAACTTAGGTAGGTCTGTATGTTATGAAACAGAACTTAGGTAGGTCTGTACGTTATGAAACAGAACTTAGGTTGGTCTGTACGTTATGAAACAGAACTTAGGTTGGTCTGTACGTTATGAAACAGAACTTAGGTAGGTCTGTATGTTATGAAACAGAACTTAGGTAGGTCTGTATGTTATGAAACAGAACTTAGGTAGGTCTGTACGTTATGAAACAGAACTTAGGTTGGTCTGTACGTTATGAAACAGAACTTAGGTTGGTCTGTACGTTATGAAACAGAACTTAGGTAGGTCTGTACGTTATGAAACAGAACTTAGGTTGGTCTGTACGTTATGAAACAGAACTTAGGTAGGTCTGTACGTTATGAAACAGAACTTAGGTTGGTCTGTACGTTATGAAACAGAACTTAGGTTGGTCTGTACGTTATGAAACAGAACTTAGGTAGGTCTGTATGTTATGAAACAGAACTTAGGTAGGTCTGTACGTTATGAAACAGAACTTAGGTTGGTCTGTACGTTATGAAACAGAACTTAGGTAGGTCTGTATGTTATGAAACAGAACTTAGGTAGGTCTGTATGTTATGAAACAGAACTTAGGTAGGTCTGTACGTTATGAAACAGAACTTAGGTAGGTCTGTACGTTATGAAACAGAACTTAGGAAGGTCTGTACGTTATGAAACAGAACTTAGGTAGGTCTGTACGTTATGAAACAGAACTTAGGAAGGTCTGTATGTTATGAAACAGAACTTAGGTTGGTCTGTACGTTATGAAACAGAACTTAGGTTGGTCTGTACGTTATGAAACAGAACTTAGGTAGGTCTGTACGTTATGAAACAGAACTTAGGTTGGTCTGTACGTTATGAAACAGAACTTAGGTAGGTCTGTATGTTATGAAACAGAACTTAGGTAGGTCTGTACGTTATGAAACAGAACTTAGGTTGGTCTGTACGTTATGAAACAGAACTTAGGTTGGTCTGTACGTTATGAAACAGAACTTAGGTTGGTCAGTATGTTATGAAACAGAACTTAGGTAGGTCTGTATGTTATGAAACAGAACTTAGGTAGGTCTGTATGTTATGAAACAGAACTTAGGTAGGTCTGTACGTTATGAAACAGAACTTAGGTAGGTCTGTACGTTATGAAACAGAACTTGGGTAGGTCTGTACGTTATGAAACAGAACTTAGGTTGGTCAGTATGTTATGAAACAGAACTTAGGTAGGTCTGTATGTTATGAAACAGAACTTAGGTAGGTCTGTATGTTATGAAACAGAACTTAGGTAGGTCTGTACGTTATGAAACAGAACTTAGGTTGGTCTGTACGTTATGAAACAGAACTTAGGTTGGTCTGTACGTTATGAAACAGAACTTAGGTAGGTCTGTACGTTATGAAACAGAACTTAGGTTGGTCTGTACGTTATGAAACAGAACTTAGGTAGGTCTGTACGTTATGAAACAGAACTTAGGTTGGTCTGTACGTTATGAAACAGAACTTAGGTTGGTCTGTACGTTATGAAACAGAACTTAGGTAGGTCTGTATGTTATTAAATAAGATGCTGCAGTGGGGTAGTTGCGTAACACGCATCAAATGAAATTTGACCGCAACGGGTTTCATTTTGACAGTCTTTTCATCTACGTTTATTGCATTATTTACTTGAATAAACAATTTCATTTTATTTTAACTTGGATGTAGCGCTCGCCGGCCGTTGCCGCGGTACCGCTCGCTTGGCTCGCGCGCGGTAGATCACAGTTCTAATCCATTTGGTTGGGGTGCCACTAGCGGCGTGAAATGCAACTACTTTGCCAAATGCCCAGTGGTCAGCTGGGAATGTCGATAAATAGGTTGCTTTCGTAACGATAAGGCCTATTTTACGATCGGACCATGACAGATACCCTACATTAATGATATGGCTTAACGTCGAGAGACATATCATTAAATGTTGACGTTTAAGCAATATGGTCAACTTTAGCTCGCCATTTCATGAAATGACCAAACACTTCATGAAATTATCAATTCTTAAATCTGGCTACGACCGCGACATTTAAGTTCTTTTATATTTCGTGAATGTGAGAACGTTTCATAAGTGCCCATGTAGGTTAATGAGAAAAAAAATATTTTGACTTTCAACCTAGCGCAGTACATATTTGAACAGTTGCAGCTGCAAAACATTGAGAACTCATATCCGTTCGTCATTGAATTCCTGTCAAAATAACATTAACGTTTAGAAAAACACACAGTTCGTGGCAAATTAGCCGGCACTAATGGGGGTATTAGAAACATATTATCTACGCAAAATTGTTTGTCTGTAAACGTTTGACATTGTTTTTCAATCTGCTGGTGGTTTGTGTGTAACATTGTTTTTCAATCCGCGGGCGTCCATCAATGATTCATTTATCGTTCTCTTAACAAATATTTAATAAATATGAACGACATACATGCATGTCGAGTTGTCGATAAGTGACAAATGCGTGCACTGCTACACGGTCGCCAACCGCGTTCCCGACAGAGGTGACCTTGGTTGGCGACCGGCAGAGCTGTTTCAATGTTTGGTTGTAACAGCTGCAGCGCTCCCGGGCTAGCCGTGTCCGCCGAACACGGCCAGCCCGGGACCGCTCCAGCTCTATCTACGTTGTTAAGTGTCCGGCGGACACGGCCAGCCCGGGACCGCTCCAGCTCTATCTACGTTGAGTGTCCGGCGGACACGGCTAGCCCGGGACCGCTCCAGCTCCATCTCTGTAAGTACATCTGCGCGGTATCGGGCGCAAGCTCGCTACCTGCAGCTCCGCGTTGACGAGCAGGCCGCCGAGCTCGGGGTGCGTCTCCAGGTCGGAGGTGCGCGCCAGCTCTTCGTCCACCTCGCTGCCCACGCACTCCACCACCAGGTCCGCATGCAAGTCCTCGCCCGACGCCAGGCGCAGCTCCACGCCCGCGCCCTGCGCCGTGCCCGCCAGCACCTCGGCGCGCGGCAGCAGCGTCACGCCCGCCTCGCGCAGGCGCCGCGCCGCCTCGGCCGCCAGGTAGGAAGGCAGCACGCCGCCCAGTGGCGCCGCCTCGCGGAACAGCTGCAGCACCGCCCGGCCGTCCGGCGCCAGGCGCTCGGCCAACGCTGCGCTCAGCTCGGACGCCAGGAAGCCGCCGCCCAGCACGGCCACGCGCCGCACGTCCGGCCGCTCCAGCTCGCGCGCCAGCCGCGCCGCGTCGCGCACGCCGCGCAGCGTCAGCGCGCGCCCCGCCGCAGCCACGTCCCGCAGCGCGTCCGTGCGGCGCGCGCGCACGCCCGTGGCCAGCAGGGCCTTCTCGTAGGTGACGGTGACGGGCTCGCGGCCCGGCGCACGCAGCTCGGCCGCGTGGCGCACGGCGTCCAGGCGCGCCACGCGCCAGCCGCGCGCCACGGCCGCGCCGCCCGCGCTGTCGGACAGGCGCTCCACAGGCGTATAGAAGGCGGCGGGCTCGTAGGCCACGGTGCGGCGGCGGCCGTTCCACTGGCGGAAGGACAGCGCATCAAGGTGCGGCGCGCGCGCGGCCAGGTCGGGCTCGCGCCACAGCTCCTTGCTGAGCGGCGGCCGCATGTAGGGCAGCTCGTGCTCGGCACCGACCAGCAGCACGCGCGCGTCGGGCCGCGCCGAGCGGATGGCGCGCATGGCGGCGAAGGACGCCGTGCCTGCGCCCACCAGCAGGAACTGCACGTGGCGCGGGATGTCGGCGCCTGCGCTCGGGATGGGCGCCTCCTCCGGCGCGCTGTCCTCTGCCGGCTCCAGCAGCTTGACGACTTCGAGTTGGTGCTTCTTGTCGTCGCTCAGTTTTCTATACACGTATACCTGAAAACGACGGACAGATGTAGGAGCGATGTGTCTAGTCACTGTCGCGGCACGTAGAGTACTGTGCGAGTGTACTGACCCCGCCGAGCGACGCGGTGACGGTGAGCGCGGCGGCCGCGAGCCTCCAGGAGCGCGGCGGCTGCGGGGGCGGCGGGGGCGGCGGGGGCGCGCGCTCGGGGGGCGGGCTCGGGGAGGGGGGCGCGCCCGCATGCTCGCTGCCGCCTCTCGACGACGCTAATACCGTCTGGAACACATACATATCTTCTTAATTCTACTTAACAAAAATTCATTCATTCATTCACTGACAAACAACGCACAGCCAAAACCTCTGGCTCTAGAAGCATACAAGGTGAGCGCTAAACAAGGATTTTTGCAAATTCATCCTCTAACGTGATCCAAAAGGGGATGAAAGTTTCTATGGAAGTTTATCATTTCACCCCATGGCGCACATGGGGCACATGGGGCACATGGCGCACATGGGGCACATGGGGCACATGGCGCACATGGGGCACATGGGGCACATGGGGCACATGGGGCACATGGGGCACATGGGGCACATGGCGCACATGGCGCACATGGGGCACATGGCGCACATGGCGCACATGGCTTGTATCTGTATCTATACAAATAAATAAAATTGAAGTGTCCGTTTGTAATGTCAAAATAAGAACTTTTTACTAAATGCATAGGGAAGTATAACCGGTTCTTATAACAAAAAAGCAATTTTTAACATTTTTGTCTGTCTGTCTGTTTGTTCCGGCTAATCTCCGAAACGGCTGAACCGATTTTGACAGGACTTTCACTGGTAGATAGCTGATGTTACGGCGGGAAGCTTAGGCCACTTTTATTTTAGAAAAATAATTAGTGTTCTGCGCAAAAAAATTAAAACCCATGAAATTATGAACAAAAAGTTGGATTTGATAAATTCTTTTTGCATTTGGTAGCCCAATTCTCGAGGATAGTTATAGGCTATTTAACATCACGCTTCGACCCTCAGGAGCCGAGCAAAAAGAAAAAAGTAAAAAAGAACACTAAGCGAAAACGAAGTAATACAACGCGACGGCACAGATTATCAGATGAATCACTCCATACAAAATGTTCAATACCTACTGCTATAATAGCCTACACCTTCGAGTCGCTAGACGCTGCGAACGAAACTGTGCCTAACCTTACAAGCGTGAAGTGAGTTTTGTTTTGTAGCTGCGCGCCGCCGCGTGGTTATTGTGAATTGCCAGGGCTGCCTTTTTTGATAAAGATGTCAGTAGGTATTGTAGTACACTTTATGAAATAAAATAAATTGCTTTTTAATGTTTTAGCATGTTTAATTGTTAAAAATACAGTGGATTTCGGGTATAACGACAATGAAGGGACCACTCTATTTTCGTCGTTATATCCGGAAGTCGTTACAGGCAAAGGTAAAGAGATACAGACACGTACACATGTGTAGTTTATATTCATTTATTATTGAAAATATTTGCACACATAGTTATTCACCGGTACATTTAAAAAAATGTGTAATATTAGTTTGCTTCAATTTATTTTTTTGTGCTAGTGTACGCTGTAGGGTGTATTCTATTTTCATTACTTCTTCAATATCTATAATATCCTTTCCATCACCAAATAAACAGTATCTTTTAAGCTTTGTTACAACACCTAACACATCCTTAGTTGTAGGAATCTCACCTTCCTTGCAATCTTCTTCTTCCTCCTCATTTTCCTCATCTTGCGTCGTATGTGATGGAACAACAGTTTCAACAATTTCACTATCGGACAAATCGCTAGTAGTGATAAGTTGACTGTCAATATCAACATATGTTGCCCAGTCCGCAACATTTGTTCCGCTTGATGATACTGTAGTCAGTTGTGCCAATGGTATGTCCAATTCATCATCGGAGTCGTCGTCAATTGTTGTGATAGCCGAAGATTTACGGAACCCAGCGTGTAGAAAACACTTTTTGATCGTATCTGGAGTCACCCGAGCCCATGCCGTAGTTACCATTTCAATGGCATCTAAAATATTAACGGAAAACGGGCCTGCCGAGTTTTCAATGTCGTTCATCATTTTCTGTACTAAAATCTTCCTATAATGACTTTTGAGGGTTTTAATTATCCCTTGATCAATCGGTTGAATCACTGATGTAGTGTTTGGTGGTAAAAATGCCAGTTTTATGTTGGTCAAATTCTCTATTTTAGGATGAGCTGGGCAATTGTCAATAAATAAAATGATCTTCTTTTTGTTATTTCTTAACTGGGAGTCCCATTTGCGTAGAACTTTTTCGAAAATCTCTGAAGTCATCCAGGCCTTTTTGTTTGCTTCGTAATCAACTGGCAAAGATTTAACATTTTTGAAACATCTGGGTTTTTTTGCCTTGCCTATGACCAATAATTTTCTTTTTTCCCCTGCCATACTTGATGCAACAAGCACGGTGATTCTATCTTTTGATAATTTTCCACCAACGCACTTTTCCCCTTTAAATTTCAAGGTTTTGTCAGGAGTTAACTTAAAAAACAAACCTGTCTCGTCAGCGTTCCATATTTGGCTATCAGTATAACCTTCAGTCAATTTTGGGAAAACTGTTTTTAGCCAGTTGTCACAGTCACTTTGCGATACACTAGCGGCTTCTCCACAAACTTTGCCTACTACAATATCGTGTCGTTGACGAAATCGGTATATCCAGCTTTCCGAACACTCAAAATCCATTTTTCCAAACAGTCTGCCAAATTGATTAGCCTTTTCTTGCAGCAGACGACCGCTCAAAGGTACGTTTTGGCTTCTTTGGGCTTTGAACCACATTAGAAGGGCATTTTCGATATCTTGATGCGTCGGTTTGCGGTTTTTCTTAATTTTTAAGGATTTGGATTCAAAGCATTCTAATATTTTATCACGGTTTTTCCACATCGTAGATACTGTTGAATGGGAAACTTTGTACTCTTTGCACAAATCAGCATTGTTTTCACCGTTTTTCAATTTTGAAATGATTTCCGCCTTTTCTTTAACAGTGAATGTGCGTCTAGCAGCCATACTTATTCAAAAGTTTACTAAACCCAGTTGCTACTCAGAATATCACTTTGTAACTGAACCATAAAAGCTCCGAAACGTACACGCTTCCCCTACCTACTTAGTTGATATTTATAAACAAAAGGTAAAGGTCTCCACACTTGCTGACCATCTGTGTGCAATGGATGTAAACAAAAGATAAGAAATGTTTGTGAAAGAAAAAAATCTTTGTGTCTTTGGCGGCCGACTCCGGTCGCAATATCTGCATGAGATTTCTAGGAATTTGTTACAAATGATTCATTAAAAACAGTCGCTACACCCGAACTCGGCGTTACATCCAAAGTCGCTATAGCCACATGAATTTTGTACTAAAGTATGCTTTAAATTCAAGGGACTTAGATTTAACGTCGCTATAGGTAAATGGTCGCTACAACCAAGGTCGTAATAAATGAAATCCACTGTACTTATAAAATACCGAGGAATATTTTGATGCTAGGTAACTATTTAGTATTCTGTGACCACACCCGAAACTGCAATTGTAAGACAAGTAAGACACACATCGTACGCAACGTGTAGTACCTAACTATTTTATAACCATTGCCGTAACCACTCCGTATGGCCACGAACACGAATAAAATACGAAATAGAGGAAACTGAAATTGATTTGTTCCTTCATTTACACAATTAGCGTAATAGGTAACTACTATGCTTCTACGCTATGAACAAACCTGCGCTGGCAGCATATTGAGACGTCATGCACGCTTTTCTAACACTTGCACGCTTTTAAATAAACAATAATCATATGAATATAACAATAACAAGATAACGATAGTAAATATTATTGAAAATGTATTCGCACAAAGTAGAGTTTTGCTAAACGTAATTTTCAAATGACAGTTGACAAATGGAAGACATTGACCTTTCTATTCTTATCTCAGACGCATAGTAGAAGTAATTACGTACCTACAAATAAAATACAAAACACGGAACATGCAAGTTTAAACAATTTATCTATTTAAAAAACGATAGTAAAACTGTATCAAAATAAATAGGCTGCGTGCGGCCCGGCGGCCGGTAGGTAGTTAGCGCGCGTAAGTACATGGAGTGATCTGAGTACCTGGTTATCTGTGGTTTCGCACAAAAAAATTAAAACCCATGAAATTATGAACAAAAAGTCGGATTTGAAAAATTCTTTTTGCATTTGGTAGCCCAATTCTTCGGGATAGTTATAGGCTATTTAACATCACGCTACGACCCTTAGGAGCCGAGCAAAAAGAAAAAAGAGATTAGCGATTTGATATTTTTGCATGGAACCCTAATTCTTTTTCTAAATTAAAAGTAGCCTAAGTTACTCCCTGTAACGTCAGCTACCTGCCAGTGAAAATCCCGTCAAAATCGGTCCAGCCGTTTCAGAGATTAGCCGGAACAAACAGACACACAAAAATGTTAAAAATTGTTTTTTGTTATAACTTCCGTATTTAGTAAAAAGCTGTTATTTTGACATTACAAACAGACACTTCAATTTTATTTATTTGCATAGAATACGAATAGATAAAACGGATGATCAGTAAGCTCATAGATTAAAACATCATGCATTTGCCATACTCTCTCTCTCTTGTACTCTGTTACAATTTAATACAAATGTTGTTTTAATTCTTACACATTCACTCGCTAAAGGGAATTAGTTCCTCATTCATCTGTTTAGAAGGTTGCAGCTTTATATCTCGCCAGCCTCCAACAATGATTGTCTCAATAATATTATAACACTGTCAAACCATGTTAGTAGCAGGCACTACAGTTGCGGTCCACACTTCATAGGTACATTTAAAACTGACTCATTTCTATTAAATTGTATTGAAACAGTGTGTTCCGTAATGTGGCAATACAATCATATCTAATCATACAGTGTATCATTAAATTAATAAATGCTGACAGAGCATTTGAATAAATATCATTATAAAAAACCTACCGTTCTATAATGTTTTATTTTCCTTGGAAGCTTGAAAAAAAAAATATTTAAGAATGATTGTGAAATGAGTACTTAATAATTTCACTTTCCAGTTTCTTTTTCTTTTATCAAAATAATACAGTAAATATGTAGCTAGCTAAGGTCAGTCATTTGAGTTCCAACAAAAAGCAATGAACTGATTATCACAACTCACAATATTCTATTCACAATATGCGTGTGTTGGGTCATTCGGTTCCCTACAAAATGGTTGAGCTGGATGGTGCTGATCCACGCGTCATGTTCGTGAACGGGCGCCGTCAGTGGAGACTGGTCATCTCTTAACTGCCAGGGCTTATTTTTAATCTTATATTTTGAATTGTTTTAAATTATTTATTTTTTACATTGTTCTCACATATAGAAGCAACAAGAACAATGTACCCAGGATTTTGTAATAATTTTGATTTAAAAGAGTGTCCATGGAGTTTATTTATTTATTTAAACTTTTCACACTTAAAAAAAAGTACAAAGGCGGACTTAATGCCTTAGGCATTCTCTACCAGTCAACCAAGGGTGGTGAAGAGATTAGATGGCAGGTGCTCTGTTAGAAATGGAGTTTCTTGCCCATTCTTCTCCATAGAGATCTGTGTTTTGGAATGGGCGACTAGCTTCAATTTTCTGACTAACTGACTGACTCTTTAACAATTCAAAAGTGCCTGTAATTGGTTTAATTGAAATAAATGCTTTGAGTTTGAGTTTGAGTTCAAGTATTATATGAGATTCTGAATTCTTCTGTTGTCTTGCATGAATTCCATATCTATATGGATACATATTTTTTTATAGAAATTGCAAAAAATAGTATTTGTTTTTTTGCATATTATTGATGTATTGGTGCACCTATGCCTAACCCTACGGGGAATACAGGCATTATGTTATGTGTATTATTTAATTTCGTGTTCACGCATCTGGTCCACACGACTCAGTGAGCGGCTGCACTTCATATTAGTTACCTGTGCCGAGGGTGCCTGAGTGGTCAGCGAGCTGGTGCCTGCAACAAGCCACAAGTATACAGTGCTGCTGTGTTGGTGAGCCTGTCTGATGTTCAGTGTACACACAACATATCAATATTATACAAGTCAGGGCGACTGGCATGGTTTACTATGAATGCACTCGACACAAGTGGCGATTCCCTTTTTAATATTTCATAAGTAACGCAATAAATGATTACAGGTACTTGGGGAACATTTTATCAATCATCTTCTATGAATAACCTGCAAGAACTTTACTGTTGCTGCTCTAGAGAATGTCTCTGAATGCTAACAAAAGCCGGCGGAGATAGCCAGACGTAGAATTTAACGCAGAATAAATATCATGACAATATTTAGGTTATCTGCAAATAAGCATAAATGATCAAATAAAAGTTTTGGAGAACAAAAGATTATATGGTAAGTTCAATATTTAAAAGACTCACGAAAAAGCTTGATCACATCCCTTCTCACCGCCGAGAGCAGTTCGAGTGATTGACTCTCGATGTAAATTGCAGAAACGGCTCTCACTCTAAGCATAACTATTTCTCACTTCCCACAAAGACACAAATCTATTCTTCTTAGTAATTATACAACAGGTTTTATATATGAAATTTCAATTAAAACCATTAATCTCGTTCCCATACATGTTTAAAATATTTTAGAATTGTTGTGAAGTTAAGGTTCGCGGCCAGGTTAAAATGAAGCTGGCTGCTGGTTGGGGTTGCTACTATTTTGACTTTGACAGTATTTTGACACAATATTTTATTTGCTTTTTCCTTTGACGTCCGAGCAAAGACAAAATTATCATTTCATAATAACGTCAAAAAAGTAAAACAAAACCGGCCAAATTAGTCGAACCACGCACAGTGAAAGGTGCCGTCTATGTTCTATGTATGTTATTGGGATTGATTTCCACACTTAGTCCTTCAAATGGACCATCGTACGTTTCTTCTGAAGCGCATGTCTTACGAATTATTGACTTAAATTTTAATTACCTAATAAAACTGTGTGATAACTAGCACACAGTTTTTTTTTAAAGAAATTAGGGTGCAGCACCCTTATTGCGTAACACACAATAGGAACCGGTTTCATTTTGATGGTTCAACAACATTTACGTTGTTGAGCACACATCGAGCATATTATGAAGCAATGGGTTAACAATATGCTTCAAAATCATACAGATTGTGATTGATAGTTTCATAGTGTGGGTAGGACTTTACTTTACCAGCCATCGATTTACGGGTTGGGAAGGGGCGGGGAGGGGGGAGGGGTGTAGAACCCCCCTATGAAGGAAAAATTGCGGAGCCCCACCCTTTTTAAGATATGATTTTTTTTTAATATTCTTACCTAACTTACAAATTTTCTGCACTATAACTAAAAAAAAACATGTAGCGGGTCTAAATTCGTTTCCAAACAATAATAAGATCAATGAAATTTTCAAGGTCAAGGTCAACATCCCAAAAGTCAAAGTTAAACCAAAATATAGACAAATCTTGGAATATTACCTTTTGACAAGCTCTGAGGTCAAAGGCATCAAGGTCAATAACGTACGTCTCGAAGTAAGGCGTGGTCGCCGGAGCCCCGCTTTGCGGGGCTCCTACTTCTGGGTGGTTTAAAATCTTTCATCTTTCAGATCCTGGGATCCGGGATCTTTCAGACCCCGCCATCGCCTTCTAACCCTATCCGAGTCGGGGTGCCCCAAGTCCCAAACTCGCTTCACTCGCTCTTGCATCCTAAGTTCTCATTTTATACGTAAACGCTCTCAACTGCTAGGGACATACCCAATCTATATTTCTATACTCTATGGGACATACGTTGACTGTCAGGTCGACGACCATGTGAAGTGACACTTGACAGTGACAACACAAAATGGCGTTGGTTTACGTTTGGTTTCATATACCGGCAATAATCGGTAAATTGTTTTGTTGTTGTGTTAATTTAAATCAGCGAAATATATGTTTCATAATGAAATATGCGTAAAATGTATCTAAATTACTACAATGCGTGTTTATTTATCATTAATAAGAAGTAAAACATTTTAGTGAGTTGACCTTACGTAAAACAAAACGTTTAATGGCGAGACAAAATATCAAAAGTTACAAAATATTGCTAAATTTTTACGATTTTGGTAATTTTTTACTCTTAAACCATTTATCTCCGCAACTTAAAACTTTACGAGGGGGCTTCTATTAATATTATGATCGGTCTGTAAAAAAAAATATGGACTCCCAACTCGATGACTAGTAAAGTAAAACTTAGCCATAGTGTGTTACGCAATTAGGGTGCGGGTTTTATTTAAAACTGTTCTATTCAAATTTTAAATCAAAATCATAAAATATTGACGATCGGATATCACTAAAATAATATATCAGTATATTGTAAACACGCTGGATTTCTAAGGCCTGAAACTGCGTTAAGCGGGCGCCCGCGACGGGTGTCCGTCGCGTGTCTACGCGCGTGGACACGCTGGTGGGCTCCATAGGAACGCGACGGGTGTCCGTCGCGGAGACCGAATTACGCAGTATCGCTAGTTCAATTTTAACGGTGTGCATGTACTGTCGTGTCGACGAAGAACTTAACATATAATTACGTAGCAAAAAGCGACTAAAAAAAAAAACGGCAGCCAATAAGCCCGTTTATTGAATCAAGGTTGGCTGCGGGGGATTTTGTTGTTTTTTTCCGCGTCACTGAAATTATCAAAATTTTCAAATAATGCTTTACAAACTAGCCATGCCGCTTTTCGTGCATCTCAGTATTTATAGAGTTCATTCGCCTGGTCTCATATGGCAGGGCGACACTGCACTTCTACAACTACTCTTTCTGTATCGAAAGACATTTTTCTCGATTTTCTCCGAGCGTGCGTGCGGCCCGTATCACACTGACATAGTGTTAGACATAAGCAAACAAATAATGAAATATCATTAACTTATGACTAAAAAAATCAAGCGAGTGTTTGCACCTTGTGATCGGTTAGAATTATGAATAATAATAATGATTATTGACCTATCGGTCCCACATGACGGGAACCTCGTGAAAGTCGAGAAAGATAGAGAAATCAAGTATCTTGACTTGGCTCGCGAGGTTATCGACATGTGGGATGTGGACTCGGCGATCATTGTGCCGATAGTCGTGTCAGTCAATGGCTTAATTGCCAAGAGCCTCGACCAACACCTGAGAAGGCTCTCGTTGGGCAGCTGGATTAAGGGCTTGATTTAGAAAGCGATACTTCTGGACACGGGTCGCATTTTTAGGAGGTTCCTCTCTGGAGCCCTGACCCCTGTTCCCGATACCAGTGGGCTACTATTTTTTATATTCTAATATTTAAAAATGTAACTTAGGTATATGTGTAAAGTAAAATAATAATAAAAAATATCATCATCTGCCTAGCCTTTTCCCAACTATGTTGGGGTCGGCTTCCAGTCTAACCGGATGCAGCTGAATACCAGTATTTTACATGGAGCGACTGCCTATCTGACCTCCACAACCCAGTTACTGGGTAATACGATACCCCTTGGTGAGACTGGTTGTCAGACTTTCGGGCTTCTGACGACCCGTAACGACTGTCAAAGATACACGAATGACAGCCGGGACCAACGGCTTAACGTGCTTTCCGAGGCACGGAGGGGTCTTGATATGTAAAGATGGTCACCCATCCACGGACCAACCGCGGCAAGCGTAGCTTAACCTGACCGATCGACCCGTGCGGCTGTTATTTCTTAGCCACAAGCCCCTTATATTTTTTATTAAATAATAATAAAAAATATAAAAAATAAATATAATAATTAAATATAAAAAGAGATTTTATGCCTTCTTGTTGGCACACATAGCGTTATTGACTGTACAAGCCCGCGCGTACCCCCGCGACGGATTCCGTCACTGAGAGGCTGGCCCCGTTGCGCGGGCGCGGGGTCCGACTCCCCGCCGATTCCCCTTATAACTATCATTACAGATAGCATTACCTAACGCAATTGTACGGTTTCATAAAATGAATTTATTATTAAAATTATGTATGGACGGCAGCACATCAAGCTACTACAATCTGTCAAATTTCTTTAATAGATTTTTAACTTTATCGCTAAAGTATTAAGTTCAAGGTTGATTGGGAAAATTTGACAGTTTCGGGCAGCTTGACCTGCTGGCGTCTGTACAATTTAAAATTATTAAGATTTAACCTTTTTGCTAGCTAGTCTTACCATAGACGGACGCCATGTTGTTTTGTTTACTTCGCTTTTCGGGTGCGACATATGATATACTAGTCTATGGGGTGCGCCCTCTAGCGGGATAAATTGTCATAAGGTTCCCTATTGGCATTTTATCTGTGTTACGCAAATATGCTGATAATCTTAACATATTTTAGTAAAATATTTTTTATATTCTAATTTATTCGAATAATTACGATTATCTGGTTAGTCTTGGCACTATTAGGAACATGTAAAAAATTACAATAATTTTATTTTCATAAAACTAAGATATTCTTGAGTCATTTAGAAACATTTAGTAAGCATTACCAGCTGTGACACACAGACAGACAGATGCAATCGCACCATAAGGGTTCGTTTTTTACCATTTGGTACAGAACCCTAAAAATAACCACAAATTGTAACTTTGCCCAAAAACTGAGTCACTGGGTCTAGTCCACAGAACACTATTACTGTGGGTGTACTGACAAGAATACACCCACCGCAGCGAAATTGCGGTAAATCCGAAATCCAACATTGTTGGATCGATTCACTACCTTATTTTATTTTTCACTTTCTATTCATTTTGTGTTCAGATTCTTCGAGATGCGGAATGAAAGGCTAAAATAAACAAAGAGTGAAGCGTCTTTTATCATGTCCCATATTTACTGCACAAATACACCATACGTTGAACTTAGCTGAACCGTCTGAACGCACCTCTTGGAAGGTGTCAGCTCACAGCTGTCACACAGTCAACTGTGTCCTGTTGTGTCAAGTCAATTAATTGTCATCAATTGTCATTGAACTCGTCGAAGAAGATTCCGGTGTGCCGTAAATTATAAAAAAGCTCGTGAAAATCTTAAAGTTGTGCGTATTTATCGTCGCTAAAGGTTCAATTTATATCTAAAAAGCTTAACTTTGTATGTAATTGTATTAAATTAACCGTAGTTGAAGTAAAACAAATCAAAATTCCTCCTGCCTCAGTGACTCAGGGATCTTCTCTCCGAACTGCTGATTGGTACGTATCACGTATGCACGAAGATGTGTATCTGCGTAGTTATTATGAGTGGCCGGCCCCGAGTGACATCGATGGATTGCTCGATCGAATGATACGAGCCATGTAGGTAGATGAGAGCCGGGGCTTACAGACTGGTACAATCCCCTTTCTTTGTAAGATGTTGCTGTAAGATAATAATATTTCTTATTGTTATTCTAACTTTTTTATTATTATTATGTTAAAGCAAATAAAACGACTCGTAAATAACAATAATACAAAAATTAAATAATTTACATATTTCATTGTAACATTGATAACTATATTCTACCTAAAATGAAGTATTGCTGGGACTAGTGCCTGCTCCCTGTGAAAGTTATTATGGTCTGACTGTCTTTTTATGTCTTAACAGATGTGATTTGGCCCACAGGTATCCTATGACCTGGATTAGGTCATAGGATACTTTTTATACTGGTAGTAACTACACGCGGGTGAAGCCGCGGGCAAAAGCTAGTATACATAATATATTTATTATAAAATTGATTTTCGTGTCCATCTGTGTGACCGGGTTATTCTTCTAAACTACACAATGGATTTTGAGATTGATCATTTAGAGAATTTCTTCCATGAGGTTGATATGTATAATACATTAAAATTAGCTATATAATAATGCTAGCTCCCGCCCGCGTCTACGTCCGCGTGATTTTTTTTTACCCCAACCCACCCTATTGGCTGTAGCGTGATGTTATATAGCCTATAACCTTTCTCGGTAAATGAGCTATCCAACACTAAAATAATTTTTCAATTCGATCCAGTAGTTCCTGAGATTAGGGCATTCAACCAATCAAACAAACTCTTCAGCTTTATAACATTAGTTTAGAATATTAGGCAAATAAGGAGTTCAAAATTCGGTTCTGACGGACCCACCAGGCATACCATGTAACTTTCTTTTTGCCTCCAGGCATGCGGAGGTCTAAAGGTCGATTGGGGGGTGTCAAAGCATGTATGAAAGAAATTCGACCTTTAAAGGGGGTGAAAAGGAGGATTTCTAATGTATGAAAAATCTTATTTCTTAAGTCAATAAACTTGATACAGCACAAATACTTTCATAAATGAATAAAGTTTGTAATTATTTAGTTTTTCAAAACTACCTGTCAAAAGGGATTTTAGGGGGTGCTAAAGTTTGTATGGAAAAATTTAACGTGCGGTCCGGTACGCTTGAATAATAGTATTAATACATTTTTTGAGAAAAAATATGGACATAAGTTTTGGGTTTTTCGAATCCAGTTACCTACCAGCAAAAGTGGGTAAGTTTTTGGGGGAGAATATCACTGCGTGATAATAATCCAGACAATTAAGTCAAAAGTAATCTAAACATTAAATGGCAAAACATGTGATTGAAGATTTATCATAAATCAACCTCTTTCGGGCTGAAAAAGGAGGAACAGTTTATATGAAAATCTTACTTTTCATGAAAATTTTACTTTTGGTTTGATCAATAAATTGAATAATAAGTCAGTAAATTAGTAATAAGTAAAAGAATCCTAATTATTAACGTTTCAAAACTACCGGTTAAAAGGGGTGGACGGGGTGTTAAATTTTGTAGGAGAAAATACGAAACCCACGCGGACAAGGTTGCGGGCACGGTGCTAGTACTTACATATAATATAATAGGTAGGGGAAAAGTTTGTTCGCGTTTTTTAAGAAAATTCAAAACATTTTTTAATATAGTTTATTCACATTTAACTAAAGTATGTAGGTACCATTTTGTTCGATAACTTTTTGCCATCTTGTAGGTAGGGACATGATCCCATTGCTATAGAAATTTTGGGATTTCTGATCAAAATACCGCGACAAATGGTTTTGGCAGTCCTCTCGTGATGTTAACCTGACACTGCCTAAAGAATTCTGAAGAGACCGAAACAGGTGGAAATCTGAAGGTCAGGACTATACGGCGGATGCATTAACACCTCCCAGCCAAACTCTCTTAATTTTTGCTGAGTGGCTAAAGATGTGTCAGGTCTAGCTTTATCATGATGAAAAACCACACCCCTTCTGTTGATTAATTCCGGCCGCTTTCTCTCAACTTCTTGCTTTAATCTCATCAGTTGTTCGCAGTAGAGTTCAGAATCGATGGTCCTGCCTGGTGGTAACAGCTCATAATGAATAATGCCCTTCCAATCCCACCACACACACAGCATCACCTTGTTGTGAGTTAACCCGGGTTTCGCCACAGTCTGTGAAGCCTGACCGGCCTTTGACCACGACCTTTTTCGCACGTTCTTGTCGTACGTGATCCACTTTTCATCACCAGTTATCAGCTTCTTTAAAAATGGTTCGGTTTCATTACGTCGTAATAAAGAATCACAAATGAGCACACGGTTCATTAGGTTTCTTTCAGTGAGCTCGTGAGGTACCCAAATATCGAGATTTTTGTGTACCCAGTTTTTTTCAAATGCGCCAAAACTGTTTTGTGGTCAATTCCCAGTTCTTCAGCTACGTCGTAACTACTGATATACCGATCTTGCTCCACTATTTCAAAAATGGCATCCATTTTATCCGTAATAGGGTGATCAGAGCGACGTGCATCTTTGACATCATAATTTCCGGATTGAAAACGCTTAAACCAAATTTGTGCTACTCTCACAGACACTGCACCAGGTCTATAAACATCGCAAATTTTTTTCGCGGCTTGCGTTGCATTTTTACCTTTTTTGTAGTAAAATTTTAAAATGTATCGAATTTCTTCATTAGATTAGACTTCATCTTGACAGTACGAAAAACAAATGAAAATCACACACACATTTTCCTAATTTGAATTTGGAATTATGTTCTTTAAAATTTAAACTTTCAATGATACCAAAACCAGCCAGATACAAATATTATAGCCAAAGAGATTTTATTACAATTTCATACATACTATAATGCGAAAAGACTTTTTCCCCAACCTAATAATAAAGAAAACGAGCGGCGGGTTCACAGTCGAACACAACACTATAATGTAGAGGTGTGTGTGCGTGTGGCAGGCGGTTGGAGATGTTGGCGGCGTGCGAGGCGGGCGAGGTGTTCGCGCTGCTGGAGGGCGGCGCGGCGGGCGCGCGCGACGCCGCCGACGCGCTCGCCGCGCTCTACTGCGGCGTGCGCGAGCCGTGGTTCACGCGTGCGCTGCTGGCCTACCACGCGCGCACCGGCAGCGCGCGTGCGCTCGACTTGCTGGCGCGCGCGCCGGAGCTGCACGCGCGCCACCTGCTGGATGCGCTGCAGGAGCAGCTGCGCGGCGACCGCGCCCAGCGCCACCACGCGCTCGCCGCCTTCGCGCCGCTCGTGGCGCGGCGTCCGTCTTGGCTGCACCGCCTGCCCGCGCACCCCCTGGCGCGCGAGCTGCTGCGGGCAGCGCGCCACGAGCGCGACGCGCTGCCGCTGCTGCACGCGCTACTGGCGCTGGCGGCGCTACTGCCGGCCGCGCCCGCGCTGGCCGCCACGCACCCTGCCGAGCTGGCTGACGCACTGCTGCGGCCCGCCGCGCTGGAGCCGCCGCCCCTGCCCGCCACGCGCGCGCACCTGCAGCTCGCGCAGTTGGCTCTATTCCACGCGTTGTACGCCACGCATCCCTGCACGCTGCTGGAGGCGCTGCGCGCGCAAGGAGCAGAGCTTCCCGCTAGCGCCGCGCGCGACGCCTGGGAGCGCGGCGTGGGTGCGCTGGCCGAGTCCGTGCGCCTGCACCCGGCGCTAGTGACCGGCAGCCGGCTGCGCGAAGCTGACCCGGGCCGTTGGGCGCGCCTGGAGCTCCACGACGTGCTGGCTGAGTGCCGCCGCCTGTCGCTACACTCGCGCGCCGAGGACGCCGCGCCGTCGCCGCTGCCCATAGCCAGCGCGGCGCCGCCCGCCCCGCCGCCCGCAAGCGCGTCGCCGGCGCTGGGCTCGGGCGCGCACGCGGCTCGCTCGGCGTCCAGCCTGCGACCGGGCGCTGAGCCCTGGTTCGCGCTCGCCGACCGCTGCGGCGCCGACTCCGCGCCGCACACGCCGCTGCCGTGCGATGCGGACGCCACCGAGCCGCCCGAGGCCGCGGTGGAGGCCACCCCGGAGAACACTCCGGCGCGGGAGACGCGCGCTCAGTTCCGCTTCCCGGCTGAGTCGGGCGCCGTGCGTGCCATAGGGCGGCGCTCGCGGCCCGCGTCGCCGCCGCGCAAGGAGACGTCGCCGTCGGCGGTGCTGGGCGCGCCGAGCGACGCGTACTCGTCCCGGCTGGCGCGTGTGGCGCTGGAACGGCGCGCGGCGGACTCGCCGGTGCCGTTCGCAGGCGCGCCGCCGCCGGCCGGCGCCGTGGCGCGGCCTGAGCCGAGCCGGCCGGAGTTGAGCCGGCAGGAGCCGAGCCGACCAGAGCCGAGCCGACCGGCACCGTCCGCGGACGCGCTTTCGCTGGAGCCGCTCAACGTAGAAGACCGCGAGGTGCTGGAGCTGACCTTGCGCGCGCACGCGCACGAGGAGTGGACGGACGCGGGCGGCGCGCTGGGAGGGCTCCCGCGCGCGCGGGCGCTGGACCCGCGCCGCTCGCCCGCGCTGGCCGCGCGCCGCACCGCGCCGGCGCCGCGCCGCTCGGCGTCGTGCGGGCCGCGGCTGGTGAGCGCGGCGCGCGCGACGGTGGCGGTGCAGACGGTGGACACGTGGCCGGAGCCCTACGAGTTCGTCACCGCCGACTTCCTCCGCGCTCTGCCGGACGACGCTCGCCGCCAAGTAAGTGCGCACGCGCCTCGCTCCGCGCATGTCGAGAACGAACGATCAGCTGCCCCGTACCAGACGTCACCTTCTCGACTGAATGTATGGAACAGCTGATTATGTTTTCTTCGTATATTTCTTTCAAATATTCAAATGATAGCACTCAATTTGTACGTGCCACTACAAATTGGCAGCCACTCGTTTTCCGACCCATTTGTTACATTTTAATCAAATGTTGACAGCTTAAAAAGTGCGGGGAGTATCGTTGAGGACTACAACATGAAAACATACACCTTTTCCGTACAAATATTTTTATTTTATTTTATTTATTTGGGAAAACAGACAATCGTACATTGTATATTGTAACTAGACCCACAGTATGCTACAAGTACATATACAATCCGCTGCGTCTGCACATGTACAGCTTATAAAAGATACAGTTTTGGTATAATTATGTAAACTCAATACAATTACACAACAACAATACAATTATTTCGCAATCTAAATCTAAAGACCAAATAGTTAATACATACTTAAATAATACTATAGTAATGAAAAGTTTTGAGCGCCGCGCTTAGTAATTTGTTTCTTAAATGTATGTTTAAATGGGCGAAAACATCGATATCATTCAAATGATTATTGTAAGCCTGAAGCAATCTCTGGAGCGGCGCTCTCTCCTGCCGCTGTACGACAGGCAGTCGTAGCAAACAGTGGATCAAAGCGAGCCTCACGTCTCGCTACTGTTCTAGCTACAATATAGCATATTTTACTAATTAATTCAGAGCAATCAAACCTATTATGTACAAGTCCATGGAGCATCATTCCTTGGAGCAACAAGCGTCTAGAGCGTAATGTTAATAGTTTAAACTTACACAAAGCGTTTCTATAAGATACACGTACGATGCGACACTTGTACTGCAATGTACTGAGGAACTTATTGCAATATCATATTTAACATAATACGGGTCCCAGATCATACACGCATATTGAACCTGTGGGCGAACCAAAGAATTAAATAAATACAGATATGTGGCGGCCGTTTGAAGTCTGACGTAGTTCTCATAACAAAGTTATACATTTGAAATGCTTTAGCAGTAACTTTATCTATTTGTAGATTTAAGTGAAGTTTGCAATCAAGAAGAACGCCCAAGTCACTGATCTAGGTTTCCTTAGCTAGAGTCTCATTACAAAGTGAATAATCGTAGGCTATTACATTTTTATTTTTAGTAAAATTTATGTATTTACGCTTAGGGATGCTTAGTTTTAATTTATTTTCATCACAAAAATCAGATAATCTATTCAAGTCTTCTTGCAAAAGACTGCTGTCAACGGGGTTTTTTATTGTTCTAAATACCTTAAGATCATCAGCGTATAATAAGATATTACTATTTTTAAAGCAGTTACAAATATCGTTTATATATATAATAAACATCAATGGACCCAGGATAGATCCCTGGGGAACGCCTGAGGTCGCCAGAAATGAGTCTGATTTGTACCCATTGCTCACCACAGTTTGACTATGATAGCTGATATATGAATATTGCTGTATTTATATTCTCACACATATACAAACTTGGCTTGGGGGGCTTGTGGCTAAGAAATAACAGCCACACGGGTCAATCGATCAGGTTAAGCTACGCTGGCCGCGGTTGGTCCGTGGATGGGTGACCATCTTTACATATCAAGACCCCTCCGTGCCTCGGAAAGCACGTTAAGCCGTTGGTCCCGGCTGTCATTCGTGTATCTTTGACAGTCGTTACGGGTCGTCAGAAGCCCGAAAGTCTGACAACCAGTCTTACCAAGGGGTATCGTATTACCCAGTAACTGGGTTGTGGAGGTCAGATAGGCAGTCGCTCCATGTAAAATACTGATATTCAGCTGCATCCGGTTTGACTGGAAGCCGACCCCAATATAGTTGGGAAAAGGCTAGGCAGATGATGACATATACAAACTTGGTACTACTTCCTGCTCAATTGAACAGTATATACTTTAGACTTCTTAAAGATAACCTTTTGGTTCCGAGGCTCGAAGAGAACTAACTTAGCAAAACTGGCGCCACGCTCCAAACATCATGTTTCCATTCCCATTTCGTTAAGAAACCAGTACTTTTACGGTTACTGTCAAATGAGATACTTTTGAACTTCATGACAACATTGATATACAAATCATTTGAGTCACATCACATACTTTCATATTTAGTATTTAAAATCACTACAAATTTCATTAATATTTGGAAATCATGACAAATATAAATGCTAATCGCACATTCTTACTGTTTGTAGCCTGACTGAGACGAATGAGATGATGGATGGGTGTGGAGGTGACGTGGATGCGGCAGGTAGCATGTTTGTATCCTGACTGAGACGAATGAGATGATGGATGGGTGTGGAGGTGACGTGGATGCGGCAGGTAGCATGTTTGTAGCCTGACTGAGACGAGTGAGATGATGGATGGGTGTGGAGGTGACGTGGATGCGGCAGGTAGCATGTTTGTAGCCTGACTGAGACGAGTGAGATGATGGATGGGTGTGGAGGTGACGTGGATGCGGCAGGTAGCATGTTTGTAGCCTGACTGAGACGAGTGAGATGATGGATGGGTGTGGAGGTGACGTGGATGCGGCAGGTAGCATGTTTGTATCCTGACTGAGACGAGTGAGATGATGGATGGGTGTGGAGGTGACGTGGATGCGGCAGGTAGCATGTTTGTAGCCTGACTGAGACGAGTGAGATGATGGATGGGTGTGGAGGTGACGTGGATGCGGCAGGTAGCATGTTTGTAGCCTGACTGAGACGAGTGAGATGATGGATGGGTGTGGAGGTGACGTGGATGCGGCAGGTAGCATGTTTGTAGCCTGACTGAGACGAGTGAGATGATGGATGGGTGTGGAGGTGACGTGGATGCGGCAGGTAGCATGTTTGTAGCCTGACTGAGACGAGTGAGATGATGGATGGGTGTGGAGGTGACGTGGATGCGGCAGGTAGCATGTTTGTAGCCTGACTGAGACGAGTGAGATGATGGATGGGTGTGGAGGTGACGTGGATGCGGCAGGTAGCATGTTTGTAGCCTGACTGAGACGAGTGAGATGATGGATGGGTGTGGAGGTGACGTGGATGCGGCAGGTAGCATGTTTGTAGCCTGACTGAGACGAGTGAGATGATGGATGGGTGTGGAGGTGACGTGGATGCGGCAGGTAGCATGTTTGTAGCCTGACTGAGACGAGTGAGATGATGGATGGGTGTGGAGGTGACGTGGATGCGGCAGGTAGCATGTTTGTAGCCTGACTGAGACGAGTGAGATGATGGATGGGTGTGGAGGTGACGTGGATGCGGCAGGTAGCATGTTTGTAGCCTGACTGAGACGAGTGAGATGATGGATGGGTGTGGAGGTGACGTGGATGCGGCAGGTAGCATGTTTGTAGCCTGACTGAGACGAGTGAGATGATGGATGGGTGTGGAGGTGACGTGGATGCGGCAGGTAGCATGTTTGTAGCCTGACTGAGACGAGTGAGATGATGGATGGGTGTGGAGGTGACGTGGATGCGGCAGGTAGCATGTTTGTATCCTGACTGAGACGAGTCAGATGATGGATGGGTGTGGAGGTGACGTGGATGCGGCAGGTAGCATGTTTGTAGCCTGACTGAGACGAGTGAGATGATGGATGGGTGTGGAGGTGACGTGGATGCGGCAGGTAGCATGTTTGTAGCCTGACTGAGACGAGTGAGATGATGGATGGGTGTGGAGGTGACGTGGATGCGGCAGGTAGCATGTTTGTAGCCTGACTGAGACGAGTGAGATGATGGATGGGTGTGGAGGTGACGTGGATGCGGCAGGTAGCATGTTTGTATCCTGACTGAGACGAGTCAGATGATGGATGGGTGTGGAGGTGACGTGGATGCGGCAGGTAGCATGTTTGTAGCCTGACTGAGACGAGTGAGATGATGGATGGGTGTGGAGGTGACGTGGATGCGGCAGGTAGCATGTTTGTATCCTGACTGAGACGAGTGAGATGATGGATGGGTGTGGAGGTGACGTGGATGCGGCAGGTAGCATGTTTGTAGCCTGACTGAGACGAGTGAGATGATGGATGGGTGTGGAGGTGACGTGGATGCGGCAGGTAGCATGTTTGTATCCTGACTGAGACGAGTGAGATAATGGATGGGTGTGGAGGTGACGTGGATGCGGCAGGTAGCATGTTTGTAGCCTGACTGAGACGAGTGAGATGATGGATGGGTGTGGAGGTGACGTGGATGCGGCAGGTAGCATGTTTGTAGCCTGACTGAGACGAGTGAGATGATGGATGGGTGTGGAGGTGACGTGGATGCGGCAGGTAGCATGTTTGTAGCCTGACTGAGACGAGTGAGATGATGGATGGGTGTGGAGGTGACGTGGATGCGGCAGGTAGCATGTTTGTAGCCTGACTGAGACGAGTGAGATGATGGATGGGTGTGGAGGTGACGTGGAGGCGGCAGGTAGCATGTTTGTAGCCTGACTGAGACGAGTGAGATGATGGATGGGTGTGGAGGTGACGTGGATGCGGCAGGTAGCATGTTTGTAGCCTGACTGAGACGAGTGAGATGATGGATGGGTGTGGAGGTGACGTGGATGCGGCAGGTAGCATGTTTGTAGTCTGACTGAGACGAGTGAGATGATGGATGGGTGTGGAGGTGACGTGGATGCGGCAGGTAGCATGTTTGTAGCCTGACTGAGACGAGTGAGATGATGGATGGGTGTGGAGGTGACGTGGATGCGGCAGGTAGCCGACATCTTCGTAAGCGTTTTCTTGCCAGACGTTCCTCTTCTTGATTTCAAAAATCATGACGGTAGCTGTCAGAACAACCGTTCAAACCTTGTGCATATTGATAAAATAAAATAGTTAGATGTAGAATTAGCTATTAATAAACTAAAACTAAATTCTGCTGTAGGTCCAGACAACAGTCCTGCATACATCTCAAAGGGGTCTAAAGAATACATCAAAACTCACATTTGAAATTTTTTGGACGGGTCAGTATCCACAGTATTGGAAGGTTGCGCGAGTTGCTATAGGTATAGCTAAAATGAAGTAAACTTGTCGCAACTGGCGGCCCGCGGCCTCGCTTCCTAAGTTATGTCAAACTTGTCGCAACTGGCGGCCCGCGGCCTCGCTTCCTAAGTTATGTCAAACTTGTCGCAACTGGCGGCCCGCGGCCTCGCTTCCTAAGTTATGTCAAACTAGTCGCAACTGGCGGCCCGCGGCCTCGCTTCCTAAGTTATGTCAAACTTGTCGCAACTGGCGGCCCGCGGCCTCGCTTCCTAAGTTATGTCAAACTGGTCGCAACTGGCGGCCCGCGGCCTCGCTTCCTAAGTTATGTCAAACTTGTCGCAACTGGCGGCCCGCGGCCTCGCTTCCTAAGTTATGTCAAACTTGTCGCAACTGGCGGCCCGCGGCCTCGCTTCCTAAGTTATGTCAAACTTGTCGCAACTGGCGGCCCGCGGCCTCGCTTCCTAAGTTATGTCAAACTTGTCGCAACTGGCGGCCCGCGGCCTCGCTTCCTAAGTTATGTCAAACCTGTCGCAACTGGCGGCCCGCGGCCTCGCTTCCTAAGTTATGTCAAACTTGTCGCAACTGGCGGCCCGCGGCCTCGCTTCCTAAGTTATGTCAAACTTGTCGCAACTGGCGGCCCGCGGCCTCGCTTCCTAAGTTATGTCAAACTTGTCGCAACTGGCGGCCCGCGGCCTCGCTTCCTACGTTATGTCAAACTTGTCGCAACTGGCGGCCCGCGGCCTCGCTTCCTAAGTTATGTCAAACTTGTCGCAACTGGCGGCCCGCGGCCTCGCTTCCTAAGTTATGTCAAACTTGTCGCAACTGGCGGCCCGCGGCCTCGCTTCCTAAGTTATGTCAAACTTGTCGCAACTGGCGGCCCGCGGCCTCGCTTCCTAAGATCTTTCAATCCGTATTACACAAGTTCATTCGTTACCAGATCCAACCGTTTGTGACTCAGCACGGCTTTCGATCGGACCCAGCATAAGCGCGGCACTTGGGCATAGGCACCCAGGTAGACGTCGATTACTTCGACTTCAACAAAGCCTTCGATCGCGGTGCTCAGTAACATCGCCTTTTCACCAAAACTACTGAAACTTTTCGCGAGTTACACAGGGTGTGGCGTAAATAGTGCTCCAACGCTAAGCGGTCGATACACCGTGTATTCAGCTATCACTTACCACAATTTGAACCAATTTTTTCCATAGATCTCAGAATAAAATATTTTTATTTTTTTTAGATAAATTGACAACTGGCTTTACTAATTTGCTGTAATTTTTATATATGACATAATTTTTCAAATTGTGGTTTTTGTTTATAACTGTAAAATACATGTGCATGTCAAAATCACTATGTGTCTGCCTATAATATTTGAGGAGTTCCCTCAATTCCTCATGGAATCCTGTCATCAGAACTGGATTTTAATAAAGATGGGACCAATCTGGAAGTATGTCCTTTCAAATAAAAAAAAAGAATTTTCCAAATCGGTTTATAAATGACGGAGAACTGAGGTAACAAACATTAAAAAAAAAAACATACAACCGAATTGATGACCTCCTTCTTGTTTTGAAGTCGGTTAAAAACGCAGTGTATGCAGTCCAGTGTTGTAGCAGCCGCAGCTATCCAAACCGTCATGCTTGAAGACTTCGTCAAACGGCCGAATGAAATGCCTCCTGCATTTAGTAGTAGTACAGCAGTGTGAGATGTTGAAAGGAATGCCATTAATTTGTGGCTGTCGAGATGGATAGTGAATGTTTAAAACATACTTACCCAAGTAGACCTTTTAAATTTAGCGTAAATTGTATCTCGGACATAAATGTAGGTGCTTTTCCCGAAGGTAGCAGACCAAGCGACTGACATGGAATTAAAATGTTCTTCCACTATTCTATTTGTTCATCTTTGGACAACCTATCGCTAAATACACCAAACCAAATGTCTTTCATGTCACGAATCGGTTGTAAAACCGTTATTTTATTATCATGTCTAGACATTTTTCAAGATTAATCGCAAAACCTTGCCGCGAATACTCTTCTAATTATAAATTGAAAAGGCGGGAATACTTTGTCGCTACTACTTTTTTATCGTCCCGTCCATATCAGCACAGACAATATACAATTCAGCCATGCGTTGCAACAATTAAAAATCATACAAAAAAATGGCGAGAAAAGAATATGGCAGCATACCTTTTTGATTTTAGAACTTAACAAGTAGAATCTACAAGCGTTCAATTTTACAAACCTTGTAGATTTTTTTTTTTTGATAAACGTAATTTACACAAACTTATAAAAACTTCCTTGTAAAGTTGTAACTTGTGAACGTGTAGACTTGTAAGTTTTGATAAACTGGGCTCAGAAGGGTTTTTTAAATTTTTATTTGAGATAGGTTTGCTCTCGACTCTAGTCTAGGTAAGAGATGACAGAGACAAAGTCGACGATGGAGCGAGCTTACCCAGAAGAAGCTTATTCACTCTCACTTTGAAGAGATCGGGGTTGTATGCGTTCAGAAACACAGACGCAGGCAGAGAGTTCCACTCCTTTGCTGTGCGCATCACAAAAGACATTTGGAAATGCTTAGTGCGAATTGGTGGAATAGCAACTAGGTAGGGATGGTAACCTGCAGTGCGTCTAGATGTCCGATGGTAGAAGGGGGCAGGCGGAATGAGGTCGTGGAGTTCTCGAGCACACTCAACAATCCGTAGAAGACCGACAAGCAGGCAACCTTGCGGCGATGAGCCAAGCTTTGAAGCTTGGCATCCACCAGTCTTACGTCGCCAATCTCTTAGCTCTGCGTTCCACCGAGTCAAGCGCGGCAAGTTGGTATTTATCTGAGCCATCCCAAAGGTGGCTGCAATACTCCATGCAGGATCGGACTTGCGCTTTGTAGTGAGTTAAAAGCAGTCCAGGCGTAAAGTATCGCTTCACCCTATTTAGGATGCCCAGTTTCTTGGCCGCAGTTTGGGCTTGTTTTTTTTGGGGTTTGGTATGTTTCAATAAAAATAAATAAATGAACTATGTTTATTTCTGTACATAGGTTTACATACATAGGTTTACATACATAGGTTTACATACATAGGTTTACATACATAGGTTTACATACATAGGTTTCTGTACATAGGTTTACATACATAGGTTTCTGTACATAGGTTTACATACATAGGTTTCTGTACATAGGTTTACATACATAGGTTTCTGTACATAGGTTTACATACATAGGTTTACATACATAGGTTTACATACATAGGTTTACATACATAGGTTTACATACATAGGTTTCTGTACATAGGTTTACATACATAGGTTTCTGTACATAGGTTTACATACATAGGTTTCTGTACATAGGTTTACATACATAGGTTTACATACATAGGTTTACATACATAGGTTTACATACATAGGTTTACATACATAGGTTTCTGTACATAGGTTTACATACATAGGTTTCTGTACATAGGTTTACATACATAGGTTTCTGTACATAGGTTTACATACATAGGTTTACATACATAGGTTTACATACATAGGTTTACATACATAGGTTTACATACATAGGTTTACATACATAGGTTTACATACATAGGTTTACATACATAGGTTTACATACATAGGTTTCTGTACATAGGTTTACATACATAGGTTTACATACATAGGTTTACATACATAGGTTTACATACATAGGTTTACATACATAGGTTTACATACATAGGTTTACATACATAGGTTTACATACATAGGTTTACATACATAGGTTTACATACATAGGTTTCTGTACATAGGTTTACATACATAGGTTTACATACATAGGTTTCTGTACATAGGTTTACATACATAGGTTTACATACATAGGTTTACATACATAGGTTTACATACATAGGTTTCTGTACATAGGTTTACATACATAGGTTTACATACATAGGTTTCTGTACATAGGTTTACATACATAGGTTTACATACATAGGTTTACATACATAGGTTTCTGTACATAGGTTTACATACATAGGTTTACATACATAGGTTTACATACATAGGTTTACATACATAGGTTTCTGTACATAGGTTTACATACATAGGTTTACATACATAGGTTTACATACATAGGTTTACATACATAGGTTTCTGTACATAGGTTTACATACATAGGTTTACATACATAGGTTTCTGTACATAGGTTTACATACATAGGTTTACATACATAGGTTTACATACATAGGTTTACATACATAGGTTTCTGTACATAGGTTTACATACATAGGTTTACATACATAGGTTTCTGTACATAGGTTTACATACATAGGTTTACATACATAGGTTTACATACATAGGTTTCTGTACATAGGTTTACATACATAGGTTTACATACATAGGTTTACATACATAGGTTTACATACATAGGTTTCTGTACATAGGTTTACATACATAGGTTTACATACATAGGTTTACATACATAGGTTTACATACATAGGTTTCTGTACATAGGTTTACATACATAGGTTTACATACATAGGTTTCTGTACATAGGTTTACATACATAGGTTTACATACATAGGTTTACATACATAGGTTTACATACATAGGTTTCTGTACATAGGTTTACATACATAGGTTTACATACATAGGTTTACATACATAGGTTTACATACATAGGTTTCTGTACATAGGTTTACATACATAGGTTTCTGTACATAGGTTTACATACATAGGTTTCTGTACATAGGTTTACATACATAGGTTTACATACATAGGTTTACATACATAGGTTTCTGTACATAGGTTTACATACATAGGTTTCTGTACATAGGTTTACATACATAGGTTTCTGTACATAGGTTTACATACATAGGTTTCTGTACATAGGTTTACATACATAGGTTTCTGTACATAGGTTTACATACATAGGTTTACATACATAGGTTTACATACATAGGTTTCTGTACATAGGTTTACATACATAGGTTTCTGTACATAGGTTTACATACATAGGTTTACATACATAGGTTTACATACATAGGTTTACATACATAGGTTTCTGTACATAGGTTTACATACATAGGTTTACATACATAGGTTTCTGTACATAGGTTTACATACATAGGTTTACATACATAGGTTTACATACATAGGTTTACATACATAGGTTTCTGTACATAGGTTTACATACATAGGTTTACATACATAGGTTTCTGTACATAGGTTTACATACATAGGTTTACATACATAGGTTTACATACATAGGTTTCTGTACATAGGTTTACATACATAGGTTTACATACATAGGTTTACATACATAGGTTTACATACATAGGTTTCTGTACATAGGTTTACATACATAGGTTTACATACATAGGTTTACATACATAGGTTTACATACATAGGTTTCTGTACATAGGTTTACATACATAGGTTTACATACATAGGTTTCTGTACATAGGTTTACATACATAGGTTTACATACATAGGTTTACATACATAGGTTTACATACATAGGTTTCTGTACATAGGTTTACATACATAGGTTTACATACATAGGTTTACATACATAGGTTTACATACATAGGTTTCTGTACATAGGTTTACATACATAGGTTTCTGTACATAGGTTTACATACATAGGTTTCTGTACATAGGTTTACATACATAGGTTTCTGTACATAGGTTTACATACATAGGTTTACATACATAGGTTTACATACATAGGTTTACATACATAGGTTTACATACATAGGTTTACATACATAGGTTTACATACATAGGTTTACATACATAGGTTTACATACATAGGTTTCTGTACATAGGTTTACATACATAGGTTTACATACATAGGTTTACATACATAGGTTTACATACATAGGTTTACATACATAGGTTTACATACATAGGTTTACATACATAGGTTTACATACATAGGTTTACATACATAGGTTTACATACATAGGTTTCTGTACATAGGTTTACATACATAGGTTTACATACATAGGTTTCTGTACATAGGTTTACATACATAGGTTTACATACATAGGTTTACATACATAGGTTTACATACATAGGTTTCTGTACATAGGTTTACATACATAGGTTTACATACATAGGTTTCTGTACATAGGTTTACATACATAGGTTTACATACATAGGTTTACATACATAGGTTTCTGTACATAGGTTTACATACATAGGTTTACATACATAGGTTTACATACATAGGTTTACATACATAGGTTTCTGTACATAGGTTTACATACATAGGTTTACATACATAGGTTTACATACATAGGTTTACATACATAGGTTTCTGTACATAGGTTTACATACATAGGTTTACATACATAGGTTTCTGTACATAGGTTTACATACATAGGTTTACATACATAGGTTTACATACATAGGTTTACATACATAGGTTTCTGTACATAGGTTTACATACATAGGTTTACATACATAGGTTTCTGTACATAGGTTTACATACATAGGTTTACATACATAGGTTTACATACATAGGTTTCTGTACATAGGTTTACATACATAGGTTTACATACATAGGTTTACATACATAGGTTTACATACATAGGTTTCTGTACATAGGTTTACATACATAGGTTTACATACATAGGTTTACATACATAGGTTTACATACATAGGTTTCTGTACATAGGTTTACATACATAGGTTTACATACATAGGTTTCTGTACATAGGTTTACATACATAGGTTTACATACATAGGTTTACATACATAGGTTTACATACATAGGTTTCTGTACATAGGTTTACATACATAGGTTTACATACATAGGTTTACATACATAGGTTTACATACATAGGTTTCTGTACATAGGTTTACATACATAGGTTTCTGTACATAGGTTTACATACATAGGTTTCTGTACATAGGTTTACATACATAGGTTTACATACATAGGTTTACATACATAGGTTTCTGTACATAGGTTTACATACATAGGTTTCTGTACATAGGTTTACATACATAGGTTTCTGTACATAGGTTTACATACATAGGTTTCTGTACATAGGTTTACATACATAGGTTTCTGTACATAGGTTTACATACATAGGTTTACATACATAGGTTTACATACATAGGTTTCTGTACATAGGTTTACATACATAGGTTTCTGTACATAGGTTTACATACATAGGTTTACATACATAGGTTTACATACATAGGTTTACATACATAGGTTTCTGTACATAGGTTTACATACATAGGTTTACATACATAGGTTTCTGTACATAGGTTTACATACATAGGTTTACATACATAGGTTTACATACATAGGTTTACATACATAGGTTTCTGTACATAGGTTTACATACATAGGTTTACATACATAGGTTTCTGTACATAGGTTTACATACATAGGTTTACATACATAGGTTTACATACATAGGTTTCTGTACATAGGTTTACATACATAGGTTTACATACATAGGTTTACATACATAGGTTTACATACATAGGTTTCTGTACATAGGTTTACATACATAGGTTTACATACATAGGTTTACATACATAGGTTTACATACATAGGTTTCTGTACATAGGTTTACATACATAGGTTTACATACATAGGTTTCTGTACATAGGTTTACATACATAGGTTTACATACATAGGTTTACATACATAGGTTTACATACATAGGTTTCTGTACATAGGTTTACATACATAGGTTTACATACATAGGTTTACATACATAGGTTTCTGTACATAGGTTTACATACATAGGTTTCTGTACATAGGTTTACATACATAGGTTTCTGTACATAGGTTTACATACATAGGTTTACATACATAGGTTTACATACATAGGTTTCTGTACATAGGTTTACATACATAGGTTTCTGTACATAGGTTTACATACATAGGTTTCTGTACATAGGTTTACATACATAGGTTTCTGTACATAGGTTTACATACATAGGTTTCTGTACATAGGTTTACATACATAGGTTTCTGTACATAGGTTTACATACATAGGTTTACATACATAGGTTTCTGTACATAGGTTTACATACATAGGTTTCTGTACATAGGTTTACATACATAGGTTTCTGTACATAGGTTTACATACATAGGTTTACATACATAGGTTTACATACATAGGTTTCTGTACATAGGTTTACATACATAGGTTTCTGTACATAGGTTTACATACATAGGTTTCTGTACATAGGTTTACATACATAGGTTTCTGTACATAGGTTTACATACATAGGTTTCTGTACATAGGTTTACATACATAGGTTTACATACATAGGTTTCTGTACATAGGTTTACATACATAGGTTTCTGTACATAGGTTTACATACATAGGTTTCTGTACATAGGTTTACATACATAGGTTTACATACATAGGTTTCTGTACATAGGTTTACATACATAGGTTTCTGTACATAGGTTTACATACATAGGTTTCTGTACATAGGTTTACATACATAGGTTTCTGTACATAGGTTTACATACATAGGTTTCTGTACATAGGTTTACATACATAGGTTTCTGTACATAGGTTTACATACATAGGTTTACATACATAGGTTTCTGTACATAGGTTTACATACATAGGTTTCTGTACATAGGTTTACATACATAGGTTTCTGTACATAGGTTTACATACATAGGTTTACATACATAGGTTTACATACATAGGTTTCTGTACATAGGTTTACATACATAGGTTTCTGTACATAGGTTTACATACATAGGTTTCTGTACATAGGTTTACATACATAGGTTTCTGTACATAGGTTTACATACATAGGTTTCTGTACATAGGTTTACATACATAGGTTTCTGTACATAGGTTTACATACATAGGTTTCTGTACATAGGTTTACATACATAGGTTTCTGTACATAGGTTTACATACATAGGTTTCTGTACATAGGTTTACATACATAGGTTTACATACATAGGTTTCTGTACATAGGTTTACATACATAGGTTTCTGTACATAGGTTTACATACATAGGTTTACATACATAGGTTTCTGTACATAGGTTTACATACATAGGTTTCTGTACATAGGTTTACATACATAGGTTTACATACATAGGTTTCTGTACATAGGTTTACATACATAGGTTTCTGTACATAGGTTTACATACATAGGTTTACATACATAGGTTTCTGTACATAGGTTTACATACATAGGTTTCTGTACATAGGTTTACATACATAGGTTTCTGTACATAGGTTTACATACATAGGTTTCTGTACATAGGTTTACATACATAGGTTTCTGTACATAGGTTTACATACATAGGTTTACATACATAGGTTTCTGTACATAGGTTTACATACATAGGTTTCTGTACATAGGTTTACATACATAGGTTTACATACATAGGTTTCTGTACATAGGTTTACATACATAGGTTTCTGTACATAGGTTTACATACATAGGTTTACATACATAGGTTTCTGTACATAGGTTTACATACATAGGTTTCTGTACATAGGTTTACATACATAGGTTTACATACATAGGTTTCTGTACATAGGTTTACATACATAGGTTTCTGTACATAGGTTTACATACATAGGTTTCTGTACATAGGTTTACATACATAGGTTTCTGTACATAGGTTTACATACATAGGTTTCTGTACATAGGTTTACATACATAGGTTTACATACATAGGTTTCTGTACATAGGTTTACATACATAGGTTTCTGTACATAGGTTTACATACATAGGTTTCTGTACATAGGTTTACATACATAGGTTTACATACATAGGTTTCTGTACATAGGTTTACATACATAGGTTTCTGTACATAGGTTTACATACATAGGTTTACATACATAGGTTTCTGTACATAGGTTTACATACATAGGTTTCTGTACATAGGTTTACATACATAGGTTTACATACATAGGTTTCTGTACATAGGTTTACATACATAGGTTTCTGTACATAGGTTTACATACATAGGTTTACATACATAGGTTTCTGTACATAGGTTTACATACATAGGTTTCTGTACATAGGTTTACATACATAGGTTTCTGTACATAGGTTTACATACATAGGTTTCTGTACATAGGTTTACATACATAGGTTTCTGTACATAGGTTTACATACATAGGTTTACATACATAGGTTTCTGTACATAGGTTTACATACATAGGTTTCTGTACATAGGTTTACATACATAGGTTTCTGTACATAGGTTTACATACATAGGTTTCTGTACATAGGTTTACATACATAGGTTTCTGTACATAGGTTTACATACATAGGTTTCTGTACATAGGTTTCTGTACATAGGTTTACATACATAGGTTTACATACATAGGTTTCTGTACATAGGTTTACATACATAGGTTTCTGTACATAGGTTTACATACATAGGTTTCTGTACATAGGTTTACATACATAGGTTTCTGTACATAGGTTTACATACATAGGTTTCTGTACATAGGTTTACATACATAGGTTTCTGTACATAGGTTTCTGTACATAGGTTTACATACATAGGTTTCTGTACATAGGTTTCTGTACATAGGTTTACATACATAGGTTTCTGTACATAGGTTTCTGTACATAGGTTTACATACATAGGTTTCTGTACATAGGTTTCTGTACATAGGTTTACATACATAGGTTTCTGTACATAGGTTTCTGTACATAGGTTTACATACATAGGTTTCTGTACATAGGTTTCTGTACATAGGTTTACATACATAGGTTTCTGTACATAGGTTTCTGTACATAGGTTTACATACATAGGTTTCTGTACATAGGTTTCTGTACATAGGTTTACATACATAGGTTTCTGTACATAGGTTTCTGTACATAGGTTTACATACATAGGTTTCTGTACATAGGTTTCTGTACATAGGTTTACATACATAGGTTTCTGTACATAGGTTTCTGTACATAGGTTTACATACATAGGTTTCTGTACATAGGTTTCTGTACATAGGTTTACATACATAGGTTTCTGTACATAGGTTTCTGTACATAGGTTTACATACATAGGTTTCTGTACATAGGTTTCTGTACATAGGTTTCTGTACATAGGTTTACATACATAGGTTTCTGTACATAGGTTTACATACATAGGTTTCTGTACATAGGTTTCTGTACATAGGTTTACATACATAGGTTTCTGTACATAGGTTTCTGTACATAGGTTTACATACATAGGTTTCTGTACATAGGTTTCTGTACATAGGTTTCTGTACATAGGTTCAAACAAACACTTTTACATATCAATAGGTTCAAACAAACACTTTTACATATCAATAGGTTCAAACAAACACTTTTACATATCAATAGGTTCAAACAAACACTTTTACATATCAATAGGTTCAAACAAACACTTTTACATATCAATAGGTTCAAACAAACACTTTTACATATCAATAGGTTCAAACAAACACTTTTACATATCAATAGGTTCAAACAAACACTTTTACATATCAATAGGTTCAAACAAACACTTTTACATATCAATAGGTTCAAACAAACACTTTTACATATCAATAGGTTCAAACAAACACTTTTACATATCAATAGGTTCAAACAAACACTTTTACATATCAATAGGTTCAAACAAACACTTTTACATATCAATAGGTTCAAACAAACACTTTTACATATCAATAGGTTCAAACAAACACTTTTACATATCAATAGGTTCAAACAAACACTTTTACATATCAATAGGTTCAAACAAACACTTTTACATATCAATAGGTTCAAACAAACACTTTTACATATCAATAGGTTCAAACAAACACTTTTACATATCAATAGGTTCAAACAAACACTTTTACATATCAATAGGTTCAAACAAACACTTTTACATATCAATAGGTTCAAACAAACACTTTTACATATCAATAGGTTCAAACAAACACTTTTACATATCAATAGGTTCAAACAAACACTTTTACATATCAATAGGTTCAAACAAACACTTTTACATATCAATAGGTTCAAACAAACACTTTTACATATCAATAATACTTGAACTAGATGAGGCCGGTGTTTCACATCGGACTACTCTGAAAAGAAATACCGGGAACAAATCTAGAGAGATTATTTTATTAGTCATAACTTCGTAGGTATGGACGCCAGCACATCAAGCTACCCGAAACTGTCAAATTTTCCAAATCAACCTTGAACCTAATGCTGTAGCAATAAAGTCGAAAATCTATTAAAGAAATTTGACAGATTGTAGTAGCTTGACGTGCTGGCGTCTGTACAATAAATAGTTGTTATAAAAAATTACAAGCGCGCTGTTACACCCGAAGGCGTACTAATATTCAACGAGGTCATTGACATTCAAAATTTGATGACATAATTACATTAGTGCAATGCATAGTATTAATTGATTTTGACAAAAATAAAAACAAAGAAAATAAATAAATGTCAAAAGTAAGTGTAAGTTTACTGCGTGCGTCAATATCCAAATAATGTCCAAACAAAAGTAAGTGTAAGTTTACTGCGTGCGTCAATATCCAAATAATGTCCAAACAAAAGTAAGTGTAAGTTTACTGTGTGCGTCAATATCCAAATAATGTCCAAACAAAAGTAAGTGTAAGTTTACTGCGTGCGTCAATATCCAAATAATGTCCAAACAAAAGTAAGTGTAAGTTTACTGTGTGCGTCAATATCCAAATAATGTCCAAACAAAAGTAAGTGTAAGTTTACTGTGTGCGTCAATATCCAAATAATGTCCAAACAAAAGTAAGTGTAAGTTTACTGTGTGCGTCAATATCCAAATAATGTCCAAACAAAAGTAAGTGTAAGTTTACTGTGTGCGTCAATATCCAAATAATGTCCAAACAAAAGTAAGTGTAAGTTTACTGTGTGCGTCAATATCCAAATAATGTCCAAACAAAAGTAAGTGTAAGTTTACTGCGTGCGTCAATATCCAAATAATGTCCAAACAAAAGTAAGTGTAAGTTTACTGTGTGCGTCAATATCCAAATAATGTCCAAACAAAAGTAAGTGTAAGTTTACTGTGTGCTTCAATATCCAAATAATGTCCAAACAAAAGTAAGTGTAAGTTTACTGTGTGCGTCAATATCCAAATAATGTCCAAACAAAAGTAAGTGTAAGTTTACTGTGTGCGTCAATATCCAAATAACGTCCAAACAAAAGTAAGTGTAAGTTTACTGCGTGCGTCAATATCCAAATAACGTCCAAACAAAAGTAAGTGTAAGTTTACTGTGTGCGTCAATATCCAAATAATGTCCAAACAAAAGTAAGTGTAAGTTTACTGTGTGCGTCAATATCCAAATAATGTCCAAACAAAAGTAAGTGTAAGTTTACTGTGTGCGTCAATATCCAAATAATGTCCAAACAAAAGTAAGTGTAAGTTTACTGTGTGCGTCAATATCCAAATAATGTCCAAACAAAAGTAAGTGTAAGTTTACTGTGTGCGTCAATATCCAAATAATGTCCAAACAAAAAAACAAAAAAAGAGAAAATAGTAAAACAATAATTAACATAATACAAAATGTCACTTGCAATGTTAAATGAAATTGAACTCGATAACATACTGCTCAATGAGTCGGTACCAAGTAAGGTCAGCAACAGTCATTACATTTTGTTTGTCAAACATTTCGAAATGCATTATTATGCTTTATTCAACAGCAAACATTTAAGCTTTTTTTCAATAAGAGTATGTTTAATTCTACAATTGAACTGGGTATGTGGTTGTATACGATTGGTGCCATACAAAAAACACTTTTGTGCATCAATGCTGTGTGGGACCTTAGTACGCACAAGTTATTGTTCTGTGGTCGAGTTCTTGTGTTCTACAATGATATTCTGGTAAACAGGTAGTTTGTGTGGCATCGAGTCAATTACATAATAATTAATACAGTCAGCCCCTTTTCCTTTCTACTGACATCTTCAAAAATGAAGAAGCCAGGAGAAAATCTGAAATAAATAATTGAATTGAATGATCGCTCGTAGTGTGGCGAGTCGAGTCAACCGTGCGAGAGACTGGACGCGTACATGGCGGAGCTGTACGCGGGGCGAGCGACGCGCGGCGGAGCCGACCTCGCCGAGCAGCTGGCGCTTGCGCACGCGCAGCTCATGTACGAGCGCTGGCGCCGCGACGCGCACGCCGAACGCAACCGGCGCCTGCTGGGCCGCTGCCGCCACATGCGCGCGCTCGAGCTGCAGAACGCAGCGCTGCATGAGCGCCTGCGCGCGGCGACGCGCGAGCGCGACGAGCTGCGCCAGCTGCCGCCCGCGCCGCCCGCGCCCGCGCCCGCGCCCGCGTGTGATGCGCTAGAGGCCGAGCTGGCTGAAGAGCGCGCCGCGCGCCTGCGGGCAGAGGCCGCGCTGCGCGAGGCGGAGGCGCAGCGCGCGCTGGACGCGGCCGAGCTGCAGCGCACGCGCGGCGAGTCCTTCGAGGCGGCGCGCCACGTGGAGGCGCTGGCGCGCGCCGCGCTGGCGGCCGAGCGGCGCGCTGAACACGTGCGGCGGCTGCGGCGTGAGCTGCTGGTACTGGCGGAGCGCGAAGCGCGGCTGGGCGCAGCGGCGCGCGGGGCGGGCGCGGGCGCGGGAGGTGCGGGCGCGGTGCCGGCGGACGAGCGCGCGCTGCGGGCGGCGTGGGCGCGAGCGGAGGCGGAGGCGGAGGCGAGCACGGCGCGCGCGGACGCGGCGGCTGCGCGGGCGCACGAGCTGGAGGCGGCGCTGGCGACGCGCGAGGCCGCGGTGGCGGAGCTAAAGCGCGCCACGCGCCACGCGGCGGAGGAAGGCGCGGCGCGGCTGCGCGCTCTGCGCGACAAATACTCCGCACTGCTACGCGTGGTGCGCGCGGGCGAGGCGCGCCAGCTGGAGCGGCTGGCGGCAGCGGGGAGTGCGGGGGGCGCAGTGAGGGCCGGAGGCGCTGGGCGGGCGGGGGGCGCGGCGCGGGGAGACGCGCGCAGCTAATCGTGTTGGGGGTGCGGGGGGCGCCTCGCGGGACTCGCCAGCGACAGTGCGGTGTCGCGAATGTTCGGGAGTGGGCCGAGGAGGACCTCGCCGACGTGATTTGTAAGAGCATCGATGAAGTAAAATATGTTGCGCCAGTCGCGACCGCGGCCGGTACTGGACTCGTGCGAGGACAAGGTGTTTGAGACAAAGTATCATTGAATATATTATCATTATCTTCTCTGTACACAAAAGGGAACATTCGCCTACTAGGAGCCAGCCGATGCAACAAGTGGTAATGCCCCGCTGCGGTGGCTCCGCATCAATGAGACGTGTGTGTGTGCGGGGCGCAGGAGTCGCGCCGCCGTGGCTCCGCATCAATGAGACGTGTGTGTGTGCGGGGCGCAGGAGCCCCGCCGCGGTGGCTCCGCATCAGTGCGGTGTGCGTGTGTGTGTGCGGGGCGCGGGAGTCCCGCCGCGGTGGCTCCGCATCAGTGCGGCGTGTTGTGTGTGCGGGGCGCGGGAGTCCCGCCGCGGTGGCTCCGCATCAGTGCGGCGTGTTGTGTGTGCGGGGCGCGGGAGTCCCGCCGCGTGGCTCGGCGTCAGTGCGACGTGTGTGTGTGTGCGGGGCTCGGAAGTGACGCGCCACGCTTGTGGGTAGTTTGTTTGAAGTCTCGTAATATTATGTATAGCAGACAGATGTAATGCTTCACATGTTTAGTTTTCAATGTACTTATCGACGACTATGATTCTTGATTCTATCTAAATGTAATGTTTACGGGGAATAAATGAAAACAGATTTTCGTTCAAATTAGTCTTTATCTTTATCATTAAAATCCACGAGCGGATATCGCATAACAACACGTCATACTTAGTATATTTGGTACAAAATTCACAACAAAGTATAATATAAATAGTTAAAATATCAACAAACTCTTATTTACAATGTACAAAATATACAAATACGTACAAAAGAATCAACAACATAACACTACGATATGATATTTGGTGTGTGAGGATGCGGTCGGCGGTCGGCGGTCGGCGGTCGGCGGTCAGGGCAGCGCTCAGGGCAGCGGCTCTACGTAGTTCTCGGGCACGAGACCGGTCTTGCCGTTAAGCGTGCCGCGCAGCCAGCCCGGCTCGCCCGACGCCGCCACGTTGGTGATGATCTGGTTGGGCTCGAACGACAGCTCGCCCTCGCTCTCGCCCAGGCACGCGTACAGCGTGCGCACGCGCGTGCAGCGGCCCGCGCCAGCGCCGCCGGGGCCGCGCGGCGGCGGCGATGCGCTGTGCGAAGACACCGACTCGGCCGACGAGCTGCTGGAGCGGCCCGCGCCGCCGAAGTGCTGCAGCAGCTGGTGGTGGTGCGGCGAGTAGCGCGCGCCCACGCCCGGCATGCCGCCCACGCCCGGCACGCCGCCCACGCCCAGCATGCGCTCGCAGCCGCCCACGCTCACGCCGAGGCGCTCCACCACGCCCTGCAAAAGACCGCACTTCTTACACTGTCCGTCTGAGGGCTCTCGTTACGCAAACACTCATTAGGGACGTCACTTTCGGCTTCGGTATATAAACAGCCGAGCGAAAACCAATAGGAAATAATTGAATAGCCAGCCGAAAGTTATCAAGGATCGTTCATTTGCAAGGGAGATGCTGATGGTCGAAACAAAACTGAGTTATACAACGTCAAATTTAATTAGCTAGCAAAACTGCATACGCGATGGGTATCGATTTCTAAACATGATAGAACAAAAACAAAATTAACTTGATGTTTTTTCGGTTCAATGTTATCTTTAAAAAATAAAATAATATGTATTTCGGGTGAGCAACATCCATATCCGTCTTTACCGTGTTTAGATATTAATATACATTACGTCTGCGGAGTTTCGCTAGCTAATTTAATTTGGCCCTGGTATACAACCGCATATAGAATGATTTCATTGAGTTGAAAAGACATATACAACATTAATTTAAAACGAACTAACAGTTTCCACCAAAAGATATAGAGGAGTACTTACCAGATCAGTACGCGCGGAGACCGGCGCCGCCGTGGGCGACGTTCTGCAACAAACAGCAGCTCGTGAGCACCCGCCACTACACAACTTACATTATTAGAACTACAATCGCCGCCATGTGCCGCAGTTAGCTGCCACGATTAGTTGACAGCTGCGCAACAAATAATTGTAACGTATCTAAGCTGCGCAACAAATAATTAATAAGTCTTGGTTCAATACTCGTACAATGTAACATTCAATTATTTATTTATCCTCTTAATGAGCACTGGATAAAGTTATGTCGCGAATAATGAGAGTTAATAAAGTATAAGCTTGTCGCGACCGCACACAACTGGCGCTTGTGATTGTCGAGGGCTGTGCTGGCACACGCCGGCGCGCGCCGGGACACAGGCTTTGCTTAGCTTGGCTACGATGCCTCGGACCAATAGCATCATTTTTTTTTCCAAAAACCAAAACATAGTAGGTACGATACTGTCAAAAATGTAGTATCTATACTTTGTGGTCAATAATTATTATATTTATTTGTATTAATTAGTAAAGTACATTTATTTCGACTAGATCTTTAATAAGCCCTTTTCATATTGAATATTACAAAAAGAATCTCTGTACACATAACTAAACAGAAGTATTTAGAAAATAAATATTTGAGCAGTTCCGTTATGTTAGTATCGGCTGCCGAGGGAGTGAAGTCGAGTACGAGTGTCAGAGCAGGATCACAGGATCGGCTGCGTTGTCAACGGAAATGAGCGAGGATGCGTAGCGACAGACATGAGTGAGACTAACTAAAATAAATAACATCACTTCTTGTCATAGTTTGAGCTAATCTAGAGTTGTTATTGGTTAGTTTTACGAACACGCACATTCTTCGATGCGCATCCTCGCACGACTCTGGTGGAAACACACCCTTAATGTAATCAGCAAGAGTAGGCGCGCTAAAGACAGCGGACAGGTGTTCGCCAGCCGGTCACGGTCGCCACTCTCCACCGACACCCACTCAAATGTGAACAGTGGAACTAATAGCAAAAGACACCAACCCAGCAATCACGAACCCGGACAGGCAGATGATCATGTTGCACAGAGAATGGTAACAACACAGCACTAGCACGAGTATCCACTGTAAACAACGACGGAGCGAGCCGCGTGCGGTGCCAGCGGCTGCGGACACTGCAGTGAGCAGTGCGGGCGCGCGCGCGCTATATACGCGGCCGGCGGCAGATGTGCGCCTGCGCAGTGCACACCTGCCGCATGCCCGACCGGCGACCACCTCACTGATTTCCAACCCGCCTACCTAGCACGCGAATCTTTTACACGTTACGGTCCGACTCATTTTATTTGAATGAACAAAGGAGTAGCGCATCTCATCTCATAGATCTGAATGTTTGTATCGCAGTTAGGATCGACACGAACTGGTTGTTGCTAACATTACTAATTACAAATAGACTAAAAAGACAAAATCACATAAGAAAGTAATTGTATTAGCTCGTGTAGCCTCTCCTGCCACCTCATTACTACGAGTCATCAAAGAATCTGATGTCAATACATTATTATACTGTTCGAACAATTTCAGTTTTTCGAGGTTAAAAAAACCTGATGTGAATTTCGAATAGTAAGGGCATAGAAATTCTAAAAAGGAAAAGCTAGTATTTTGTTTAGTAAGTAATTAATAATGACTAGAATGTGAAGTACAATATGAAGTAACAGATCTTTGCCAACACCGAGCTGAAGATTTTATTTTAAATTAGCTTCCGCCGCGACTTCGTCCGCGTCTTGTCCCCGACCCACCCCGCCACCCCGCCGCATCGCATCGCCTGCCCGCGCTGTTACTTCGTTTTCATTTAGCGCTCGTTCTTGCTTTTTTTTTGCTCGGCTTCTGAGGGTCCTGGCGTAATGTTACACCCTATAATAGCCTTCCTCAAGAATTGGGCTATAAAATGCAAAAAGAATTTTTGAAATCCGACTGATAGTGTCAGAGATTAGCGCGTTCAAACAAACAATAAATATAAAATGTGTCGGTAACTAATAGACTGAGCGCATTTTTCTTACTGTCGTAATTTCTAAACGAAAAGTTCCGATTCCAATCATTTAAAAATTTATTTATTATTTATTTATTTAAACCACAATTATAACACCTTCACAGAATCACCCAAGGCGATGTTATAATAATCTAAAAATAAATGACCTGTAAGCAAAAAGGAATTTACATGTTACTTAATCAACCTTGATTATGGAACTATTTATTTGGATAAGGATTAATACCATGTTTATGAAAACACCTTCGCAAATAATGCATTATTTTATAACAAATTTCATTACTATTAAAAAAGTTATAGTGAGCCACCCTTAAAAGATAGATATATGCTATCGCGGAGTTTTTTTTAGAACTTTGTAAGAGGAACAATTCCGTCATACATGATTGTTGCGTAACTTTAACCGTTTACGCAGCGCACGCAACGGAAGCTCTCAAAAGGAATAAATTTTCCGCATTTTTATTTTATTTTATTATCTTAGGAAAACCAGCTAGGTTACAGATAGGTTAACATTAGTGATAGAAGGCCAATTACAAGTTTTCACTGACAAAATTAGGATAGAATAAGAGACAGTAACACAGGTAAGAGAAACAGGTGCATTTTCCCCATTTTGGCAACCATTTTCATTGATGCTCCGCTCCTATTGGTCGTAGCGTGATGTTATATAGCCTGTAGCCTTCCTCGATAAATGGGCTATTCAACATAAAATATTTTTTCAATTCGAACCAGCAGTTTCTGAGATTAGCGCGTTCAACCAAAAAACAAACTCTTCAGCTTTATAATATTAGTGTAGATTTTTGTAAAGTTAATGGTTGTTAAATATTGTATGTTATGGACATAAAGGTACATCGGACGTTACTAACGATCTATGATGCATTTTATAGAGGAAGAATAATGGGTATTCATGTATCCATGGTTCGAGCTATGAATGCGTTATCTGTCACTCGCTCGACGAAATTGTACTTTACTGAACTTGAAATAAATAGACAAGTTCCTTTTATATATGGGCCAATCCGTGAAAAATTGTACAAAATTATGGGAAAAGTATTGTCACGAAAATATACAAACAATTTACAAGACCATCCTATTCTCTATTGAATGCATTTTTTTATGTACAGTAATAGTTCATTAGCTTTAAAAAAATGTATAACGGAGTTAATTGTTGTTAATTTAACTGATTGCACATAACATAACATCACGCCGGGCTGCTACTGAAAAATTCCAGATGGAAAAACCCAATAACACTGCCCGACCCGGAAATCGAACCCAGGACCTCATGCTCAGCAGTAGCGCTTGCGACCACTAGACCAACGAGGCAGTCGAAGTATTTTTAACTGATTAAAAAATTAAAAATAAGGAGCAAAAAGGTAACTTTAGGGTGTCACACCTCCTGTCGCTAACTTTAGGGTGTCACACCTCCTGTCGCTAACTTTAGGGTGTCACACCTCCTGTCGCTAACTTTAACTAACCAAAGTTCATGGTTTTTTAAGACACACCACAGCTTTTTTGTGAGCTTTTAAAGAACACTGTTTCTTTTTTTTTATTAAAACATTAATTTTATAAACAAATCTTATTGTATTACAATAAAATTCTTCAAATAAAAGATAATCCAATTAGCACCAATGCGGACATTCCACTTTAGTCACTGCGGTTTTATTTGCTTTCATTATTACAAAACAAGCAAAACAAGTTATTTTATTTTCATGGTAGCATTGTTATGGTAGATCAGCCATTTATTTTTATCCACCGGGCAGTCGTGACGCGTGACGCGTTGATCGGTGACGAAAGGCGTACTCGACACACGTCGCAACTGTAGTCACGGTTGTAACGTGATTCCGCTAAGTTCTTAAAATATTCTTTCATTTTTTCGTTTCGTATCGTGACATATAGTGGCTTTTTCTTTAATTGTCCATTTTGTCCCAATTAGTAGCGATACAGTTTTCCATGGAACGGCTCGTAGGTATCTCATAAATAAATATCGTAATGACTCATTTTTCCATCCGCCGTAATTTCGAGATGACATGTCATTCGTGAGACTTAGAAGTGAGCGGCCGATGTGCAGTACGCCGCGCGGTGCGAGGAGGTGGAGCGCAGGTGGCAGGTGGACATTCCGCGCACGCGCAGCTGCCGCGCCGCCGCCCTGCATTCTTATCTCTCGTAAGGTTTCGGACACCCGGCGCCCCCCCGCGCCGCGCGCCCCGTGCAGCGCGCCCCGTGCATCTTGTAAGTATGGAAGAGTGCAAATAATCGAGGTCACCGTCACCGCTCAACGTTTGCGTTCCGTTTCCGAACCTGTCGGGCGCTGCCTCGTCGTCTGCCCGTCGACGTCGATTAGTGTGCCGCCGTGTGCCAAAGAACTCGTGAAATCGAGGATGAATTCAAAAAGTTAAAGATCCAAATCCATATTTGTAGAGTACGAGCGCCGAGCGGTGCGCATTGCCTGCGCTGGGTACACTCTGTGCGCCGTCGACATCTGCCAGCGAGCGCGGTTCCATTAAAGAAACATTGAAAAAAATACTACCTACTGACAATACAATCTTACAGGAAGCTGCCTTCAATACAAAATACGTTAAGATAATATCAATGAGGTACCCAATGCAGTAGCAGTACTCACTGTAGGCAGGTGGACAGATAAGTGACGAACTGGTTTCATAAATAATTCTCATTTACGTCCATGGTGCGAGTTGATAAAGAATGCCAATACGTCCTATTAATTTAACTAAATCAATTATTGGTGTGCAAACGACGCTTATACATATACAACAGACTAGATAACGAATACCAATAACTATTCGTACGTGACACTCGCGCTTGGCTCTGCAGACGTCAGAACAACATAACTTGGCGCGCTTGGCTCTGCAGACGTCAGAACAACATAACTTGGCGCGCTTGGCTCTGCAGACGTCAGAACAACATAACTTGGAGCGCTTGGCTCCGCAGACGTCAGAACAACATAACTTGGCGCGCTTGGCTCTGCAGACGTCAGAACAACATAACTTGGCGCGCTTGGCTCTGCAGACGTCAGAACAACATAACTTGGCGCGCTTGGCTCTGCAGACGTCAGAACAACATAACTTGGCGCGCTTGGCTCTGCAGACGTCAGAACAACATAACTTGGAGCGCTTGGCTCCGCAGACGTCAGAACAACATAACTTGGCGCGCTTGGCTCTGCAGACGTCAGAACAACATAACTTGGAGCGCTTGGCTCCGCAGACGTCAGAACAACATAACTTGGCGCGCTTGGCTCTGCAGACGTCAGAACAACATAACTTGGCGCGCTTGGCTCTGCAGACGTCAGAACAACATAACTTGGCGCGCTTGGCTCTGCAGACGTCAGAACAACATAACTTGGCGCGCTTGGCTCTGCAGACGTCAGAACAACATAACTTGGCGCGCTTGGCTCTGCAGACGTCAGAACAACATAACTTGGAGCGCTTGGCTCCGCAGACGTCAGAACAACATAACTTGGCGCGCTTGGCTCTGCAGACGTCAGAACAACATAACTTGGAGTGCTTGGCTCCGCAGACGTCAGAACAACATAACTTGGCGCGCTTGGCTCTGCAGACGTCAGAACAACATAACTTGGCGCGCTTGGCTCTGCAGACGTCAGAACAACATAACTTGGCGCGCTTGGCTCTGCAGACGTCAGAACAACATAACTTGGCGCGCTTGGCTCTGCAGACGTCAGAACAACATAACTTGGCGCGCTTGGCTCTGCAGACGTCAGAACAACATAACTTGGAGCGCTTGGCTCTGCAGACGTCAGAACAACATAACTTGGAGCGCTTGGCTCTGCAGACGTCAGAACAACATAACTTGGCGCGCTTGGCTCTGCAGACGTCAGAACAACATAACTTGGCGCGCTTGGCTCTGCAGACGCCAGAACAACATGACTCGTGTTGTGCCCCGTTGAGCGCGCCGCGAACCGATTAAACCTATTCAAAATGCGGAACTAACTCTTGTTTGTCCGTCTGTTATCTTTTACGCTTTAACTACTGAACCGATCGTCAGGTTTGTCACGTAGACTGGAACCTGGAGGATGACACACTACTTTTCATCCTGGATATTTGTAGTACTTAAAAAAAAAAAGATTCCGACGAACTGAGAACCTCCTCTTTTTTTGAAGCTGGTTAAAAATATAAAATACGCGCAGGTCGTGGGCAACAGCTAGTACTTTGTACGTAAAACTGTTCGAATATATTCGTGTACCTGCAGAGGGAAGCAACGAACACGTGTACCTGCAGAGGGAAGCAACGAACACGTGTACCTGCAGAGGGAAGCAACGAACACGTGTACCTGCAGAGGGAAGCAACGAACACGTGTACCTGCAGAGGGAAGCAACGAACACGTGTACCTGCAGAGGGAAGCAACGAACACGTGTACCTGCAGAGGGAAGCAACGAACACGTGTACCTGCAGAGGGAAGCAACGCGGTCGCATACAGAGGAAGCGAATGCCACAATACGTGTACCTGCAGAGGGAAGCAACGCGGTCGTATACAGAGGAAGCGAATGCCACAATACGTGTACCTGCAGAGGGAAGCAACGCGGTCGCATACAGAGGAAGCGAATGCCACAATACGTGTACCTGCAGAGGGAAGCAACGCGGTCGCATACAGAGGAAGCGAATGCCACAATACGAATTTGCATATTGCTTAAGTATAGGTACATATACTGTGTATATTTGAAACAGGTAATATAATCAAGCAAATCCCAACTCGTCAATATACAAAAATTCAAACAAAACGCGCGCCCGCTGTCGGACAAAAAAATATTGAATGCGAAGGACTAAGGAGAGCGCACAGGTGATGCGCGCGTTGCGGTGCGTGCGGGGGGCGCGGGGCGGGATAGTAAGGCGAGGTTTCTTTTTGTGCTTTTGTCGCGAACAGCTGTCGCGCGCAGCCTCCGCGTGCCGCGCCGCCCGCGCCCCGGCTAGACAGGGCAGGCGGCGTCTTTCTTATCCCTCAGTGGCGGGCGAGCCGCGCGCGCACTACTCACCGAACTGCGCAATTTTTCTAAATACTTACATAATGAAAATAGGTTTAGGTAATCCATACTCATATCATCTTCCAGTCAGCTTCCAGTCTAACCGAATGCAGCTGAATACCACAATTTTCATGGAGCGACTCCTATCTGACCTCCACAACCCAGTTTCTGGTGATCCGTACTAATAATATTGTAAATTCGAGAGTAACTATCTGTCCTTTTCACGCCTAAACCACTGAACGGATTTCGATACAATTTAGCGCGAACATAGATGGCATCCTGGGGAAGGACATAGGCTACTTCTTGTTTGAAAAATAATCTTTAAGGGGGTGATATAACTTGATATAAGGGATGAAAGTTTGAATGGGAAACCCAGCATTTCTAAAGTTAGGAATATGAGAATTCAAAATGTTTTTGGTAAGAAATAAAGAATTACGTGTTTCACCGTTTTTGATAAATCATCTCATGGGATAAAATAGGGTCAAAGTCAATGTTTTTATTTGTAAAACATAGGTGGGTGTAAAAAAGGTATTGTAAATAAAATATGTTTTAATATAAATAAAATAAAATAAATATCTTGGGACAACTCACACACGGCCATCTGATCCCAAGTTAAGCAGAGCTTGTGTTATGGTAACCAGACAACTGATATACATACTTATATAATTTATAAATACATACATATTATAGATAAATTACACCCAGACACAGAACAAACAATATGCTCATCACACAAAGTTTGTCCTGGGTGGGAATCGAACCCACGACCTCCGGCTTTGCAGTCAGGGTCACTAACCACTAGACCAACAGGTCTATCTGATATAATAATAATGATTTTAATATAATTTAAAGTCATAAAATGAATTGGCTAATATGTAGGTAGTGTGCACGGCAAGAGCGTGACCGGCGCACTGTGGGCTGGATTTCGGGTTTCATAGACATCCGATCAGTAACCTCGAAAGTGATGACTTTTATGCCTGAATATCTTTCGGAAGACCACATACATACTTTAAAATTGTATCATTATAGTATAGACTCATAAACGGCTCATTGAGAATTTTTTATTCAAAAATTTGTATGAAGCTGACAGAATAAAAAGACATATCTCCGGTCTCGCACAATTGGCCCTAATTATTTTTCAGGGAGTCAATCTACGAATTATTTGCAATTTTTTCATATATTGCATTATAAGGCCAGAGGTGCGAAACATTTTTTTTTAAATTATTAAACATTTTTTTTGTACTTTATCAAAAGTTTAAGTTTAGTCCAGCTTGGCGTCTATAGCTAGCGCAATAAAAATAATAGGGCCATGAAAATATATGAATATATGATAAATATATATTTAAGTGACAGTTATTGAACTTTTCTTTTAATTATTCGGTAAGTATTTTTGTATTTAAAATTTATTTTTATATCAGTATGACATGTATATGAGTATAGTAATATAATATGTATATATGAGTATGACACAAATTTCACAGTATGGCTTTTAGGCTAGTTATTTAATTAGCTTTAGCTAATTATATCGAGAAATAATTCTAACATTAATCATTAACGACCTAAATCTATACTGTGAAATTTGCAAATAATTAACTAATTACATTATAATCTTTAATCAGTAATATTAGTGTCTCAAAGAACGTATTTATTAATAACGTTTTAACCAGTAAACCCTAATGTCCCCATTGTTATTTCAATATCATTTATTGATTACGTTGAGGGTAATTAGAAAATTACTTGCAATTAGAGCGGATATTTATATGCTATCCCAATTCTTATCCCCTCAGTTTGCATTGACGATTGCAATTGAATACATTCATCTAAACAAAATGGAGAATTTTGCGATTGTTACTAACTTAGATTTATTCGTGATATTAAAAAGTGCGAGTTAAATAATTGTCACTTAAATATGTACTTATTATAATTATATTCACATATTTTCATGGTCCTATTCATATTCCTATTTTTATTGCGCTAGCTATAGACTCCAAGCTGGACTAAACTTAAACTTTTGATAAAATACAATAAAAATGTTTAATAATTTAAAAAAAAATGTTTCGCACCTCTGGCCTTATAATGCAATATATGAAAAAATTGCAAATAATTCGTAGATTGACTCCCTGAAAAATAATTAGGGCCAATTGTGCGAGACCGGAGATATGTCTTTTTATTCTGTCAGCTTCATACAAATTTTTGAATAAAAAATTCTCAATGAGCAGTTTATGAGTCTATACTATAATGATATAATTTTAAAGTATGTATGTGGTCTTCCGAAAGATATTCAGGCATAAAAGTCATCACTTTCGAGGTGACTGATCGGATGTCTATGAAACCCGAAATCCAGCCCACAGTGCGGCGCCATTTTATCTTTCAAATCCGATTATTGTATCGAAAAATAAATTATTGCAACAAGTAGAGACTCTTTGCCTAGAAAGTGATCGCAGCAAGTAGAGACTCTTTGCCTAGAAAGTGATCGCAGCAAGTAGAGACTCTTTGCCTAGAAAGTGATCGCAGCAAGTAGAGACTCTTTGCCTAGAAAGTGATCGCAGCAAGTAGAGACTCTTTGCCTAGAAAGCGATCGCAGCAAGTAGAGACTCTTTGCCTAGAAAGCGATCGCAGCAAGTAGAGACTCTTTGCCTAGAAAGTGATCGCAGCAAGTAGAGACTCTTTGCCTAGAAAGTGATCGCAGCAAGTAGAGACTCTTTGCCTAGAAAGCGATCGCAGCAAGTAGAGACTCTTTGCCTAGAAAGCGATCGCAGCAAGTAGAGACTCTTTGCCTAGAAAGTGATCGCAGCAAGTAGAGACTCTTTGCCTAGAAAGTGATCGCAGCAAGTAGAGACTCTTTGCCTAGAAAGCGATCGCAGCAAGTAGAGACTCTTTGCCTAGAAAGCGATCGCAGCAAGTAGAGACTCTTTGCCTAGAAAGCGATCGCAGCAAGTAGAGACTCTTTGCCTAGAAAGCGATCGCAGCAAGTAGAGACTCTTTGCCTAGAAAGCGATCGCAGCAAGTAGAGACTCTTTGCCTAGAAAGCGATCGCAGCAAGTAGAGACTCTTTGCCTAGAAAGCGATCGCAGCAAGTAGAGACTCTTTGCCTAGAAAGCGATCGCAGCAAGTAGAGACTCTTTGCCTAGAAAGCGATCGCAGCAAGTAGAGACACTTTGCCTAGAAAGCGATCGCAGCAAGTAGAGACTCTTTGCCTAGAAAGCGATCGCAGCAAGTAGAGACTCTTTGCCTAGAAAGCGATCGCAGCAAGTAGAGACTCTTTGCCTAGAAAGCGATCGCAGCAAGTAGAGACTCTTTGCCTAGAAAGCGATCGCAGCAAGTAGAGACTCTTTGCCTAGAAAGCGATCGCAGCAAGTAGAGACTCTTTGCCTAGAAAGCGATCGCAGCAAGTAGAGACTCTTTGCCTAGAAAGCGATCGCAGCAAGTAGAGACTCTTTGCCTAGAAAGCGATCGCAGCAAGTAGAGAATCTTTGCCTAGAGGGAGAGTTTCTTGTCTTGGTCCGCCTGTCCCGCACGACCGAGTACGCCGCCCGCGCGGCGCTCGGACGTTACTCAGATGATCCACAAATATTCACAACGACAGCGGCTTTGTGTACATTATCGTCTTCGTACCTGTTTCCTCTTAAGTATTCTTTCAATTTGGGGAACAGATAAAAATTGCTAGGCGTCAGATCTGGTGAATAAGGGGGGTGGTCAACCAATTCGAAGCCAGCTTGCTGAATGGCAGCCATCGCAACTGCCGACCTGTGCGCGGGTGCGTTGTCGTGATGAAACAGCACGCCCCTTCGAAGTTTCCCTCTCCTTTTCTCTTTGATGGCATTCCTCAACTTGGGAATTAAAGCTGCATAATATTGGCCTGTAATAGTGGTTCCACGCTCCAGGTAATTAATCAACAATATATCCCTTCTGAGTCCCAAAATATTGAGGCCATAATCTTGCCAGCCGATGCCACGGCACGAAACTTCTTCGGGTCGGTGATGATGGCCGTTTCCATTGCGAAGATTGCTGTTTTGTCTCGGGATCAAAATGATGGACCCATGTTTCGTCCATTGTTACGAAACGAGACAAAAAGTTTTCAGAATCTTCTTGAAACCTGTCCAACAATATCTTCGAAATGTCAAGTCGATTTTGTTTCTGACTGTCGGTTAACATTCTCGGCACCCATCTTGCGGAGACTTTTCTCATATTCAAAGATTGTTTCAATATGGATTGGATTGTATACTTCCATATGAAATGCCCGTTTCTTGAATTAAGTATTGGATGGTAAGTCTTCGATCGCTCAATACAATTTTCTCGACTTTCGCAACATTTTCTTGGGTGACTGACGTCGATGGACGGCCGCAACGATGTTCGTCTTCCGTGCTCGTTCTCCCTACTCGAAATTGAGAAGCCCACCTTGCGGCAGTGGAATACGGCGGAGCAGACTCTCCTAATGTTGCCTCCAAATCGCAGTGAATCTCTTGCGTCGTTAACTTTTTTAAACAGAGGTATTTAATAACGGCTCGCACTTCGTTTTTCTCCATTTTCGAGAACACGTTCCGACACGAAGCAAACAAATGACTACATTCAGAAAAAAACAAAAGAGAATCGAAGATTTTTTTCTTTATTAATATTACAAATATGTATCTGAGCTATGCCTGCCAGTATTTTTTTTTTCTTACCAAGGAGTATGTCGTTCTCACTACTTTTTGATCCCTTCTCGTACTTCATTATGAAAACAAAAAATAATATTCACTAATACCATAAAAGATTTGCAAAACTGTTGTCGATCGACACGAGCGGTAATGGACGATAAACATTGCAGTTTTCAAGCAAATCTGAAGCTGACAGATGTTATTGATCGTTAAAACACAGTAAATGCAGCGACAATTACAATCGTCAAATGTCGAGCTAGTCCTTACTAGCCATGTCCTTCTGTTCAATTGTAGATCGTTGGACACAATAATAGCTACACCTTTCCTGCGTGAGAGAGGGCTCCTAGCCTCCTAGAGAGCTGGACCACTCTCTCGTGGAAGGGAAGCTCACCTAACACTTCTACAAATAATGTAAAGCACAGGACGCTCTAAACTTATTGCAATTTCAATACGATTTATTTAGTTACTGAGATATTTAGACGATTGCATTGTTCATCATGAATTCATGAGCTATTTTTAGAACGTATAAATAAATGAGTTAGAGTTAGGTATTTAAAATATCGCTGCAAACAGTTTAAAAGACACACCCTGCACAAGTGTACTCCCGCTCCGAACATGAGACACACCCTGCACAAGTGTACTCCCGCTCCGAACATGAGACACACCCTGCACAAGTGTACTCCCGCTCCGAACATGAGACACACCCTGCACAAGTGTACTCCTGCTCCGAACATGAGACACACCCTGCACAAGTGTACTCCCGCTCCGAACATGAGACACACCCTGCACAAGTGTACTCCCGCTCCGAACATGAGACACACCCTGCACAAGTGTATTCCTGCTCCGAACATGAGACACACCCTGCACAAGTGTACTCCTGCTCCGAACATGAGACACACCCTGCACAAGTGTACTCCTGCTCCGAACATGAGACGCACCCTGCACAAGTGTACTCCCGCTCCGAACATGAGACGCACCCTGCACAAGTGTACTCCCGCTCCGAACATGAACGCTCAAATGACTATTACTCATACCAGGTGCTGCCTCGAGTTGACTCAGCGGGGACGAATCTGAACAACACAAACTGCTTGCTGATGCCGAGAGTTCATTATCTAAATCCACGACGGCGGGCACGACGTGCTCGTTGTAACAGGCAGCGCGCGCACGATATAGACAGACAATCTAAGATGGTAGTTATAAGAAATTGAGAGTTAGTCTTGTGTGGTGATGGCTGTCAATTCGTGAAACGTGCTCCGGCGAGCTGCCGGCTGCAGCCACGTCTACTTGTGTGCGATAACATTGTAGTGGCACGCGGTCCGCCCAGTGAAGGCCGACGCGACGCTGTAACGCGGTGCTATGGGACTACGGAACTCGGCTGACCGGAGCACAGGAGCACAGGGAGCTGCGCAAGTCAAACATTTATGATTTCTTATTGTTTTTATTATTAGTTTACAAGAAAGGCCTAAAATGTTGTTACAGACGCCTGCATCGGTCGGTGGTGTGCGTGCGATGCGCAGCGCGTGCCAGCGTCGCATACATGGACATAACGATGTCTACACACGCTCGAGCGCACCTCTACTACAAGTGTAAAGGTTCTGACGATGTCACAGAGCAGCGCTGATCATTGGAAACGATATAGAATAAGAAAACTAAACACAAAACACAACATTAAAATGAGTTATAATGTACAATGTTTGATACAATTTTGTTCTGAAGAAGGTAACATTTTATATACCAACCTAGGTACTTAATAGTACATTTTTTTGGTAAATGAGATGTTTCGATTAGTTAAGGTACTCTTGCCATTTTGACTCTCACCTAGGCAGAGGTTCTACTTGGGCATACAAAAATTATAAAAAATTAAGTACGCAAATCCATAAAACTTTTTTTTAATGATTATCATTATTGATTAACTAACTGCATAATATGCGCCTATTTGTACGAATTAATTTCTGTATTTTTACCATTAAGATCACAGACACTTAAATATTTAAAAAAAAGTCAAGCATTAAAATTGATACAAGTGTTCTACTCGTGCATTTGTATTGAAAAGCCCAGTACAATAATTCAGTACAAAGAGAATGTCACTTTTTTGGGGTATAAAACACACTGTGTGGCGGAACCTGATATTGTACTGAAACATTCATATTTTCAGGAAAATAAACCACAAAGAACAATACTAAGCTGGCGACCAACCTCGCTACTTGCGCGACACAGACCGCATCACCCTGGTTTTATTTTTAAAACTACTTATTCAAGGTTTTTATGATTGAAAAATATTACCTAAGTGAAGATAAAAGGTCTTGTGCAACTAATTTATAAACAGACCCATCTAGGGACATAATTATGAACTACATAAAAATTGGTACACTGTGACCGACCAACAGAGTATGTTGGGTACATTCGACCGTACATGAGATCATCGATTTATTAATAACATTGTCGCCTGCTTCATAGGCGTCGTTAGAAATCAGTGGTGTTCAGGCGCACGGGCACGTACCTGAGCGCGCCGTTGTGCGGGTGCGGGGGCGGGGGCGGGGGCGGCGGCGCGGCCGGCGCGGCCTCGAACACCAGCTCGTAGTGCTCCAGCAGCGTCTCCACCAGCACGTTGTAGAACTTCAGCTCCAGGATGGAGGCCACGGTTTCGCGCTCAGGCCGCAGCAGCGTGGGCCCGAAGCACACGGCCAGGTTGGACGTCGACATCAGGTTCTTGTCGCAGCGCGCCGCCACGCTGCACACACAATCGAGTTACTGCGGCCCCACGGCTCGTGGCGAGCATTCCCACCGCAGGCCTCGTCGCATGCGATGGTTCGCACGGTGCGAGTGCGCCGCGCGAGCGTGCGGCGCCGCACGCTCGCGCGGTATGTACTCCACACACATCTAATGAGCGAGTGCGCCGCGCGAGCGTGCGGCGCCGCCTGCAGCACCGCACGCACATAACATAATAGTCGCTACTCACTTGCGCAGGTGCGTCATGACGAGCGCCAGCATGTCCCTGTTGCGCGGCGGCAGCGCGCGCACCAGCGCCGCCACGCCCGCCGCGCGCTCCGAGCGACGCTCGCACTCTGCGCACACACATTCAACATAACATAACGTCGCCCGCGACCCCATGCCACCCATCGAGGGTAGTCCTATGTATGTATAGTATTTTTATCTCAAGAAGCGACACGCGCTTTAATTGTGTTAACCAAGTGTACAAATACGTCGCGAATGTGTGCGCGAAGACGAGTAGCGTTAGCGCATATCACACACACGCACACACACTGCCGACTTCGCCCGTCTCGGACGGTACCGAGAGCTCCTGTGCTTACACACACATTCACAGCGTGTTTGTACACTAGGTAACCACATGCAAAGCGTGTCACTTCGTGAGATAAGAACACACTGCAACAGGGGCCGAGTATATTGCCATCGGCCGGGCACTGATCCAGACTCCTGGCTGCTACTGAGAAATTCCAATAACATCTTGCCCGACCTGGGAATCGAACCCAGGACCTCCTGCTCAGCAGTAGCGCTTGCGACAACTAGACCAAGGAAGCAGTCAGTCGAGGCAGAATAAAAAAAACTTGTTAAACTTTTGTCAATAAAAATACATAAAAAATGAGATAAAGAAAGTACATTTTGAATTGAAGCCCTGAGTCCCGAGTTAGACGACACCTGTGTGACAGGAACCCGTCGTGACTCAGACACAAGCCCGACGGAGCCACAGCGACGACACCGGGTCCATGTACCCGTCTAGTCGAACATAACATCCAATGTATCCTTCACAAACACAGAAATGGCGTTTGAGTTTCCATCTAGCGAGGCCCTTCGCTATTCTTATGGAGACACTCCTTCCAACCGCGAACCATTCGAACGATCCATTTGTTTTCAGAAACCTTAACGCAACAGAACTTACATTCGAAAGTTTGTTTCTACCCAGCGCGCCCTTTCTATCCTTACAAGTGAAAGTATTCCTTCAAAATAAAACATTTTCTATGTACCTCGAGGTATTGCTGCCTTTTTTTTTTGACGCGATAAGTGTATCTTCTAAATATATTAAATTGGGCTCGGTGACGAAGGTCTGACGATAGAGCCAGCAGGGGGACAGTGGAACTCTGCAGTGGCTACGAGTGAACCGCTAAGTTTGGGCTTGTTTGGTTTTAGTGTTGTTAAGTTGTGCAGTGGAGTATGTTGACGCCAACTTCGTGAAACGTTCAGACGCACTCCAAACTAGTACTATAAATATAAATAGATACAACAGGCATTCAATTTTTTAATTCTCGTAAATTCTCTTCCAAATGAATTTTGTCGAGAACTTAACAGCAAAGTTCTCGCTAGGAGAATATTCTCGGGAGCTTGCCTTCACTCTGTAATCCAGCAAAATGTTCAAGTCTCGAAGCTATCACTGGATGGAAACAGAAATCAAATACCACTTGATGGAATATGTTCGTTCGGCAAGAGGTACATCCGACAAGCTAACACTCGGCACCGGTCTCGGCGCTGCGGCTCATAGTGTGGTTATTAATGCGATTTTTCATTCATTTCATAAGCATGCGAATTCGTGATTCTTAGCATGGAATTGCTATTGCTATTTGCTTATATGACGATAATTCATAATTAAGTATGTGAATTTTGCTATTATTGCGAATTAAAGAGAACTTTGACCTAATACGACGCACGTGCGACGCAAATTATTATTAAAAATAAAACAATCACACGCATTCGTTCAATATACGACCCTAAATACGAGCAAATCAAAGATAAGCCACATAGAAACACATGCGAGTGGCGCCGAGCGAGCGGGACACGTACTGGCGACGGCGATGAACTGCGCGTGCAGTGCGCGCGTGAGCAGCGGGTCGGGCAGCGCGCGCAGGTAGCTCTTGAGCGCCGACGTCAGCGTCTTGGTCTCCCAGTCCAGCGGCTCCTGCAGCGACGGCACGCGCCGCCCGGGCGCCGCGCACGCCACCAGGCGCGCCACCTTGCTGGCCACGCCCGCCACGCGGTACAGGCCCTGCTCCTCCAGGCCGCGCGCCTCGATGGCGCCCACCAGGCGGCGCACGAAGGCAAAGCCCGCGTCGTCCAGCGCGCACTCGTGCTCCGCGCCTAGGCGCGGCGCGGGCACCAGCGCGGGCGCGTGCGCGGGCGCCGCGTGCACGACGCGCAGCCAGGCGGCGCGGTCGCGCTCGCCCAGCGCCTGCAGCACAAGCGGCGCTCGCTCGCGCTCGGCCGGCACGCACTCCCAGCAGAAGCGCCGCTCCACGGGTTCGCTGCAGGCGCGCGCGCCGCACACGCACAGCACCTCCGTGCCGCTCGCCTGCGCACGAGAGCGTTAGGTTGCCACTTCAGAACTCACTGAGCGAGTGCTTTCGGTAAATTTTAAACACAAAATAACTGTTTTAGAATGACAAATAATAAACACTGTTCTCCCAAGTCGGTACCGTTTGCTCTCCCGCACTGAACTCAGAAGGCCAAGTCTCGTAATAGGCTAGTTGACAGTTTTTAGGAAATCGATTAAAAATGTTCCTTCTGGTCTATTTTCCTTAAAACATGAATATTTCATCAGAATATTAACATTAACAATACTAATTTTTCATTATAACTCAATTTAATTTCCATAGTCAACGCGGGGCACGCTGTAATGGCGGCTGGAGTGACGTCATCACCTTTAGGCCTGTGTTGTGTTCACCAACACCCTAACCGCCGGTTAGGGATTTCAACAGTTGGTTTGTGTCAAAGGATCATGGCCACGCCCCCAACACGCTTGGACTAGTAACATTTAACAAAACGACTCTTGATGAAACATACGTTGTTTCATTTGTCTAAATAAACGGTAACAAGTACGGCCTTCAAAATATTTTTAAAAGATGGGAGAGTCAAGTAATTAAGAAATATATTTTTTGAGGTTAGGTGGTATATTATTAATCTGTGGCTTTTGAATTGAGAGGTTTTTCATCTGTTTTTTTTATTAAGTTACAAATTATGTCAAATGCAGGGCCCGTACTCTACATATCCGTTAAGGGGGAAGCGCCAAGGTAGCCCGCGAAATTCAAATTTTCTTAAGATTTTTGCAATTTGCAGCTCAGTGTCTGGGTGTATGTTAATTAACGTATGATTCGCGAGCATAACAAATATGTATTTATAGAATTATAATCATTAGAATCAGTAATACAATTCCTTAAGTTGTATAATCCTGAAATGTGTTAATATTTCATGAAATAGTCATTCAATAGAATTACTTGGTCTTAGAGAGTTGTATTGATGACGTTAATTATTATAAATCTGTAAATACATATTTGTTATGGTCGCGAATGATATTTTAATCAACATACAACCTAATACTATCCTGCAAATTGCAAAAAACGTAAGAAAATTTGAATTTCGCGGGCTACCCTGGCGCTTTCACCTTAAGGTTGAATTATCTTCATTCATAAGTAGGTACCATAACAGACATGGACACGTTGAATTTGTCCCTGATAATAGAGGAGTTTCCAAGAAGACTGCTATACATACGTAGCGTACGTACAATACGAGGAGAAATCCTTTCAGCAATAAAAGATACCACTCTTGTATCTTGCTCTAGGACAATGTGTCGCGCAATACGATTTACACACAATCCACAGTTAACACACAGAATGGAAGACATTTTGCCACTTCCGATAGAAGATCCAAAACGTGATGCAGTTCCAAGTTTAATATACGAAAGCCAAGTCAACTAGAGTAGAAGAATCAGTTGGTGTCCGTAAGCAATGCAATATATCAGGAATTCAGGAAAATAACATAAAATCGCACAGGACACAGTCGTCGCCGAAACTACACCAGTCTGCGCAGAAAACTGTCAATGTCAATCATTCTTTTGTTTATGTTACTTGTCAGAAATAGAGGAAGGCCACGTCATCGATCAATTTAGGCACTATCGATTTTGAGATGTAAAATCATTACTTTTAAACAGTTTACATTGCCCGGGGTTTCATTTCGATTAAAGAATAAAATCGATTCAGATCTAAGTTAAAGTATGGACTTCTCTAACAACGTTAATAATACAAAATCAATATTTTACACTGCGTTCTGAGAATGCAAAATTATATTTATAATGATATACAATATCTATACTTCCCCATCTTCAAAAAATAAACTGATGATATCTAATAATTACATTAACAATGTACTACATTTTGGTGACAGTCTCATCTTGGGACGAAATTCTCTTTTTTCTTAGTCCAAAATGACCATGATCCTTTCCTAAGGAAAGAACTGATTAACTAAACAGCCGGTTTAAAAGTCGGTGAACTCCGCCCTTAATCGTCAAATCTGTGATAGTTTGTCTAGTGTCGAACAAGTAAAAACAAATTATCTGTCTCTGCCGTCTGCTTTTGCATTTCCTCTATGATATTCGATATCGATTCAAATAACCGATTATTTATAAGTTTTTTTTACTAATGAATAAATCTAAAAAATATTTAAATAATCGATATCATCGATTATGACTATCGATTCAAATCGACTAATCGCGATTTCAAAATAAAGAAGTGATGAGTGTGATGCCAGTGATCTAAATATCTAAGACGCCAGCAGACGGACACTCAGTACAAAGCTCGTTTAATAACGCATCTGACGTTTTCGTTTTGATATTTCTTAAAACCGTACATTTCAATAGTATTTTTTCTGATTATCCCTTAAATAAACATGCGAATGTTATTTACTTTCTGACTATCCCTTAAATAAACATGCGAATGTTATTTACTTTCTGACTATCCCTTAAATAAACATGCGAATGTTATTTACTTTCTGACTATCCCTTAAATAAACATGCGAATGTTATTTACTTTCTGACTATCCCTTACATAAACATGCGAATGTTATTTACTTTCCAACTATCCCTTAAGTAAACATGTGTATGTTATTAACTTTCTAACTATCTCTTAAATAAACATGCGAATATTATTTACTTTCTGACTATCCCAAATACATGCGAATGTTATTTATTTTTTCTAAAAAATCCCCTAAATTTAGGTGAAAATATCCTGAGATGGGAACCCTGAAACTATGTTATTTTTTCAAGACTGAAAATCGTGACGTGTCGCGCTCTGATTTGCATTCAATGTCACGTGACCAATGGGTATATTTTACGTAAGTATTTCTCAAAAATATTAATTCATTTAAAATCATTTACTCTACGTACCTAGAATTTTGATACTTTTAGCTCACAACTATTCTACATAATAAAATGCATAAGGTATTTTTCTTACTGTCAGCTAGCCTATTAGAAACGTTCAAAATGTAGTCACAATGTCACCTCGGCGACACTCAATGTCCAATAGTTGGCCAAAGAAAAGGTAAATTATTGGGATAGGATAGATGGGACAGATAACTGGGAATACGAACGTTGTTAAAAATACGGGATGCCGTCAGACATGCTGTATCCCACGTCACTGACAATCCCACGTCACTGTCATACTGTATCCCACGTCACTGACATACTGTATCCCACGTCACTGACATACTGTATCCCACGTCACTGACATACTGTATCCCACGTCACTGACATACTGTATCTCACGTCACTGACATACTGTATCCCACGTCACTGACATACTGTATCCCACGTCACTGACATACTGTATCCCACGTCACTGTCATACTGTATCCCACGTCACTGACATACTGTATCCCACGTCACTGACATACTGTATCCCACGTCACTGACATACTGTATCCCACGTCACTGTCATACTGTATCCCACGTCACTGACAATCCCACGTCACTGACATACTGTATCCCACGTCACTGACATACTGTATCCCACGTCACTGACATACTGTATCCCACGTCACTGTCATACTGTATCCCACGTCACTGACATACTGTATCCCACGTCACTGTCATACTGTATCCCACGTCACTGACATACTGTATCCCACGTCACTGACATACTGTATCCCACGTCACTGACAATCCCACGTCACTGACATACTGTATCCCACGTCACTGACAATCCCACGTCACTGACATACTGTATCCCACGTCACTGACATACTGTATCTCACGTCACTGACATACTGTATCCCACGTCACTGTCATACTGTATCCCACGTCACTGACATACTGTATCCCACGTCACTGACAATCCCACGTCACTGACATACTGTATCCCATGTCACTGACATACTGTATCCCACGTCACTGTCATACTGTATCCCACGTCACTGTCATACTGTATCCCACGTCACTGACAATCCCACGTCACTGACATACTGTATCCCACGTCACTGACATACTGTATCCCACGTCACTGACAATCCCACGTCACTGACACACTGTATCCCACGTCACTGACAATCCCACGTCACTGACATACTGTATCCCACGTCACTGACATACTGTATCTCACGTCACTGACATACTGTATCCCACGTCACTGTCATACTGTATCCCACGTCACTGACATACTGTATCCCACGTCACTGACAATCCCACGTCACTGACATACTGTACCCCACATCCCACGTCACTGACATACTGTACCCCACATCCCACGTCACTGACATACTGTATCCCACGTCACTAACATACTGTACCCCACATCCCACGTCACTAACATACTGTACCCCACATCCCACGTCACTAACATACTGTACCCCACATCCCACGTCACTAACATACTGTACCCCACGTCACTAACATACTGTACCCCACATCCCACGTCACTAACATTCTGTACCCCACATCCCACGTCACTAACATACTGTACCCCACATCCCACATCACTAACATACTCTACCCCACATCCCACGTCACTAACATACTGTACCCCACATCCCACATCACTAACATACTGTACCCCACATCCCACATCACTAACATACTGTACCCCACATCCCACGTCACTAACATACTGTACCCCACATCCCACGTCACTAACATACTGTACCCCACATCCCACGTCACTAACATACTGTACCCCACATCCCACATCACTAACATACTCTACCCCACATCCCACGTCACTAACATACTGTACCCCACATCCCACATCACTAACATACTGTACCCCACATCCCACATCACTAACATACTGTACCCCACATCCCACGTCACTAACATACTGTACCCCACATCCCACGTCACTAACATACTGTACCCCACATCCCACATCACTAACATACTGTACCCCACATCCCACGTCACTAACATACTGTACCCCACATCCCACATCACTAACATACTCTACCCCACATCCCACGTCACTAACATACTGTACCCCACATCCCACATCACTAACATACTGTACCCCACATCCCACATCACTAACATACTGTACCCCACATCCCACGTCACTAACATACTGTACCCCACATCCCACGTCACTAACATACTGTACCCCACATCCCACATCACTAACATACTGTACCCCACATCCCACGTCACTAACATACTGTACCCCACATCCCACGTCACTAACATACTGTACCCCACATCCCACGTCACTAACATACTGTACCCCACATCCCACATCACTAACATACTCTACCCCACATCCCACGTCACTAACATACTGTACCCCACATCCCACATCACTAACATACTGTACCCCACATCCCACATCACTAACATACTGTACCCCACATCCCACGTCACTAACATACTGTACCCCACATCCCACGTCACTAACATACTGTACCCCACATCCCACATCACTAACATACTGTACCCCACATCCCACGTCACTAACATACTGTACCCCACATCCCACATCACTAACATACTCTACCCCACATCCCACGTCACTAACATACTGTACCCCACATCCCACATCACTAACATACTGTACCCCACATCCCACATCACTAACATACTGTACCCCACATCCCACGTCACTAACATACTGTACCCCACATCCCACGTCACTAACATACTGTACCCCACATCCCACATCACTAACATACTCTACCCCACATCCCACGTCACTAACATACTGTACCCCACATCCCACATCACTAACATACTGTACCCCACATCCCACATCACTAACATACTGTACCCCACATCCCACGTCACTAACATACTGTACCCCACATCCCACGTCACTAACATACTGTACCCCACATCCCACATCACTAACATACTCTACCCCACATCCCACGTCACTAACATACTGTACCCCACATCCCACATCACTAACATACTGTACCCCACATCCCACATCACTAACATACTGTACCCCACATCCCACGTCACTAACATACTGTACCCCACATTCCACGTCACTAACATACTGTACCCCACATCCCACGTCACTAACATACTGTACCCCACATCCCACATCACTAACATACTCTACCCCACATCCCACGTCACTGACATACTCTACCCCACATCCCACGTCACTAACATACTGTACCCCACATCCCACATCACTAACATACTGTACCCCACATCCCACGTCACTAACATACTGTACCCCACATCCCACGTCACTAACATACTGTACCCCACATCCCACATCACTAACATACTCTACCCCACATCCCACGTCACTGACATACTGTACCCCACATCCCACGTCACTAACATACTGTACCCCACATCCCACGTCACTAACATACTGTACCCCACATCCCACATCACTAACATACTCTACCCCACATCCCACGTCACTGACATACTCTACCCCACATCCCACGTCACTAACATACTGTACCCCACATCCCACATCACTAACATACTGTACCCCACATCCCACGTCACTAACATACTGTACCCCACATCCCACGTCACTAACATACTGTACCCCACATCCCACATCACTAACATACTCTACCCCACATCCCACGTCACTGACATACTCTACCCCACATCCCACGTCACTGACATACTGTACCCCACATCCCACGTCACTGACATACTGTACCCCACATCCCACATCACTAACAAACTCTACCCCACATCCCACTTCACTAACATACTGTACCCCACATCCCACATCACTAACATACTCTACCCCACATCCCACATCACTAAAATACTCTACCCCACATCCCACGTCACTGACATACTCTACCCCACATCCCACGTCACTAACATACTGTACCCCACATCCCACATCACTAACATACTGTACCCCACATCCCACGTCACTAACATACTCTACCCCACATCCCACGTCACCAACATACTCTACCCCACATCCCACGTCACTGACAATCCCACGTCACTGACATACTGTATCCCACGTCACTGACATACTGTATCCCACGTCACTGACATACTGTATCTCACGTCACTGACATACTATATCCCACGTCACTGTCATACTGTATCCCACGTCACTGACATACTGTATCCCACGTCACTGACATACTGTATCCCACGTCACTGACATACTGTATCCCACGTCACTGTCATACTGTATCCCACGTCACTTACATACTGTATCCCACGTCACTGTCATACTGTATCCCACGTCACTGACATACTGTATCCCACGTCACTGACATACTGTATCCCACGTCACTGACATACTGTATCCCACGTCACTGTCATACTGTATCCCACGTCACTGACATACTGTATCCCACGTCACTGACATACTGTATCCCACGTCACTGACAATCCCACGTCACTGACATACTGTATCCCACGTCACTGACAATCCCACGTCACTGACATACTGTATCCCACGTCACTGACATACTGTATCTCACGTCACTGACATACTGTATCCCACGTCACTGTCATACTGTATCCCACGTCACTGACATACTGTATCCCATCCCACGTCACTGACAATCCCACGTCACTGACATACTGTATCCCATGTCACTGACATACTGTATCCCACGTCACTGTCATACTGTATCCGACGTCACTGTCATACTGTATCCCACGTCACTGACAATCCCACGTCACTGACATACTGTATCCCACGTCACTGACATACTGTATCCCACGTCACTGTCATACTGTATCCCATGTCACTGACATACTGTATCCCACGTCACTGTCATACTGTATCCGACGTCACTGTCATACTGTATCCCACGTCACTGACAATCCCACGTCACTGACATACTGTATCCCACGTCACTGTCATACTGTATCCCACGTCACTGTCATACTGTATCCCACGTCACTGACATACTGTATCCCACGTCAATGACAATCCCACGTCACTGACATACTGTATCCCACGTCACTGACATACTGTATCTCACGTCACTGACATACTGTATCCCACGTCACTGTCATACTGTATCCCACGTCACTGACATACTGTATCCCACGTCACTGACAATCCCACGTCACTGACATACTGTATCCCATGTCACTGACATACTGTATCCCACGTCACTGTCATACTGTATCCCACGTCACTGTCATACTGTATCCCACGTCACTGACATACTGTATCCCACGTCACTGACATACTGTATCCCACGTCACTGACAATCCCACGTCACTGACACACTGTATCCCACGTCACTGACAATCCCACGTCACTGACATACTGTATCCCACGTCACTGACATACTGTATCTCACGTCACTGACATACTGTATCCCACGTCACTGTCATACTGTATCCCACGTCACTGACATACTGTATCCCACGTCACTGACAATCCCACGTCACTGACATACTGTACCCCACATCCCACGTCACTGACATACTGTACCCCACATCCCACGTCACTGACATACTGTATCCCACGTCACTAACATACTGTACCCCACATCCCACGTCACTAACATACTGTACCCCACATCCCACGTCACTAACATACTGTACCCCACGTCACTAACATACTGTACCCCACATCCCACGTCACTAACATACTGTACCCCACATCCCACGTCACTAACATACTGTACCCCACATCCCACATCACTAACATACTCTACCCCACATCCCACGTCACTAACATACTGTACCCCACATCCCACATCACTAACATACTGTACCCCACATCCCACATCACTAACATACTGTACCCCACATCCCACGTCACTAACATACTGTACCCCACATCCCACGTCACTAACATACTGTACCCCACATCCCACGTCACTAACATACTGTACCCCACATCCCACATCACTAACATACTCTACCCCACATCCCACGTCACTGACATACTCTACCCCACATCCCACGTCACTAACATACTGTACCCCACATCCCACATCACTAACATACTGTACCCCACATCCCACGTCACTAACATACTGTACCCCACATCCCACGTCACTAACATACTGTACCCCACATCCCACATCACTAACATACTGTACCCCACATCCCACGTCACTAACATACTGTACCCCACATCCCACATCACTAACATACTGTACCCCACATCCCACGTCACTAACATACTGTACCCCACATCCCACATCACTAACAAACTCTACCCCACATCCCACTTCACTAACATACTGTACCCCACATCCCACATCACTAACATACTCTACCCCACATCCCACGTCACTAACATACTGTACCCCACATCCCACGTCACTAACATACTGTACCCCACATCCCACGTCACTAACATACTGTACCCCACATCCCACATCACTAACATACTCTACCCCACATCCCACGTCACTGACATACTCTACCCCACATCCCACGTCACTAACATACTGTACCCCACATCCCACATCACTAACATACTGTACCCCACATCCCACGTCACTAACATACTGTACCCCACATCCCACGTCACTAACATACTGTACCCCACATCCCACATCACTAACATACTCTACCCCACATCCCACGTCACTGACATACTGTACCCCACATCCCACGTCACTAACATACTGTACCCCACATCCCACGTCACTAACATACTGTACCCCACATCCCACGTCACTAACATACTGTACCCCACATCCCACATCACTAACATACTCTACCCCACATCCCACGTCACTGACATACTCTACCCCACATCCCACGTCACTAACATACTGTACCCCACATCCCACATCACTAACATACTGTACCCCACATCCCACGTCACTAACATACTCTACCCCACATCCCACGTCACCAACATACTCTACCCCACATCCCACGTCACTGACAATCCCACGTCACTGACATACTGTATCCCACGTCACTGACATACTGTATCCCACGTCACTGTCATACTGTATCCCACGTCACTGACATACTGTATCCCACGTCACTGTCATACTGTATCCCACGTCACTGACATACTGTATCCCACGTCACTGACATACTGTATCCCACGTCACTGACAATCCCACGTCACTGACATACTGTATCCCACGTCACTGACAATCCCACGTCACTGACATACTGTATCCCACGTCACTGACATACTGTATCTCACGTCACTGACATACTGTATCCCACGTCACTGTCATACTGTATCCCACGTCACTGACATACTGTATCCCACGTCACTGACAATCCCACGTCACTGACATACTGTATCCCATGTCACTGACATACTGTATCCCACGTCACTGTCATACTGTATCCCACGTCACTGTCATACTGTATCCCACGTCACTGACAATCCCACGTCACTGACATACTGTATCCCACGTCACTGACATACTGTATCCCACGTCACTGACATACTATATCCCACGTCACTGTCATACTGTATCCCACGTCACTGACATACTGTATCCCACGTCACTGTCATACTGTATCCCACGTCACTGTCACACTGTATCCCACGTCACTGACATACTGTATCCCACGTCACTGACACACTGTATCCCACGTCACTGACAATCCCACGTCACTGACATACTGTATCCCACGTCACTGACATACTGTATCTCACGTCACTGACATATTGTGTCCCACGTCACTGTCATACTGTATCCCACGTCACTGACATACTGTATCCCACGTCACTGACAATCCCACGTCACTGACATACTGTACCCCACATCCCACGTCACTGACATACTGTACCCCACATCCCACGTCACTGACATACTGTATCCCACGTCACTAACATACTGTACCCCACATCCCACGTCACTAACATACTGTACCCCACATCCCACTTCACTAACATACTGTACCCCACATCCCACATCACTAACATACTCTACCCCACATCCCACGTCACTAACATACTGTACCCCACGTCACTAACATACTGTACCCCACATCCCACGTCACTAACATACTGTACCCTACATCCCACGTCACTAACATACTGTACCCCACATCCCACATCACTAACATACTCTACCCCACATCCCACGTCACTAACATACTGTACCCCACATCCCACATCACTAACATACTGTACCCCACATCCCACATCACTAACATACTGTACCCCACATCCCACGTCACTAACATACTGTACCCCACATCCCACGTCACTAACATACTGTACCCCACATCCCACGTCACTAACATACTGTACCCCACATCCCACATCACTAACATACTCTACCCCACATCCCACGTCACTGACATACTCTACCCCACATCCCACGTCACTAACATACTGTACCCCACATCCCACATCACTAACATACTGTACCCCACATCCCACGTCACTAACATACTGTACCCCACATCCCACGTCACTAACATACTGTACCCCACATCCCACATCACTAACATACTCTACCCCACATCCCACGTCACTAACATACTGTACCCCACATCCCACGTCACTAACATACTGTACCCCACATCCCACGTCACTAACATACTGTACCCCACATCCCACGTCACTAACATACTGTACCCCACATCCCACATCACTAACATACTCTACCCCACATCCCACGTCACTGACATACTGTACCCCACATCCCACGTCACTAACATACTGTACCCCACATCCCACGTCACTAACATACTGTACCCCACATCCCACGTCACTAACATACTGTACCCCACATCCCACGTCACTAACATACTGTACCCCACATCCCACGTCACTAACATACTGTACCCCACATCCCACGTCACTAACATACTGTACCCCACATCCCACATCACTAACATACTCTACCCCACATCCCACGTCACTGACATACTCTACCCCACATCCCACGTCACTGTCATACTGTATCCCACGTCACTGACAATCCCACGTCACTGACATACTGTATCCCACGTCACTGACAATCCCACGTCACTGACATACTGTATCCCACGTCACTGACATACTGTATCTCACGTCACTGACATACTGTATCCCACGTCACTGTCATACTGTATCCCACGTCACTGACATACTGTATCCCACGTCACTGACAATCCCACGTCACTGACATACTGTAACCCATGTCACTGACATACTGTATCCCACGTCACTGTCATACTGTATCCCACGTCACTGTCATACTGTATCCCACGTCACTGACAATCCCACGTCACTGACATACTGTATCCCACGTCACTGATATACTGTATCCCACGTCACTGACATACTATATCCCACGTCACTGTCATACTGTATCCCACGTCACTGACATACTGTATCCCACGTCACTGTCATACTGTATCCCACGTCACTGTCACACTGTATCCCACGTCACTGACATACTGTATCCCACGTCACTGACAATCCCACGTCACTGACACACTGTATCCCACGTCACTGACAATCCCACGTCACTGACATTCTGTATCCCACGTCACTGACATACTGTATCTCACGTCACTGACATACTGTATCCCACGTCACTGTCATACTGTATCCCACGTCACTGACATACTGTATCCCACGTCACTGACAATCCCACGTCACTGACATACTGTACCCCACATCCCACGTCACTGACATAGTGTATCCCACGTCACTAACATACTGTACCCCACATCCCACGTCACTAACATACTGTACCCCACATCCCACGTCACTAACATACTGTACCCCACATCCCACATCACTAACATACTCTACCCCACATCCCACGTCACTAACATACTGTACCCCACGTCACTAACATACTGTACCCCACATCCCACGTCACTAACATACTGTACCCCACATCCCACGTCACTAACATACTGTACCCCACATCCCACATCACTAACATACTCTACCCCACATCCCACGTCACTAACATACTGTACCCCACATCCCACATCACTAACATACTGTACCCCACATCCCACATCACTAACATACTGTACCCCACATCCCACGTCACTAACATACTGTACCCCACATCCCACGTCACTAACATACTGTACCCCACATCCCACGTCACTAACATACTGTACCCCACATCCCACATCACTAACATACTCTACCCCACATCCCACGTCACTGACATACTCTACCCCACATCCCACGTCACTAACATACTGTACCCCACATCCCACATCACTAACATACTGTAGCCCACATCCCACGTCACTAACATACTGTACCCCACATCCCACGTCACTAACATTCTGTACCCCACTTCCCACATCACTAACATACTCTACCCCACATCCCACGTCACTTACATACTCTACCCCACATCCCACGTCACTGACATACTGTACCCCACATCCCACGTCACTGACATACTGTACCCCACATCCCACGTCACTGACATACTGTACCCCACATCCCACGTCACTAACATACTGTACCCCACATCCCACTCACTAAAATACTCTACCCCATATCCCACGTCACTGACATACTCTACCCCACATCCCACGTCACTAACATACTCTACCCCACATCCCACGTCACTAACATACTGTACCCCACATCCCACATCACTAACATACTGTACCCCACATCCCACATCACTAACATACTGTACCCCACATCCCACGTCACTAACATACTGTACCCCACATCCCACGTCACTAACATACTGTACCCCACATCCCACGTCACTAACATACTGTACCCCACATCCCACGTCACTAACATACTCTACCCCACATCCCACGTCACTAACATACTCTACCCCACATCCCACGTCACTGACATACTCTACCCCACATCCCACGTCACTAACATACTGTACCCCACATCCCACATCACTAACATACTCTACCCCACATCCCACGTCACTGACATACTCTACCCCACATCCCACGTCACTGTCATACTGAATCCCACGTCACTGACATACTGTATCCCACGTCACTGACAATCCCACGTCACTGACATACTGTACCCCACATCCCACGTCACTGACATACTGTACCCCACATCCCACGTCACTGACATACTGTACCCCACATCCCACGTCACTGTCATACTGTATCCCACGTCACTGACATACTGTATCCCACGTCACTAACATACTCTACCCCACATCCCACGTCACTAACATACTGTACCCCACATCCCACATCACTAACATACTGTACCCCACATCCCACATCACTAACATACTGTACCCCACATCCCACGTCACTAACATACTGTACCCCACATCCCACGTCACTAACATACTGTACCCCACATCCCACGTCACTAACATACTGTACCCCACATCCCACGTCACTAACATACTGTACCCCACATCCCACGTCACTAACATACTGTACCCCACATCCCACATCACTAACATACTCTACCCCACATCCCACGTCACTGACATACTCTACCCCACATCCCACGTCACTGTCATACTGTATCCCACGTCACTGACATACTGTATCCCACGTCACTGACAATCCCACGTCACTGACATATTGTACCCCACATCCCACGTCACTGACATACTGTACCCCACATCCCACGTCACTGACATACTGTACCCCACATCCCACGTCACTGACATACTGTATCCCACGTCACTAACATACTGTACCCCACATCCCACGTCACTAACATACTGTACCCCACATCCCACGTCACTAACATACTGTACCCCACATCCCACATCACTAACATACTGTACCCCACATCCCACATCACTAACATACTCTACCCCACATCCCACGTCACTAACATACTGTACCCCACATCCCACATCACTAACATACTGTACCCCACATCCCACATCACTAACATACTGTACCCCACATCCCACGTCACTAACATACTGTACCCCACATCCCACGTCACTAACATACTGTACCCCACATCCCACGTCACTAACATACTGTACCCCACATCCCACGTCACTAACATACTGTACCCCACATCCCACGTCACTAACATACTGTACCCCACATCCCACATCACTAACATACTCTACCCCACATCCCACGTCACTAACATACTCTACCCCACATCCCACGTCACTGACATACTCTACCCCACATCCCACGTCACTAACATACTGTACCCCACATCCCACATCACTAACATACTCTACCCCACATCCCACGTCACTGACATACTCTACCCCACATCCCACGTTACTAACATACTGTACCCCACATCCCACATCACTAACATACTGTACCCCACATCCCACGTCACTAACATACTGTACCCCACATCCCACATTACTAACATACTCTACCCCACATCCCACGTCACTGACATACTGTACCCCACATCCCACGTCACTGACATACTGTACCCCACATCCCACGTCACTAACATACTGTACCCCACATCCCACGTCACTAACATACTGTACCCCACATCCCACATCACTAACATACTCTACCCCACATCCCACGTCACTGACATACTCTACCCCACATCCCACGTCACTGACATACTGTACCCCACATCCCACGTCACTGACATACTGTACCCCACATCCCACGTCACTGACATACTGTACCCCACATCCCACGTCACTGACCGTCTTCACGTTGATCTGGTTGTAGGGCGAGAGCGCGAGCTGCTGCGAGCTCTTCTCGTAGGTGCAGTAGTGCTTGCTCCACGTCGTCGTGCCGAAGGCCTCTGCACACACACAATATCACTTCTTGTCTTACAAATATTAATATCCCAGGAGCACGCCTGACAGGTTTCACAGTTGACCTGAATCAGCTAACTGAACCGACGACACGCTATGAGTCAGCCGGCACCCGGCACAGTTAACAACATTCACTGACTGCTGTCCATGGGAAGAATCTCCACTCGTCCCTGGACTGACACCGGGCCGTGTGCCGCCAGGATGTCCCATCGTCTATTGAGCCCCTTTAGGTGATGAATTGTCAAAAATTCTTCCTCAGTGCTCACTTTCGCTATTTGTGCAAAACTGTATGCTGCAGAGTGTAAAGTTGTAAAGTTGCAATGTCGTGTAATTTACAAGCACTAGGATAATGTTAATAAGGCAGCAACTCACTCTTCTCCATGAGGAACAGGTACCCGGCGCGCCCCCCCCCGCCGCCCGCCTCCTCGGCCGCCTCCTCCTCCTTGTTCTGCGCACACACACACACACGTTACGCACACACACACGTTACGCACACACACACACACGCCGCTGCCGCCGCACAGAGCCACACTCACCAGCTGGCGCACCTCCATCATCTTCTTCATGAGTGACTCGGTCTGCTTGCTCATCTCGTCGAAGTTGCTCCGCGTCTGCAAGCGCGCACAGTTAGTGAAGCCACACGCGCCGCATGCGCCGCGCCACTCAACTCACACTCACTCACAACTCACTGAGATTCGTGCGTCGAATTGGTGCTTTTTTGCTTGGCAATAGCGGTCCCTTTCACAAAATTATGTCTGTACAGTATTACTGTCTGTACAGTAGACGATTTAGACTTCCTCTAAATAAGAATCCAGAGCAGCCCGCGGCGCGCGACGCTCGAGCCCTGTGCTAACAGATTCCGAGAACAACAATTGTGTTTTGTTTATGTTATTGTGCTTCGGTAACTCAAGTTTGTGTTTCGTTTCAAGGTTTAGTGTTAAGCTTGTATGTGAATAAACAGTTCACATACCTAAATAATTATATTTAATTTGATCTAAAAATGAGTTTTTGTAACGAACGCCTACAAAACTTCTTCGGACAAATAAAATATGTTCGCACCCGATAGTCTAGTGATAGTGTATTATATTACTTTTCTTGCTCTATAATCTGAGATACAAATCATTGGCGCCGGAGCTGGGTACAGATTGAATCGTGTCCTTTAGAAGTCAATGATCGCTGTCGCCACGCTGACCCGCACCAAGTGGAATGCCCCCGCACACGGCCGGCGCGAGTAGAGCCGCAACGCACTCGCACACTCGCACAGGGCGCGGGAACATGCACGCTGTCACACACTCATACAACCCGGTCAGTACCACGTGTAGGAACACAACGCTGCTGTCGCCGGCCCCGCGGCCGGAGCGCCGCTCGGAGCGCATATAGTCCGCTACTTTCAAATCTTACGATTTTTGCAATTTGCAGGTCAGTATTAGGTTGTACACTACCGTCCAAACGTTTGGAAGCAGCAAGGTAAAATCAAATAAAATAAAACAAAGTCATTTAAATATCAATGTATTGAAAAAAATTAAAATATAAACAAAAACTAATTTAAGCAGAACAAAATTTTTACATACAATATAAAATAAAATAGAATTTTAGCTTCATCAGTGTCCTCCTTTTTCCTTTATTAGCTTCTCGCATATTCTAGGCATTATATTAAATAATTTATTAAAATAATCTTCATCTAATTTGTTCCATTCGCTCTCTAATAGCTTCCACAAATGTTCTGAGCTCGAAGGAGAACGATTTTTCACCTTTCTATCGAGTTCATCCCAAACAAGCTCAATAGGGGAAAGATCAGGTGATTGAGATGGCTATTGCATGATGTTCAAGATTTTTTCATCTTTTTCTTGTTCAAAAAGGTTTGGCACAGTTTAGAAGAATGCTTAGGATCATTATCCTGTTGGAAAATGAATCCAGGACCAATTAGATTTAGTCCACTGGGTACGGCGGAATTTTGGAGAATTTTCAAGTAACCTTCCTTGTTTAGTTTTCCGGTTATCCTCACAAGATTTCCGGGTTTTCCGGACATTTTCCCATTGCTCTATTGTCCAGTTTTCAATTCGACATAAGAAAAATTGACTAGAATGGGCAAAAGCGCACCAAAACTGGACAATAGAGCAATGGGAAAATGTCTTTTGGAGTGACGAATCAAAGTTTCAGATTTTCGGATCTAATAGACGTGTGTTTGTACGCCGATCAAAAGAAGAGAGGGCTTCAGAGGCATGTACTGTGCCTACTGTCAAACATGGTGGAGGTAATGTTATATATACAACATCCCGACACCAACCGTCGGGCAGTAGCCCACCAGACAACACCCGTCTGGTCGGAGGATCCTCCCTTTTCATAGAGGATGAGTGAACTTTACACCCTGTTCCTCATGCCTCTATAATGTCATAGTTTGGGAGTGTTTTGGCAAGAATAAACCCGGAAATCTTGTAAGGATAACCGGAAAACTAAACAAGGAAAGTTACTTGAAAATTCTCCAAAATTCCGCCGTACCCAGTGGACTAAATCTAATTGGTCCTGGATTCATTTTCCAACAGGATAATGATCCTAAGCATTCTTCTAAACTGTGCCAAACCTTTTTGAACAAGAAAAAGATGAAAAAATCTTGAACATCATGCAATAGCCATCTCAATCACCTGATCTTTCCCCCATTGAACTTGTTTGGGATGAACTCGATAGAAAGGTGAAAAATCGTTCTCCTTCGAGCTCAGAACATTTGTGGAAGCTATTAGAGAGCGAATGGAACAAATTAGATGAAGATTATTTTAATACATTATTTAATATAATGCCTAGAATATGCGAGAAGCTAATAAAGGAAAAAGGAGGACACTGATGAAGCTAAAATTCTATTTTATTTTATATTGTATGTAAAATTTTTGTTCTGCTTAAATTAGTTTTTGTTTATATTTTAATTTTTGTCAATACATTGAAATTGAAATGGCTTTGTTTTGTGTTATTTGATTCTACCTTCTACCTTGCTGCTTCCAAACGTTTGGACGGTAGTGTATGTTGATTCAAACATGACTCGCGACCGTAACGAACATGTATTTACAGAAATATAATCATAAGTCATCAATACAACTCTCCAAGTTCGCTATATGTACCTTGTGGGGACGCCAGTGACGTCACGGAGCCTACCAATACACCGCTACTCGGGTATGTTTGGACATTCGTAAAAGACACGGCCTCATCTCTAACATCAACCTAAATATGAGCAATGCAAAATAATTATTTAGATGTAACAAAAAAAACATACATCACGCCTTGTTTCCCCGAAGGGTTAGGCAGAGGTGTACCTATAGTACACCCACATTTCGCCAGGTTTAGATGTAAGTTTACCTTTATGTTGAATCCTGATCTCATTAAAATCTTTACGCAATTAACTGGCTTGTACTTTACAATTGCAACTACTTATCTTCACAATTCATTACAGACGCTTTCGCTGGCCGGATATATTTAGGAGTACGAGTCTCGCAATACTAGCTCCTAAATATACCCGATTATGATGCTCCAACTCGGATATGTAGTCGTTAGAAACTTGGAAATGTTGAAAGCTTCACGCTCCACATATACCCGACCAATCCCAATGCGGAGTTTCCACAAGTTACATTTAGTAAAGACGCCAGTTAGACCGTTGTATTGATGATTGTAATGATCCTGTCGATACATATTTGTTTCGGTCGCGAATCATATTTCAATGAACATATAACGAGACACTGGCGCAAATTGCAAACATCGTGAGACTAGAACGTAGCGGGCTAGCTTAGCGCATCCCCTGATGAAGAGCATAAGTCAGACTCACTGGAAGCTAAGCGTCGTTAGTGTTGTTTAGTTGGACACACACGCGACACGCGACACGCGACACGCAGCACCTACACGGTCGCTGCCGATGCATTCTGGAAAATCTCACCGTGAAACGTTAGGTGAAGTGAGCTGTCAACAGTGCCTACCCCAGCAGCGGGCGGGGACAGCTCGCATCGAGCTCACCTCTCCTCGGCTTCCAGTGAGATTGTTACAGAACGCGGCGCGCGGGGGGCTGGCTCGGGGCGCTGCTCACCCGCTGGATGCGCAGCTGCAGGTCCTTGACGCGCGGCTCGGCGTCGGCGTGCACGTCGTGCGCCGTGTGGTGGAAGGTCCACCAGCCGAACACGAAGCCCAGCAGCGTCTCCACCAGCTCGAACTTCTTGCGCTCCTGCACCGCCTGCAGCTGGAACACGTACTCCAGCGACGCCTGGCAGAAGTCGCGCTCCGCCATGTCCATCGCCGCGTCCGCCTGCGCACACCGCGGGGCTGTACACTCACGAAGGGAAGTAGTAACACATTTGGACGGTTTCAACTTTACATCTCACCACTTTTTCAAACAATTATTGTTTGAATAACATTAATGATTTGTAATCGAAACATCATCGGCGATAATATTAAGATTATTGTAAAATTAACATCAACATCTTTAAGGTGATTTAAAATTAGAATTTCGGCTTTATGTATTCAAATAATCAAATCAAAGAATTCAATTTGTAAGAGGCCCCCCTACCAACTGGCATCTTCTGATCTCTTTGTTTACATGCTCATCTGATACTGTTGGCAGAGACTACTGCAGCTGCAGTAGCGTGGCAGTCCGTGCTGGCAGGTGGGCGCACTTCACCTAAGAACTCTTCATGCGGACAACTAAGTATCATTTTATCAGAACAATTTGTTGACAAGGAGTAGGTGTAGGTATATATTCAGAATGATTTTTTTTTTCATTTCTGAAATGAAGAATTCTACAATCTGTAAGGGCCATAGTAGATGCCATAATTTTAGCATCTAATAGCCGAACGACTGATGAGAGTCGTTCGGTCGCGATCAATTGTATCGGATCGTCCCGAGCGCCTGTCTCTTCCATCCAAATGATTCTATATGCTATAGTGGCGCCGCTGCTCCCGTGCAACCTGCCGCCTCACTCCATCGCGGCGACCGGCATCCTCGCGTGTGCGGAGTGCAGCTAGTGTGGTCTATATTGAACCGAATAGCGACCTCCCAAAACCCTGCCTTCTCATTTGGCAGCAAGTGACGACCCCTGCACCGGCTCAGCCGCCGCGTCGATATAATACCTGGCGAGTGACCACTGCACAAGTGGACAGTTCTCTCCGACGCATGCGCCGCAGTGTCGACCCCTGCACCGGCTCAGCCGCCGCGTCGATATAATACCTGGCGAGTGACCACTGCACAAGTGGACAGTTCTCTCCGACGCATGCGCCGCAGTGTCGACCCCTGCACCGGCTCAGCCGCCGCGTCGATATAATACCTGGCGAGTGACCACTGCACAAATGGACAGTTCTCTCCGACGCATGCGCCGCAGTGTCGACCCCTGCACCGGCTCAGCCGCCGCGTCGATATAATACCTGGCGAGTGACCACTGCACAAGTGGACAGTTCTCTCCGACGCATGCGCCGCAGTGTCGACCCCTGCACCGGCTCAGCCGCCGCGTCGATATAATACCTGGCGAGTGACCACTGCACAAGTGGACAGTTCTCTCCGACGCATGCGCCGCAGTGTCGACCCCTGCACCGGCTCAGCCGCCGCGTCGATATAATACCTGGCGAGTGACCACTGCACAAGTGGACAGTTCTCTCCGACGCATGCGCCGCAGTGTCGACCCCTGCACCGGCTCAGCCGCCGCGTCGATATAATACCTGGCGAGTGACCACTGCACAAATGGACAGTTCTCTCCGACGCATGCGCCGCAGTGTCGACCCCTGCACCGGCTCAGCCGCCGCGTCGATATAATACCTGGCGAGTGACCACTGCACAAGTGGACAGTTCTCTCCGACGCATGCGCCGCAGTGTCGACCCCTGCACCGGCTCAGCCGCCGCGTCGATATAATACCTGGCGAGTGACCACTGCACAAGTGGACAGTTCTCTCCGACGCATGCGCCGCAGTGTCGACCCCTGCACCGGCTCAGCCGCCGCGTCGATATAATACCTGGCGAGTGACCACTGCACAAGTGGACAGTTCTCTCCGACGCATGCGCCGCAGTAGTGAGTGTCGTGTGTAATCGAGCCCTTTCAGGAAGAACGTCATAAGCGACAATTTGCACTTTTTACAGGAAAGGGTTTTTTCTTTCCTAATTAACGATGTTGTCATTTACGAAGATAATTTCTTACAACAATAAAGTCGTGTAAATTTGAAATATAATTTAAGAGTAATCGCGACAAGATGTAAAACTGTCTAATTAAGAGGTTACGAAGAAAAAATAGTTTTGTGATTTTTGGCGCACACGATGTTTTTCCTGAAAAGGCTCGATACGAACGTCCTGCGACGGCGCTACTATATTCCATTTGAAATAAGATTAGAAATGTAACCAAACCTTTTGTACAGCCCGTCCTACCTATTTTGACTTCTATTGCGTCGGTGGCATCACAAATGTAACCAAACCTTTTGTACAGCCCGTCCTACCTATTTTGACTTCTATTGCGTCGGTGGCATCACAAATGTAACCAAACCTTTTGTACAGCCCGTCCTACCTATTTTGACTTCTATTGCGTCGGTGGCATCACAAATGTAACCAAACCTTTTGTACAGCCCGTCCTACCTATTTTGACTTCTATTGCGTCGGTGGCATCACAAATGTAACCAAACCTTTTGTACAGCCCGTCCTACCTATTTTGACTTCTATTGCGTCGGTGGCATCACAAATGTAACCAAACCTTTTGTACAGCCCGTCCTACCTATTTTGACTTCTATTGCGTCGGTGGCATCACAAATGTAACCAAACCTTTTGTACAGCCCGTCCTACCTATTTTGACTTCTATTGCGTCGGTGGCATCACAAATGTAACCAAACCTTTTGTACAGCCCGTCCTACCTATTTTGACTTCTATTGCGTCGGTGGCATCACAAATGTAACCAAACCTTTTGTACAGCCCGTCCTACCTATTTTGACTTCTATTGCGTCGGTGGCATCACAAATGTAACCAAACCTTTTGTACAGCCCGTCCTACCTATTTTGACTTCTATTGCGTCGGTGGCATCACAAATGTAACCAAACCTTTTGTACAGCCCGTCCTACCTATTTTGACTTCTATTGCGTCGGTGGCATCACAAATGTAACCAAACCTTTTGTACAGCCCGTCCTACCTATTTTGACTTCTATTGCGTCGGTGGCATCACAAATGTAACCAAACCTTTTGTACAGCCCGTCCTACCTATTTTGACTTCTATTGCGTCGGTGGCATCACAAATGTAACCAAACCTTTTGTACAGCCCGTCCTACCTATTTTGACTTCTATTGCGTCGGTGGCATCACAAATGTAACCAAACCTTTTGTACAGCCCGTCCTACCTATTTTGACTTCTATTGCGTCGGTGGCATCACAAATGTAACCAAACCTTTTGTACAGCCCGTCCTACCTATTTTGACTTCTATTGCGTCGGTGGCATCACAAATGGCAGCTGCAGTCAACAGTTGGTATTGTAACCACGTTTTTGCTTTTAATGCCGTCCTTATGCCTACGGAATAGAAGACAAAATCGGTTGAACGGACTGTTAAATAGATACACTTAAATTTATAATCTTGTTTCAAATGGAGTAGGTATAGCTGTTTCTTAACTTAAAATATATTTTTTTGGATAGTTTTGTTTAAAACACAAGCATAAACTCACGCCTTTTTTCCGTGAGGTAGGCAGTAACTACAGAACACCACCTATACAATAAAATATATTTTAAGTTAAACTACTCAGAGCTTGGCTGTCACGCACTCTCGACAGATGGCGCTCCCATCGACAAGTTGCCGAGGTAGCGGCGGGCAGCAGCGCGCAGTGCGAGCAGAACCATTACAACGAGACGAGGTGCGGTGGACGTGTGTCGTGTGTGCATGGAGCCACGCTGTACCACGTATAGGTACAACGACGCTACACGGGGCGGGTTGAGGCGAGCGCGCGTGCGCGAGTGGCAGCGGCGCCGGGGGAGTGCTCGGGTCGGCAGATACCTCTTGGAACACAGCCTCTGGTTTCTTGGTGGAGAGCGAGAGCGTGCGCTCCTGACTCTGGCAGAACTTCGCAGTCTTCTTGTCGAATTTCTTCTTCCCCTCCTGCAACATGGACGCGTCGGTTAGAGTAGAGACTCATGTATGGTGACGTGTGGCGCGCGCGCCACGGCGCTGATCTATTCTGACGAGCTAATTTGGTCGCGGTGCCCCGGCTTAGTTACTGCGACCAATGCGGTTCGCGCGCGGTTGGTCACCGTGCTAACCTAACCTCTAACCCATTTGGTCGCGGTGCTAGTTACAATTCCAAGCTAAGCTACACTTGAACATCACGCAGGTCGCTAGCCGCACGGCGCGTCTCAGTTAACAGGCTAACTAGTTGGCTGCGACATGTCACCGTATTACCAAACCAATGTTCTCACTGACAGTCCCAGCACGAGGTGAACTAGACTGACAGGTCATACGACTTACAGTTGTGGACATGTCTTGTTGGGGCTGTACACTGGTACAGTAACGACGTGGTGGTGGTTACCTTGACGGCGCCGATGTGCTCCTTGCGGAAGCGCTCGAGCGGCTGGATGATCTGCTCGTGCGCGCGCCCCAGCTGCAACACAACACGTGAGTGAGTCACGACCTCGTCTCTACTGCCGCATCCGGCAGGCGGCTGCCCGCGGACTGCAGCTCGTAACATAACATAACATGCCTCAGAACAAACACCAAAACAGAATCACTTCCTGTCGTGGAGTTTAAGAAAGTATTAACAATTGGACATGATATCCATTGAGGCACAGTTACACTTGTAATCAAAGTCATGTCATTTGGTTCAACTTCAAATCGGTTCTTTTTCTATTTTGTGAATGTGAGAATATTTTAGGCCATAGACACTCCGATTTGTTGAACATTTTCTATTTTGTTAAGTACCCAGTAGTTGTTTGGTGCCCACACAGATACGCATACACTGTGCCCATGCCTATTAACAGTCTAGTCTGGCGCCCACACAGATACGCATACACTGTGCCCATGCCTATTAACAGTCTAGTCTGGCGCCCACACAGATACGCATACACTGTGCCCATGCCTATTAACAGTCTAGTCTGGCGCCCACAGAGATACGCATACACTGTGCCCATGCCTATTAACAGTCTAGTCTGGCGCCCACACAGATACGCATACACTGTGCCCATGCCTATTAACAGTCTAGTTTGAAAGCATTGTAAGAAATCTATTAATTAGAAGAATCTATTAAGAAGAAGTAGTTCGCGTAGAAGTCGTAAGATACACAATAATATAATTATAAAATAACAGCCGCTTTTAATAAAACTCTCTCGCCCGCCCGCTCTATTACTTCGTTTTCGCTTAGCATTCTTGATGACTTTTTCTTTTTCCTCGGCTCCTAAGGGTCGTAGCGTGATGTTAAATAGCCTATAACATAGCCATCCTCAAGAATTGGGTTACCAAATGCAAAAATCATTTTTCAAATCCGACTTTTTGTTCACAATTTCATGGGTTTTAATTATTTTCGCGGAACCCTAATTCTTTTTCTAAAATAAAAGTAGCCCAAGTTACTCCTTATAACATTAGCTATCTGCCAGTGAAAGTCCCGCCAAAGTGTGTCGCGCCGTTTTGGAGAGCAGCCGGAATAAACATATAAACAGACAAAAAAAATTAAAAATTGTTTTTTTTTGTTTTAAGTATTAGTAGAGTTTCAAGTTAATCTGACAGAGCGTTAACAATTTTCCTTGCTTACTTTGACACCCCCTAAATCCTCCGTGAGGGGTTGTTTTAAAAAACTAAAAGCGATAATTTTCATTATTTACTGAGGCAAATTTTGTCAAGTTTCAAGTGTATTAACCAAATAAATAAGATTTTTCATATTAACTGTATCCCCTCTTTTCACCCCCACAGGGGTGGAACTTTGAAAAGTCATTTTGGATTTTTCCATAACATATACTTATGAAAGATTTTTTATACCAATTTTTGAGTTAATCAAGCTACGTAGCAAAATCCCCCCTTAAAAATCTAATAACCCCTTTTCGCCCCACCAGGGGTCGATTTAAAAAAAAAACAAAATCTTATTATTATTTATTTTCTATCAAAAGTATTTAATACTGAGTTTCGAGTTAATTGGACCGCGCGTTAAAATTCATCCATGCAAACTTTAACACCCCTTTTTTTTTGTGGATGGGAAATCATCAAATGACTTCTCCCGCTCTGGGCGGAGCGGGAGGGCGTGTCAGACTTTTACTGACTAAAACCCACCTGTGTTCCTTCTGTTGCCTGTGCCGGGGCCACGGTAACTCTTTCGAACATCCCGCAACCCTAGCTGGCATCGGCCCTAGCGGACCCCGTCAATAGTGCTGACATCTATTTGAGGCGCGCGTGGAACACAACGCGCCGTCGACTCGGGCTTGGTCCTTACCGGACGGCGAGCTACCCATTGCTCGCCGTCCGCAAGCCCGCGCCTACGGTGGCCGGGAATCGGCTGTCAATTCCCGACGCCCAGGGCGTCTCCTGCGGCGACTAGGGGCGTGAGGGCGCAAAGCTTGCCTCTCCCTCACGCGTTCCGCCTCCTCCTTCGCGAGCATTACTGCTTCGCAGAAGGAGGTAATGAACACCCCTAAACTCTCCTTTGAGAGGTAGTTTTAAAAACCTAATAGTGAGAAACTTTATTGCTTACTTAGGCAAATATTCGTGCCAAGTTTCAAGTTTATAAGATTTTGAAATGAATAAGATTTTTCATTTAAACTGTATCCCCGCTTTACACCCCGACAGGGGTGGAATTTAAAAAATACGTTTAAGATATTTCCAAAACTTGACTCAAAGATTATTTTTACAATTTTCGAGTTAATCAAGCCACGCAGTAAAATCCTCCCCTGTAAAATTGATTACCCCTTCTCACGTCGTCAGGGGTAGATTTTCGAAAACCCTGATACAGGTTACTCTTTATTTGGGATCTTAAGTATAAATACTGAGTTTCGAGTTAATCGGACTGCGCGTTATAATTCTTCTATATAAACTTTTACACCCCCCAATCCCCCTCTTGAATAAAAAATTACAATGTTCATTATTTACTTAGATAAGTATTCGTGCTATGTTTCAAGTTTATTAACTCAAGGAATAAGATTTTTCATACAAACGAAACTCCCCTGTTCACCCACTTATAGGTCGAATTTAGAATAACCCCTTCTTAATGCTCCCCTACATTAAAAAATGAAGCCGTGTGCAAACTTTCACGTTCCTAGTCCCAGTAGTTTCGGCTGTGCGTTGATATGTCAGTCAGTCAGTTTCTCCTTTTAAGAAGATGAAATATTTTTAATTTGATTCAGCTGAATGTTGTACTGTATTGTGGAAGTGGACAAAAATTCAGGGCCCTCGGAATCTCACGAAGCTGGGTCTTATGGGCACAGCATTACATTTCAGCACACTGCGCATGTGACCAACTGTATCTGCGGTCTCCACTAGGTCAAGGGGTTCCGAAGTCATTAAGTCTTGCCATTGGCGAAAATAGTGAATGTTGTCCTTTTGTACCCGTGTAAGTCCTAAGTTGCTCAACAATGTATAACAGGCTCGTTAAAAGTTATAAGCGCCGCACGGGTAAGTAGTACGCATGCGCGCGACCCGCGTCGTGCACCCGACGAACTAGTTCGTTACGTTTCGCAAAGGAGAGTTCAGCAGGAGAAAAAGTAGATATGTTTAATGTAAAGAGTGAGGTGGTATAACGTGTTCAGTAGTAGACAGCAACTGAACAGTAACACTGGGAATACACGGCATATTTTTTCATCAGATTATCCTAATTAAGTTTTTGGAGAGGATTTCACGGCGTGTCTGGATTAAGTCAAAGTAATCTAAGCATTAAATGACGAAACACATGATTGAAGATTTTTCAAAAATCAATCCCTTTCAGGGTGAAAAAAGCAGTTTATATGACATTTTTATTTTTCCTTTCATCAATAAATTAATAATAAGTTAAGGTGGCGTTCTGTAGTTTCTGCCTATCCCCATGGGAAGAAGGCGTGAGTAATAATAAGTAAAAGGATCTTAATCATTAATTTTCCAAAACTACCGGTTAAAAGGGGTGGAGGGGGTGTTAAATTTTATAAACTACTCAAAACAAAATAGGGCCCACCCCTAGTTATTTTAGAATTTTGTCTAAGAATAAATAATTAGGTTAGCATTTGTGAAGTAAAGCACTAAACTTTATTCTTGACATGTGTATGGGTCCTTATCAATGTTTCGAGCGTCAATTTTAGCGTTGAATTCAAGTGAGTAGACAGAAAAAGTGAAGTGCTTGAAAAAACATTTATTGCACAAATTTTGCCACTTGTGTTCTCAGTCCGATTCTAAGCGTTGACGCTACCTGTCACTTTCTGTTACAGCTTTTTTTTATTTCGGTGTTAATCGTGGATACTATGCCTGGTTTTTGTCGTCATATGGACTTGGAAAGCGCAGCAAGAGCTGTTGCTATGCTTCAGGAGGGAGGATCTCAGAGATCTGTAGCAATACTTCTCGGTGTGTCGCGACGAGCTATCCGAAACGTGTGGGAACGCTTCCAGGAGACCGGGAGTGTAGCTAGGAGGCCTGGATCAGGAAGAATCAGAGCCACAACTTCCCAGGAAGACCGGTACATTAGGTTAACTGCACGACGAAAGCGTACTGTAACTACCCGGGCCTTACAAAACCGGCTGCGGCAATCTACTGGTACCAGAGTCAGCGATCAGACCATACGTAATCGTCCCCACGAAGATGGTCAACATTCCCCAGTGCGTGCTGTTCGACTCAAACTGACAAGAGCCCATCGACAGCGCGGTTAAGGTACGATCACGAGTATTTGAACTGGACAATAGATAACTGGAGGGCTGTACTCTTTACAGACGAATATAAGGTCAAGATTTTCAGTGATGATAAACGAATCCGCGTGTGGAGGAAACAAGGTGAACATTTTACAGCACCATGCATCTACGGAACAGACCGTTTTGGGGGCCCAAGTGTTATGGTATGGGCGGGAATAAGCTTGGTAGGCAAAACAGAGCTGGTAATTCTGGATGAGGGTACTGTAACCGCCCCCAGTTACGTTGAGCAGGTAATCCAACCTCATGCCATCCCATTTTCACAAAGAGCCCACTCTTTGCTGGCTTTGTTTTTATGCATGACAATGCTCCCGCACATACGGCTCGTGCCACACAAAAAGCACTTTCTGAGGCCAATATCACAGTTTTGCCATGGCCAGCTATGAGTTCCGACCTCAACCCCATCGAGCACTTATGGGATCAATTGAAAAGAAGCCTTAAAGAAAACTACAGCCATGTTAACAGGCAACAGGAGCTCATAAACGCGCTAAAACTCTGTTGGGAACGAATTCCGGAACAAAATGTTACCCATCTTACCGAAAGTGTACCATAAGAATAAGAATAAGAAACATTTATTTGCAGAAAATACAGGTGTTACCAGTTGTAAAAAAAAATGGTGGTTTAAAATGTACAGTCCATATTTTGCCTGTTTAGGGCATGCAAATCCTAATTTTACATTAATACTTAAGTAAGTTCTTATTTTAAATAAGATATACAGAATATCCAAAAAATACCTATATTCTAATATAATTTTTAAAATTAAGGTAAATTTTAAGTTAACTACAATAAACTATATACAGTACACACAACAAAAGTTAAGTAATAACATTTTTTCTTTATGTACCTACCCAACAAAAATTCTTTAAAGTTAAGATAAAAAATAGATACGCCATAAAACATTAGGAAGCTTAAAAAAAATTATTTATGTTGTAGAAATTCTTGTAAACTATAAAAACAATTTTCTATTAGCCATTGACGCAGTTTAATTTTAAAATATTTAAATGGGAGCTCCCTTATGATCTTAGGTAATTTATTAAAAATTGTTATGCACATATGATAAACATTCTTTTTAATTAGATTTGTATTACAAAAAGGAACTAAAATTTTTGTTACATCTCTTGGTCTCTGTTTAGTGTAATTTTCACCTTTGAATCTAAAGAATTCATTATGTTTTCTCACAAAAACCGATACTTCAAACAAGTACATGCCGGTCAAGGTCAATAGTTTTAGTTTTTTGAATAAATGCCTACAAGATTCAAGTGGACCGACACTGCATATAGCTCATACACATTTCTTCTGTACAATAAATGTCTTATCATTGTCTGTTGAATTGCCCCATATTATTAGACCGTATCTTAATATTGATTCAACATACCCACTAAGTATATGCTATGCGGGCTGTTTTTACGTCTGATACAATACGAAGCTTTTTTAATGCATACACAAATCTATTTAGTTTACTGCATACGGTGTTAATGTGTTCTTTCCACCAGACAGGCTCAGAGAGCGTATACAGAGCAGAGGAGGCCCCACTCGCTACTAATCATAACATTGTTAATCAAGTGGTTACAAAAAAAGGGCGATAGACTAAGTTCATTTTTCAAGTTAATTTGAGTTTATTTCCTTAAAAAGTGCTTTCTTTGTGTAAATCGATCAAAATAAACAAATTTTACACTTGACTAAGTTTAAACAATTTTTAAATCCCTACTCCAAACACATACCTATATCCATAAAAACCACTTTATTATTAATAGTTTTAAATAACAGCCTAAAAACTTGGTGGGCCCTATTTGTTTTGAGTAGTTTAGGAGAAAATAAGAAATTCACGCGGATGAAGTCGCGGGCACAGTGCTGGTATAATAAAAAAAGTAAAAAAAATCTATAAGCCCAATTTTTTTTTGAGATAGGTTTGCTCTTGACTCTAGTCTAGGTCAGAGATGACAGAGACAAAGTCGACGACTGCGACTGCGTAAAAAGTGAACTTTAAAAAAGATGGAAACAAGATGACCTATTTTGTCTCCAAACAATCTCATGCTTAGGTCTTCATTATTCAATTTAAGAATATGCCTTTAATATATTCAGTGACACTCGCGCAATAAAGACGAATTTAACGACATATCATTCATCAAAATTGGTTCAGCCGTTTAGTAGTTACGAACATAGGGACGGACATACATACATACTGGTCAAATACATAACCCTCCTCTCTCTCTCTCATTTTTTGGCTTCGCCGCAGTCGTATAATAAGTAACAGTAACGTAAAAATCAGACGTATATCGAGTAAATACGATCCGATAGTCTGATCAGACAATCGGAAACAAAATCGCTCGTGTATCGAGTAAATACGATCCGATAGTCTGATCAGACAATCGGAAACAAAATCGGACGTGTATCGAGTAAATACGATCCGATAGTCTGATCAGACAATTGGAAACAAAATCGGACGTGTATCGAGTAAATACGATCCGATAGTCTGATCAGACAATCGGAAACAAAATCGGACGTGTATCGAGTAAATACGATCCGATAGTCTGATCAGACAATCGGAAACAAAATCGGACGTGTATCGAGTAAATACGATCCGATAGTCTGATCAGACAATCGGAAACAAAATCGGACGTGTATTCCCAGTCGAACTCGTCCGTTATGAGCTGTTGTCAACACACGGATGTTTGTGTGCCGAGTGTGTGGCGCCACGTAAGGACGTCTCCTTGTTAGTGTGTGCCGTTTGTATACATGTGTATGTGACATTCAGAAGTCAGCAAGCGGTAAGCGCGCCTGTGCCGGGGAGCGGCCGCTGCGAATTCACACCGCGAGAAACATCGGCAGCGCGCTAGTTTTCTCAATTGGCTGCAATTTGGATGGAAATGAAAAAAATTGGGCACTGTTTTCACGGAAAGTGTATTTAAAGGTGTACATTTATGACATCCAGTCGAAAGAATTATATCGGTCAAATGACCACCTCATGACTCGTCAAAACGTAGGGAACAACCGATTTTTTTTTCGCGATTTCGAGTTTGGTCCCATAGTAAAAGTTGTTCATAATTATGAGTACAATGACCCCTTGAGAGGTTAACGGTGATTAAAATTACACCTTGTATAGTTCAGCGTTTTTGCAAAATCAACCCCTAAGGGGATGTAAAATAGGGGTTGGTTTTAAAAATCACAAATAATATTAAAATTTTGTGGAGGTACCTCTTTTTAAGAGATTTAAGGGATTGGAAATGTAGTCATAGTTCGTATCTTGACTTCTTGCGGTAACATTTTAGTCTTTATTTTTAAACCAACTTCAAAAAAAGGAGGAGCTTCTCAATTCGGTTGTATGTTTTTTTTTTAATATAGGATCTATGAGGAATTGAGGCAACTCCTCAAATATTATAGGCATACAATAGCGATTTTGGTATTTTCATCAACAAGTCAAGCATTTGCATTCAGAAAGTATCATTTGGTGAAGTGGAACTGATGAAGAAGACCACAGATGGCCACGGGAGATCCTCAATGATAAGTATTTCACGGGTGGCGAAAAGTTATCTCAATTAAGATAGTTAAGCGACTATGACGAAGCAAATTTAAATAAATGGTTCTGATGAAAATGGTACCATCGAAATGATCTGACGATGAAGCCGGAAGGTGGGCATTGGAACTCCGTAATATAACAATGTATCCTAGCCATGTTTGGGCTTATTAGAATTGTCATGAGATGCACTCTGGCTATAAATAATTTTAATGGTGCTTTTAATTGCATCAATTACTTGAGTCGTATGTTGTGTGTGGTCTTGATTGTCAGAAGACAGATTTCGTTAACAATCTGTCGTCGTGTGGTTGATTTAATAAATTTGTTGGCGATGGCGTCCAAACCTGATAAAACTACGTCTTCCAAACTTCTGACACGACTTAGCGCGACATATATCTGCCATTTTGCAAAGTTTATATTTGAAAGGGTAAACTCCTGAGGTGATCGCATATAAATTTGGTCAAATTTTGATGGGTGGTTTTTGAGTTAGCCCCAATAAATACGTTTTTTTTTTCATTTAGTGTATGTTGATGATGTTATAATAACTTCCTGTCACTGTTATTTACTTAACAAGTAGTAATAAAAAGTGGAAAATAAAAACTTACTTATTTATAAATAAAAAAAACAACCGACTTCCAAGAATAACGCTACAAAGTGAAAAATAACTTTAATTTCGGAAGTCGATGGCAAAAAATGAAAATATTAAACCAAAGACATCAACTTCCAAAATTAAAGTTATTTTTCACTTTGTATTTTTTTTTTTTACTCTGTTGTTATTTTTTATAAATAAGTTTTTGTGGAAATCGGTCCACTCGGTCAAAAGTTATTTATTATTTGTTATTAGAGCGTGACCGGCATAATTTCAGTAAGTAAACAAGTCCGCCCGCCGCGTCTGTCTGTGTGAACGCGATAAACACAAAACTACCGAACGGATTTTCATCCAGTTGTCACCAACGAATGGAATGATTCATGAGGTAGGTTTATGTGTATAATTCATTAAGGTTTGTATAAATTGGCTGAAATATGATGATATGATGATTGTTGAAGATGTCGGAAAAAAACATGCCAACTGGGAGCTTTCTGGCGTGCGCTGCGCAAACCAATAGAGTATTACGAAACATAGGGTACTTTTAATCCCAGTAGTACGTTCCCGTGGGATATTTTCCGACATCCACGCGGGCGAAGCCGCGGGCAAAAGCTAGTAGGCACATAAAAGGCAATTTCAATGTCAAAAGTTACAAGAAAACAGAATTGATTCTAGTTGCCGCGTCCGAAAGATAATGATGTAGGTATGTAGTTTCGTATGGAGAAGAATGGGCAAGAACTTAGTAGTCGCGAGGGGTGAGTAGTTGCTCAATACAATAAAATGTCGAACACGGTCGCCGCAGGCGCCTCGCCTGCAAGCTATGTGCATGTCGAACACGGTCGCCACAGGCGCCTCGCCTGCAAGCTATGTGCATGTCGAACACGGTCGCCACAGGCGCCTCGCCTGCAAGCTATGTGCATGTCGAACACGGTCGCCACAGGCGCCTCGCCTGCAAGCTATGTGCATGTCGAACACGGTCGCCACAGGCGCCTCGCCTGCAAGCTATGTGCATGTCGAACACGGTCGCCGCAGGCGCCTCGCCTGCAAGCTATGTGCATGTCGAACACGGTCGCCACAGGCGCCTCGCCTGCAAGCTATGTGCATGTCGAACACGGTCGCCACAGGCGCCTCGCCTGCAAGCTATGTGCATGTCGAACACGGTCGCCACAGGCGCCTCGCCTGCAAGCTATGTGCATGTCGAACACGGTCGCCACAGGCGCCTCGCCTGCAAGCTATGTGCGAGCCAGGATCCAACCAAACACGGACGTTAGCGATACTAAATACAGAATGTCTCAATTTCTAAAATAAACGGTATCTTTCTAATTAACACACTGATGGCGGAAGTGGCTCTGCGGGCTGCTCTCATCTCAATACAACAAACTCGATATTCAAAACCGAGAGCAAAAATACAGGTTGGATAAGAACGAAATGATACGAACACATCAAGTCATTGAGAGCAGTTTTACTTTCGTCTGCGCATGCGCGCGCGCGGCGCTGCGGGCGGGACTCGATACACACACACACACACCATTCAACTAACTTGTAAGTATAATTTAATTGAAGGCTAACAAAATCCGGGGCGCAACGCCGCGGCGGCCAAGCTAGCTGCAGCAGATACGAGCTTCTTTACCACGAGACGAGACGCCGCTAGCCGCATTGTCAAGCCAGCTAGTTGAACCGGTGTACGTGCCTCCGGCGACAACGACTCGTCACGGGCGCATTGTGCGGCGCGCGCTGTGGGCCGGCGGGACGCGTGACGTGCGTCCGGCCGGCCGGCGCGTCGCTCACGTAATGCTGCACTAATTATGTCAACGCCCTCATTAGCATGCATCCCGCGAGGCGCGCGACGTGGACGTGATCGTCGGCTAGCGGCATCTGAAGTGTTCCTGAAGGTCGGCGCTTGTTTACCAACAAGGCGCCAGCGCGTCGCCCCACACCCGACACACTCTGAAGGTCGGCGCTTGTTTACCAACATCGCCCCGCACCCGACACACACTATGTCTGACGCTGCGTGTCCACGGACTCAACGTAGACGTGACGTACACGCACTAGTTTTCCTTGACATTGAACGGAATGATCAAAAGTAGCGCAAATGGCTTAAATATATCTTCCGCTGTCCGTTGATCTTAGAAACTCGTTCACAATTTGCACGAAGGCCACACGAACGTAACCGCACAGACGCTACTCGATATAAACCATATCATAATTCATATACAAACCTAAAACAAGATATCAAAGTTTGCATGAAATATTTATTTTACAAGTATGCAAGGGTGCGGCAGACTGATTACCGAGCTAAAGCATCCTCTCCGATGAGGGCACGCGACGAACGCCAGCCAGCACGGCTGTGAGCTGGTCGCCATGAGGGATGAAGACTCAGCGATCATTGTGGCGGTGATCGTTACAGTAACTGGCATTTCATGAGGTACAGCCAAGAGGCTCGACGACACCTGGGAGGCTCTCGTCAGGTTAGGTTGGGTACATGAGGTATAGCCAAGAGGCTCGACAACACCTGGGAGGCTCTCGTCAGGCAGTTGAACATACACAGACCGCGGCACTCCTGTAGCCAAGACAAGCAACTCGTGTTTGTTTGTTACGCGACATCTTACTTCGCCCATTCAGAACCGATTTTAACTAAACTTTTTCGATAAAAGGGTACCTATAACTCAAGGAGTCCCATGCTAATTTGATGAATGTCTGATGAAGATCTTCGGGGCTACAGAATGATAGGAATTCTTTAATGAATGACTGTAAACCTCCTGCGACTGTTGAGCGCTAGTCAATGTATTGCTGAAGACAGCACACAAGTTGAAAATAATTATCATTATTATCTGCGTATCCTTTTCCCAACTATGTTGGGGTCGGCTTCCAGTCTAACCGGATCTAGCTGCATACCAGTATGTTACATGGAGCGACTGCCTATCTGACCCCCACAACCCAGTTACTTGGTAACACGATAACTCTTGAAAATAAATATACATTACCTACCTACAAAAAATATGGAGGCGCCGATGTATGCTGTTCTAATAGGTAGGGGAAAAAGTTTCTTCGCATTTTTTAAGAAAATTCAAAACATTTTTTAATATAGTTTATTCACATTTAACTAAAGTATGTAGATACCATTTTGTTCGATAACTTTTTGCCATCTTGTAGGTAGGGACATGATCCCATTGCTATAGAAATTTTGGGACTTCTGATCAAAATACCGCGATAAGTGGTTTTGGCAGTCCTCTCGTGATGTTAACCTGACACTGCCTAAAGAATTCTGAAGAGACCGAAACAGGTGGAAAACTGAAGGTGCAAGGTCAGGACTATACGGCGGATGCATTAACACCTCCCAGCCAAACTCTCTTAATTTTTGCTGAGTGGCTAAAGATGTGTGAGGTCTAGCGTTATCATGATGAAAAACCACACCCCTTCTGTTGATTAATTCCGGCCGCTTTCTCTCAACTTCTTGCTTTAATCTCATCAGATGTTCGCAGTAGAGTTCAGAATCGATGGTCCTGCCTGGTGGTAACAGCTCATAATGAATAATGCCCTTCCAATCCCACCACACACACAGCATCACCTTGTTGCGAGTTAACCCGGGTTTCGCCACAGTCTGTGAAGCCTGACCGGCCTTTGACCACGACCTTTTTCGCACGTTCTTGTCTTACGTGATCCACTTTTCATCACCAGTTATCAGCTTCTTTAAAAATGGTTCGGTTTCATTACGTCGTAATAAAGAATCACAAATGAGTACACGGTTCATTAGGTTTCTTTCAGTGAGCTCGTGAGGTACCCAAATATCGAGCTTTTTTGTGTACCCAGTTTTTTTCAAATGCGCCACAACTGTTTTGTGGTCAATTCCCTGTTCTTCAGCTACGTCGTAAATACTGATATGCCGATCTTGCTCCACTTTTTCAAAAATGGCATCCATTTTATCCGTAATAGACCAGAGCAACGTGCATCTTTGATGTCAACATTTCCGGATTGAAAACGCTTAAACCAAATTTGTGCTACTCTCACAGACACTGCACCAGGTCTATAAACATCGCAAATTTTTTTCGCGGCTTGCGTTGCATTTTTACCTTTTTTGTAGTAAAATTTTAAAATGTATCGAATTTCTTCATTAGATTAGACTTCATCTTGACAGTACGAAAAACAAATGAAAATCACACATTTTCTTATTTTGAATTTGGAATTATGTTCTTTAAAATTTAAACCTTCAATGATACCAAAACCAGCCAGATACAAATAGTATAGCCAAAGAGATTTTATTACAAGTTCATACATACTATAATGCGAAAAGACTTTTTCCCCAACCTAATATGTGTGTTATGTGTTGATGTTCGTGTGAGTGGTGGTACTGACCATGCGGTCCCGCTCGTCCTCGATGGTGCGGATGAGCGTGGCGAAGTGGTGCAGCGAGCGGCTGATGACGCGCTCGTCCTCCGTCATGGAGGCGCCGATGCACGCGAATTCGAACTGCTCCATGCTGGTCGCCAGCGCCATCTGCGCCGCGCCCAGACCTGCACAGAACACGCGCATGAGACCGCAGCAACTACGCTGGATGCGCCGCGCGACCGGCGCAACACCACTGACGCACGTTCTGTATGTACACGTAGACATGTATCGCAGCCACGTACTCCACCGGCGATGGGCAGTAGGTAGGAACTGCGAAGCCCAGTAAACTCGGAACACCTGTGACTCGGGTCGCAGGGCGCCATGTCATTGATGGAAGAAAGAATCGTTCTTGAACTCATCATTAAAGAGCTTCAATATGATGACTAAATACGTCACTCGCCAGAAAGTATTGTGTGAAGAATATTATTTACTTTAGAAGAGTGAGAACTTTGTTTACGTTTGAGTGGGTTAAAGTTAAAACTACAACCATTAATTAAAGCATTTTACATAACTAAGCAAGTAGGTATTTATTTATTTTCAAAGGTACAAAGAGCGTCTGTTCATCATGCAAGAGCCGTTGAACATGGCCTAACTCAACAACGACTCGTCGTGCTGCTCCTTGCCTCTGCCACCACGCTCAGGAGTCAGGCTCACTGCTCAGCACAAGCTACTCCTTGCCTCTGCCACCACGCTCAGGAGTCAGGGCTCACTGCTCAGCACAAGCTACTCCTAAAATGAACAATCCGTCAGTGTACGTACGAAGATGATGCAGCATCTTCTTAGAGACGCTTGTCAATCAAAGCATAAACGTTATTTATATAATATACCTAAACATTTCATTATTGTTTAGACAAGGCTCGCTTTGTGCCGCACAAACTTTAGTGCAGGCACAGAACATATGCTGCAGGTGCCGCCGCGTACAATGAGTCGTCTTGTAATATTTACATACACGGTAGGAGTAGTATCCGTTACTATTGTAGCAGCCTGTTATCACAACCTCCTCACAGGGTCACAGGCTCACATCGTGCGTCGCACCTAGCTCGCTAGCCCAGGGTGGGCTGCTCCTTCAACTTGCCGCCGTTCGTGGTGACTGACCGTTGACAGTGTTATGATACATGTACAGATGTACGGCGCACAGCCCGGCTCCGTCGTCGCGCGAACTCGTTCACCGCAGTCACTATGCGCAGTGATCATATTCATTACACATTGCAAGGTCATTTTTTGTGTCGTGCTCATTGTATAAGCGTGTAAACACACCTCGCAGACTCGCAGGCGTGGGCCGCGAGTCTGCGATGCTGTGAGCCGTGACTCATCGGAACGATTACCGTTTCTGCACAATACGCGTGGTGACAATACCGGTGGTATTACCTACTTTCACAGAATTAAAAAAATGTGTTAAGAAATCCACACGAGTTCATTACGTAAGCTATTAATGTTTATTACGTGGTTATCTCGTGGAGCCGCGCGCCGGCCGAGCGCGCGTGCGCAGCGCCCGCCTGCCCAAGGACGAGATTCAGAAACGTGCAGATAATGGGTGTGAGTTGTCCAATACCGCGATATGTGGCGATAGCGGCGAGTACCCACTATCGGCCGCATCTTATCGAGCGCGACAACCGACTTCAAACTACTCATGTGGGAAATAGCTGCGCTCGATCACTTAGTCAGTTGAGCTCGACGTATTCAATGAACTCGTATTGTTGTCGGCGACTGCGCTCCTGCAGACGGCATGCTGGCGAGCGCGTCCCACTACGCACCAGCAGCGCGGGGATAGAGGGCGGCCAATAAGGCTCATGTGACATTGAAGTGGGCGAGGCTGATAAGGCGCTGGGCAGCGCGGCGAGTCGCCTGACTCACGCCCTGTTGTGCCGAGTGCGACACTGCTGCAGACAGATGTGACTGCACACGCGATGACGCGCTCACACATATTTAATGAGCGCTAAATATTATTATATGATAATACTTATTATGGGCGATATGTTATACATATATTTGCTGGCTTTATTTGAGAATCAAGGGTTTCATGGAAGTTTTAGTTACTAACCAAACCTGTTCAGCAGTTACAGCTTATTTAAGTAACAAACACACATGTCAAATGTGTTGACGTATCAAACACACATGTCAAATGTGTTGAAGTAACAAACACACATGTCAAATGTGTTGACGTAACAAACACACATGTCAAATGTGTTGACGTAACAAACACACATGTCAAATGTGTTGACGTAACAAACACACATGTCAAATATGTTGACGTAACAAACACACATGTCAAATGTGTTGACGTAACAAACACACATGTCAAATGTGTTGACGTAACAAACACACATGTCAAATGTGTTGACGTAACAAACACACATGTCAAATGTGTTGACGTAACAAACACACATGTCAAATGTGTTGAAGTAACAAACACACATGTCAAATGTGTTGACGTAACAAACACACATGTCAAATGTGTTGAAGTAACAAACACACATGTCAAATGTGTTGACGTAACAAACACACATGTCAAATGTGTTGAAGTAACAAACACACATGTCAAATGTGTTGACGTAACAAACACACATGTCAAATGTGTTGAAGTAACAAACACACATGTCAAATGTGTTGAAGTAACAAACACACATGTCAAATGTGTTGACGTAACAAACACACATGTCAAATGTGTTGACGTAACAAACACACATGTCAAATGTGTTGACGTAACAAACACACATGTCAAATGTGTTGACGTAACAAACACACATGTCAAATGTGTTGACGTAACAAACACACATGTCAAATGTGTTGACGTAACAAACACACATGTCAAATGTGTTGAAGTAACAAACACACATGTCAAATGTGTTGAAGTAACAAACACACATGTCAAATGTGTTGAAGTAACAAACACACATGTCAAATGTGTTGAAGTAACAAACACACATGTCAAATGTGGTGAAGTAACAAACACACATGTCAAATGTGTTGAAGTAACAAACACACATGTCAAATGTGTTGACGTAACAAACACACATGTCAAATGTGTTGACGTAACAAACACACATGTCAAATGTGTTGACGTAACAAACACACATGTCAAATGTGTTGAAGTAACAAACACACATGTCAAATGTGTTGACGTAACAAACACACATGTCAAATGTGTTGACGTAACAAACACACATGTCAAATGTGTTGAAGTAACAAACACACATGTCAAATGTGTTGCCGTAACAAACACACATGTCAAATGTGTTGAAGTAACAAACACACATGTCAAATGTGTTGACGTAACAAACACACATGTCAAATGTGTTGAAGTAACAAACACACATGTCAAATGTGTTGACGTAACAAACACACATGTCAAATGTGTTGACGTAACAAACACACATGTCAAATGTGTTGACGTAACAAACACACATGTCAAATGTGTTGACGTAACAAACACACATGTCAAATGTCAAATGTTAATGTATGTTAGTTACAGTTAACAGTTATGGTTTCACCACATTATTTTGTGAAGTTGAACTTGAATGCATCAAATAAAATAATTTCAGATTCATGCTACTTTCAGCAACATAAATTTTGTATAATATTTGGTTTAGATAAACTATGGCTCCTTATCACATAGGTGCATAGCATGACATAGTTCTGAGTTAATAGCCAAAAACTTTAATGGAACTTAATCTCAGTGTAGTCTACTACTTATGAAACTGGATACTAACGAGTGCACAGTATGTCCACTGTATGAACATGTATAACTGTGCATGTGTGTGTGCAGATGCAGTGGCCATCGCATGTGAGCGGCGACTAGTCACACTAATTAACCAAGTCATTGACACACATACAGCGACACCGACATGAATCACTGCAGCCAGAGGGATGCGCTTGTGTACCTGACACACCGCAGCAACACTGGTGATTAGCATCCTAGGATATAGGATAACATAGTATTCACAGGTAGAACGTGCAGGACAGGTGTCAAAGTGGGTAGCCGTAGAGTTTAAGGAAAACAAACCTATTATTGTTGCCGTAACTATTACATGTTACCAGGTACAGGTGTCCACACATTGTATCAACCAGAACACCACAATATAATGCAACACACTACTATAATATGAGCATCTCAAAGTAAACAAGTCAATGTACAAACACAACAGGTGTACTTAGTGACACACATGATGCACTGCAGCACTCGCTTGTGTGTGCGTGTGTGACACACGGCACACTAAGGCCCGGCTGACGGTTATCGGCTACAGACAATTGAGTGCATACAACAAGAGAACAAGGTGCAGCAACTAGCACTCTACGCACTAATGAATGTATGCCGCCCAGTGCCAACATTCCAACGGTTTGGAAGTATAACACAGCATTCTCCCTTCCTTGTTGGCATCCTCTTTGCCAAGCATGGGATAGATGATCCTACTGTCACGCAAGCACTGCGAGTGTGTGGAGCACATGCTTGCACTGAGTTATTGTGTGAACACTGTGACACACAGCCATCAGGACACCTACAGTTCTGTACAGCACTGTACTACCTACTGATAGTGATCTACAACATTATACGTGTCCTCCACGGACACCGAGCGGTACACTTACGCTTGGCGGCCTGCACCACATCCTTGACTTCTTTGATGAGCCGCTTGATCTGCTGGCTGGTTCGCTCCAACTCCTTCTCGTGCCTCTGCAGGTTCTCCCGGAACTGGGGGCTGTCCGCGAGACACTCGGTGAACTCGAGCGGCTGCAGACCCACGCCCATCGTCACCCACTCGCGCTTCGCTCACTCACGGTCACAACACCATACACTTTCACCGAGCGCGGTCCGGCGCCAGCATCGCGACCAGCCGCCCCGCACTCACCACCACTGGACGGACTCGCTTGCAATCAGAGTGAACTGACCACTAGGCCACTACTATCTAACACTACACTATTTAGCAAAACGAATAAAAACGACGATTTTATTCCATAGGACTGACGATTGCTGCGTAGCTGTCAAATTGTCAGACTAAACTACAATGTTGCCGCTTATTAAAAAAATAATGTTAAAATGATGTTTTTCTACTAAAAATACTAACACATTAGAAAACGACCAAGATTTTACAATTTTTAGTCATTTATTTATTCATTCATAGGTACAATAATTATCATACTCATCTGCCTAGCCTTTTCCCAACTATGTTGGGGTCTGCCTGCCTACGTAGAGACGCCAGCAGGTCAAGCTATCCGAAACTGTCAAATTTTCCCAATCAACCTTGAACCTAATGCTTTGGCGATAAACTTGAAAATCTAAATTAAGAAATTTGACAGATTGTAGTAGCTTGATGTGCTGCCGTCCATACATAATAATATATGTATTCTCGCAAAATAAAACTTTCACACCTAAACCGCATACAAAAACTTATTACGTAAATACTTATCTACGTAGATTAAAATAAATATTCGGAAGTTTTCAAATCGTCTAATACTCAGTTTTATGAATGAAGGCGTAGTAATATAAAGTCACTGGTATTGGCGCCATCTAGCGGGTAACAGTAAACGCTATAACTGCAACTTCCATCAGCAGTGCTTGCTTGCATACGTTTGCTGCTGCGGCAGTGACCAAGGTTTGCTAATGGTTGAATGGTGGAAGATTCGTGGGTATGAATGAACAATCACCAACGCGGGACATAAGTAATTTTTAATGGTAACTGTGCCGCCATCTAGCGGTCAATAGTCAAACTTTAATAGATAATCCGATGAGTACCCGATGAATAATTGCGAATATTTCGGAATAATTCCGAAGCATTCTTCGGGAATAATACGACGGGAATACTTCGGAATATTTCCCTTCGGCAACGCTAGCTACAACGCACGCAGCGCGCGCCGCTGCAGTTATGTCCACAGACTAGGTAGTGGGTACTGTTATGTCGCACGACTGTACGCAACCGTACGTAGACGCCTACGTACAGTTACGTACAGTCGTGCGACATAATCTACGCAGCCTCGCGTCGTCTTTACCAAATATTCAAAATCAAAATATATTATTCCACATAAACCTACATGGGCACTTATGAAACGTCAGAAGCTAGGTGCACGGTTCCAACTGATCGTTTCCTATGGAGAAGAACCGGCAAGAAACTCCACGGTTACTCTTTTAAAAATAATTGGCTTTTACAATGTTTTCAAATTACAGTGTTAGTAAGCATGGGAGGACAGTGTAGGCCTGTCAACAAGTACCAGGTACTTAACCCTAGATTCATAAACATTCGTCTCACAGACCGCGCAAATCACGTAAACTCTTCTAACTTTCAGAGTGAAAGAGATAGAAAGTTCAACTCCTTAGTACCTTCCTAGATCATTCATTAATTAGTGTTGCACTGGTCGCATGCGAGGGCGCACATGTGCGAAAGGAGTTATAGCAATTAGGTCGTCCGACAGACGAATATTTATGAATAGTGTTTACTATTTTTTGGTTGTTTGGTTTTGTTTGAGACTTTTATGGCATACTGAATATGGCTATAATTAATTCATCTATATATATAAAAGGAGAAACTGACTGACTGACATATCAACGCACAGCCGAAACTACTGGGACTAGGAACGTGAAATTTTGCACACGGCTTCCTTTTATCATGTAGGGGAGCACTAAGAAGGGGTTTTTGGAAATTCGACTTTTAAGGGGGTGAAAAAGGGGATTTCGTTTGTTTGAAAAATCTTATTCCTAGAGTTAATAAACTTGAAACTTGGCCCAAATACTTATCTTAGTAAATTATGAACTTTGTCGTTTTTGGTTTTTCTAAACTACCCCCACGAGGGAGATTGGGAGGTGTCAAAGTTTGTATGGAAGAATTTTAAGGCGCAGTCTGATTAACTCGAAACTCAGTATTTATACTTAAGTTCAAAAATAAAGAATAACCTGTATCAAGATTTTTCAAAAATCTACCCCGGAAGGGGTGAAAAGGGGTTGTCAATTTTACAGGGGAGAATTTTACTGGGTAGCTTGATTAACCCTTTCAGACCTGGCGTACACAAATGTACACATTAAATGTAAAAAAATATTTAAGTATTAATTTCGCATGAAGTGCAATTGAGGACGATTGTACGCTAAAGTTCACATTATAAAGTACAAAATACAATACAACTAACGCCATCTCTTAACACATTTTGTAATTTTTTCGACAAGTTTCGACCAGTGGGCGACCAAAGTTGGAGCTGAGTAGGTAAGCTCATTATTTTGTTTCTAAAAAAATAGAATATCGCGAAATATACGCATTGCAAAAATATGAATTGATGTGTTATATTACAATAGTGAAATGTAAGCTATATTTTGAGTTTTTTATTCTATTTTTGTACCCAATAACTCATTTTTTTATAATTGTACACAAATGTACACATCAGGCGTAAACAATGTTTTTACGGTTTGTCCAACTATTGTAACGATATTACAAAAATCTATTATGAATGTTATTTGAAGATACTATTTGATGTAGTTTCATCCTATAAATTGGTGTAAAACCTTAGTTTATATTTTCAGACAAAAAACATCAATATGTTTACCCCAGACGCTTTGAGAGCGCTACATGAAGGAGATCTCTCTGATTTGTAAATTATGATCTGATGATGAAGACCGGTTGGGATTTACGTCTGAAAGGGAGTTGCGGACTGTTCGAGTTGGTGCAGATGTCATAAACCACAACCAACGCGAGGTATTCCCACCTGGCTCGGACGATGATGAAGAAGGACCTAGCTCATCCTGGGTCGGTATGATTGACCAGGAACTAAATGTTCCTGACACCTACAATGAGGCAGTACCCGAAGTAACACCGACCATAGAACTAGACAGCTCTTATGAAAATATTTTACGGAATGTTACGCCCAAGCAGAACATTAGATGGAGACTCAGGGAGTTAGTAAACACGATTAGATCAGATTGGTTTCCACCAATATCAGTTGACCCCAGAGTAGAAGCCCCAGTGGATTATTATTACAGGTACGTGCCAAAAGAGTTATTTGTAGCTATGGCGGAAATGACGAACTTATACGCAACTTTTTCAAATAGGCTCAGATTCAAACCTACCTCCGCGGAAGAATTGGAAACTTTATTTGGCTTACATTTAGCCACTGGTATATTCGGCTACCCTTGCTTGAAAATGTTCTGGGAAACAACCATCAGCATTCCCTTGTTCTCAGAAAATATGTCCAGGGATCGATTTTTTGAACTACGCAATCATTTACACCTTGTTGATAATACAAGAATACCTGCTGGTTGCAATGATGCATTTTACAAAGTACGACCAATATTTGATGCTGTTAGGAAACGATGTTTGGAATTACCACTTGAAAAAGAACTTTGCATCGATGAGCAAATAGTTCCTTTTACTGGAAAACATGTTGCCAAGCAATACATAAAGGGTAAACCTTGTCCATGGGGACTCAAGATATTTTTTTTATGCGGTAAAAATGGCCAAGCCTACGATTTCATACTGTATCAAAGCTCTAGTCCGGAACTTGACCACAATTTCACAAAAAAAATTGGATACGGTGCAGCTATTGTCCTTAATCTCACAAAGAGAATTAGAGAAAGCACAGGTCACGAGCTGTACTTTGACAATTACTTTTTATCGTACCACATATTACAAATTTTGTGACAACATTAGTGACAGACAAAGAAATAAAAAAAAAAAACCTAGAGGATTTTCTCGAGAAGTGAGTAGTTATGACGAAGACGTAACTATGGTCAAGTGGTTAGATAACAAAATTACGCATCTAGCTTCTAATTTTGTTGGTATTGGATAAACAGATCTCGTTAGAAGGTTGTGTAAAAAGGATAAACAATTTATTGAAGTCGAACGCCCCGAAATTGTCAAGAAGTATAATCATGCAATGGGAGGAGTAGACTTATTAGATCAACTAATGAGTTACTACAGGACTTTTATAAAATCAAAAAAGTGGACTCTTCGTATGATTTTTCATGCATCCGATTTAGCAGTGGTTCAGGCATACCGAGAGTACCAAATTGATAGTGACTTGCTAGGCGTACCAAAAAATAAACAACTCACTTTGCTTCACTTTCGTCGTCGGCTAGCTGAATGTTTGGTGTTACGAAATAAAGTTACGCTTGGTAAAAGAGGACGGCCAAGTGGCAGTAGCCCAACTCCGCAGATCATACCAAGACGACCAGGAGACATTCGCCCTGTAGCTGAAATAGCTCGAGATGGTGTTGGGCATTTTCCTGCACATGATGAGAGACTTGGGATGCGGTGCAAAATGGTGGGGTGCAAGGGCAGAACCCGGATAAAATGCATAAAATGCAAAGTTCACTTGTGCTTCACTAAAGATAAAAATTGTTTCTTAGCATTTCATACCTGAAATAATAAACTAATTTGTAAACTAATTGTATCTAAGACTGATTTATTTGCCAATTACTGATAAGCTTCAAAGAAGTAATCTATTTTTTTTGTTAGTTTTATGAATGATGATACATATTTTGTTTTGGTAATTTTATAAAATTAACATTTTCTAATAAACAATACTAAATTAAACATTTTTTTATTTCGGATAAACATCCTAAAACACTTTTTTTTTCATTACCTAGGACGGATGTGCACATTTGTACACAATAAGAAAAACTATTTTTTCTTGAAAAATTTACCGACAGGATTTTTTTCTTTATTTTTCCCTCTGTTCTTACACCCTAATCTAGTTACAGGATTTTTTTTAGATTGATGGGAGAAAAAATAATAATTCAGGTCTGAAAGGGTTAACTCGAAAATTGGTATGAATAATCTTTGAGTCAAGTTTTGGAAATATCCTAAACGATTTTATTAAATTCCACCCCTGTGGGGGTGAAAACCGGGGATATACTTTAGATGAAAAATCTTATTCATTTGGTTAATAAACTTGAAACTTGGCACGAATATTTGCCTACATAAGCAATAAAGTTTCTTACTATTGGTTTTTCAAAACTACCCCTGATGACGGGGTGAGAAGGGGTAATTAGATTTTTAAGAGGAGGATTTTACTGTGTGGCTTGATTAACTCAAAAATTTAATAAGAAATTTTTGATTTCAATTATGGAAAAATCCGAAAAGATTTTTCGAAATTCCATCCCTGTGGGGGTGAAAAGAGGGGATACAGATTATATGAAAAATCTTATTCCTTTGGTTAATACATTGAAACTTGGCAATATTTGCCTCAGGAAATAATAAAAATTGTCACTCTTAGTTTTTAAAACAAGTAAGGAATACTAGGACTGTAAGAACAGTAAGGAACAGTAAGGAAAATTTTAACGCGCTGTCATTTTAACTCGAAACTCGGTACTAATACTTTTTCGGAAGTCGGTGTCTTTGGATCTGTATTTTAGGTTTTTAGCACTGACTTCCGAAATTGAAGTTATTTTCCACTTTGTAGTGTTTGTTTTGGAAGTCGGTTGTTTTTATTTTTCACTTTTTAGTGGGTCTGTTTGTAATTTATCTAAGTTACAATAGCCTAATGACCACTGCTCATCACTTTTACAAAACATTGCTTTTCCCGATACAGGGAAGTTAATTGTTGAGGAATTCTCTTGGTACTTCACCATCAGCTCCACTTCACCATATGCATTGTGACGAGCTTCTATTGCTTAGCAATAATTTTAAAGTAATGGAATCGCAACCCGTGAAATATTTATTATTGAGTTGTTCCAGTGGCCATCTTACCATCTGTGGTCTTCATCATCAGTTTCGCTTCACCAAATGTTGCTTTCCGAGAGCAAATGCACAAGTTACTATAAAAAATACCAAAATCGCTATAGGTGTGCCTATATTGAAGAGTTCCCTCGATTTCTCCAGGATACCATCATCTGTCCAAATCCTGACCTGATGACAATGGGACCACCTGGAAAGTATACCCTTTCAAACAAAAAAAGAATTTTCCAAATCGGTCCAGCCATCTTCGAGTAATCGGGGAACCATAAAAAAAAAGATTCCGAAGAACTGAGAACCTCCTTCTTTTTTGAAGTCGGTTAAAAATAGTAACGAACTCAGAACTGTGCGTTGCATATATTTGAAACGAAGTGATTGAACAAGTCTGTTGCGCACACAATAGTTTTCAGAATTTTTGTCCGTTTGTTGTTTGTCGGGATGTATGTTCCGGATTGGCGCAAAAACGGTTGATTGAATTTAGAGGAAATTTGGCATACAGGTGTTTTAGAACCTGGATTAACATGTAGGATAGGTACTAATTTGACATATTCCGACCTACACGCGAGCGAAGCCGCGGGCAAAAGCTAGTTAGAATATAAAAAGTATAAAAACATTTAAAAATATAAAAAATAGTAGCCCACCGGTATCGGGAACAGGGTCCAAGCTACCGGCGGTCAGGGCTCTAGAGAGAGGAACCTCCTAACAATGCGAGCCGTGTCCAGAAGTACCGCTCTCTGAATCAAGCCCTTAGTCCAGCCGCCCAACGAGAGCCTGCTCAGGTGTCGGTCGCGGCTCTTGCCAATGCAGCCGTTGGCTGACACGACTTACTTATTACTGTTATCATTATTCATATTAAAACATGGTGAGATATAAAGTTGTAACCTTCTTAGTGCAGATGAATGTGTTACTAATTCCCTTTAGTGAGTATTTGTGTGAGAATGTAACCTGAACAGGGTTTGTGGACACTGTCATGTGATACGTCGGGAATAGACTACAGGAGTAGTAGGCTCGAACTCGAGCAGGAACTAGACCTTGTGCAATTTGTTGACACTGTCATGTGATACGTCGGGAACAGACTACAGGAGTAGTAGGCTCGAACTCGAGCAGGAACTAGACCTTGTGCAATTTGTTGACACTGTCATGTGATACGTCGGGAACAGACTACAGGAGTAGTAGGCTCGAACTCGAGCAGGAACTAGACCTTGTGCAATTTGTTGACACTGTCATGTGATACGTCGGGAACAGACTACAGGAGTAGTAGGCTCGAACTCGAGCAGGAACTAGACCTTGTGCAATTTGTTGACACTGTCATGTGATACGTCGGGAACAGACTACAGGAGTAGTAGGCTCGAACTCGAGCAGGAACTAGACCTTGTGCAATTTGTTGACACTGTCATGTGATACGTCGGGAACAGACTACAGGAGTAGTAGGCTCGAACTCGAGCAGGAACTAGACCTTGTGCAATTTGTTGACACTGTCATGTGATACGTCGGGAACAGACTACAGGAGTAGTAGGCTCGAACTCGAGCAGGAACTAGACCTTGTGCAATTTGTTGACACTGTCATGTGATACGTCGGGAACAGACTACAGGAGTAGTAGGCTCGAACTCGAGCAGGAACTAGACCTTGTGCAATTTGTTGACACTGTCATGTGATACGTCGGGAACAGACTACAGGAGTAGTAGGCTCGAACTCGAGCAGGAACTAGACCTTGTGCAATTTGTTGACACTGTCATGTGATACGTCGGGAACAGACTACAGGAGTAGTAGGCTCGAACTCGAGCAGGAACTAGACCTTGTGCAATTTGTTGACACTGTCATGTGATACGTCGGGAACAGACTACAGGAGTAGTAGGCTCGAACTCGAGCAGGAACTAGACCTTGTGCAATTTGTTGACACTGTCATGTGATACGTCGGGAACAGACTACAGGAGTAGTAGGCTCGAACTCGAGCAGGAACTAGACCTTGTGCAATTTGTTGACACTGTCATGTGATACGTCGGGAATAGACTACAGGAGTAGTAGGCTCGAACTCGAGCAGGAACTAGACCTTGTGCAATTTGTTGACACTGTCATGTGATACGTCGGGAACAGACTACAGGAGTAGTAGGCTCGAACTCGAGCAGGAACTAGACCTTGTGCAATTTGTTGACACTGTCATGTGATACGTCGGGAACAGACTACAGTAGTAGGCTCGAACTCGAGCAGGAACTAGACCTTGTGCAATTTGTTGACACTGTCATGTGATACGTCGGGAACAGACTACAGGAGTAGTAGGCTCGAACTCGAGCAGGAACTAGACCTTGTGCAATTTGTTGACACTGTCATGTGATACGTCGGGAACAGACTACAGGAGTAGTAGGCTCGAACTCGAGCAGGAACTAGACCTTGTGCAATTTGTTGACACTGTCATGTGATACGTCGGGAATAGACTACAGGAGTAGTAGGCTCGAACTCGAGCAGGAACTAGACCTTGTGCAATTTGTTGACACTGTCATGTGATACGTCGGGAACAGACTACAGGAGTAGTAGGCTCGAACTCGAGCAGGAACTAGACCTTGTGCAATTTGTTGACACTGTCATGTGATACGTTGGGAACACTACAGGAGTAGTAGGCTCGAACTCGAGCAGGAACTAGACCTTGTGCAATTTGTTGACACTGTCATGTGATACGTTGGGAACAGACTACAGGAGTAGTAGGCTCGAACTCGAGCAGGAACTAGACCTTGTGCAATTTGTTGACACTGTCATGTGATACGTTGGGAACACTACAGGAGTAGTAGGCTCGAACTCGAGCAGGAACTAGACCTTGTGCAATTTGTTGACACTGTCATGTGATACGTTGGGAACACTACAGGAGTAGTAGGCTCGAACTCGAGCAGGAACTAGACCTTGTGCAATTTATTTCAAAATGGTGGAACAAAATCGTTGTTTTAATTTATTGGCACTTTTGGGTAGCGTTAAAACACTTTTTGGTTGGCAGCCACAAGAAGATTACCACAGTAGAGAGAGAGAGAGAGAGAGAGATACACAGTTCGCAGCATTCGGAGCCATCTACGATTCTATAAATAAAATGCAAATTTTAGTAAAGAGAAAGATTATAATGTGAACTAGCGAGTAAACAATATTGGAGGGCGAGCGAGTAGACGCGCCGGTCACGCGTCCTTAGCGGCGGGCGCGGGGGGCGCGGGCCCAGCGTCCTCTTCCTCCTCCTCCTCCTCCGACTCGTCGTCGTCGTCCTCGTCGTCTGACTCCGAGTAGGACGAGTAGTCGCCACCGTCGGCGCCCGCGTAGCCTGCAACACACACACGTGCACATGAACATGGCTCCGTATCGCTGGCTCGGTAGCTGGGCTGCCAGTGGAGCCAACTATACCGCTGGCTCCAACAAATTATACAAAACCAAATCTGTTTATACAAAAGTAGAACTAAAACAAGTTATTGTCTGTAACAGAATGGGGAAGATGTTTCTAAAATTGATGAACTAAACTAAAATAAAATCTTACTCTTTGTAACAGGAACAAGGAACTAAAAACAAATTACTGTGATATCTCGAATTACTACGAATACTAGTACTCGTAACAAGTATCTAGGTTGTAGTACGAAGTACAACTGCAGGCGCGCTCTACGACATAGTTGTGAAGTCACGATAAGCTACGAGTTTCTAGTAGGGTTAGACCCAAATTCGTTTCACATTCGGTTTAGTAGGGATAGGCCCAAATTCGTTTCACATTCGGCTTAGTAGGGATAGGCCCAAATTCGTTTCACATTCGGCTTAGTAGGGATAGGCCCAAATTCGTTTCACATTCGGCTTAGTAGGGATAGGCCCAAATTCGTTTCACATTCGGCTTAGTAGGGATAGGCCCAAATTCGTTTCACATTCGGCTTAGTAGGGATAGGCCCAAATTCGTTTCACATTCGGCTTAGTAGGGATAGGCCCAAATTCGTTTCACATTCGGTTTAGTAGGGATAGGCCCAAATTCGTTTCACATTCGGTTTAGTAGGGATAGGCCCAAATTCGTTTCACATTCGGCTTAGTAGGGATAGGCCCAAATTCGTTTCACATTCGGTTTAGTAGGGATAGGCCCAAATTCGTTTCACATTCGGCTTAGTAGGGATAGGCCCAAATTCGTTTTACAGTCGGTTTAGAAGGGATAGGCCCAAATTCGTTTTACAGTCGGTTTAGAAGGGATAGGCCCAAATTCGTTTTACAGTCGGTTTAGTAGGGATAGGCCCAAATTAGTTTCACATTCGGTTTAGTAGGGATAGGCCCAAATTCGTTTCACATTCGGTTTAGTAGGGATAGGCTCAAATTTGTTTCACATTCGGTTTAGTAGGGATAGGCCCAAATTCGTTTCGCATTCGGTTTCACCGAACTTAGGGCTCTCACACAAAACTCCGAATTCGCAACGCATCGCAGCTTTGTGTGGGAGCCCTTAGACGGATTGAACCGAAATTCGTTTCAAATGCCGAACATTGGATACAAGAAAATATTAAAACAACTCAACTGTTTTGACTAAAATAATAAAACTAAACCAGTGAAATAAAATCATAGCTTCATATTTTATTGTTTGTTCATTGTTACTGATTTAACAATTAAGTGTACTTATTATCTTCACAATTTTGACGTCTAAACACAGAAATAATTACCGCCAAAAATCACTATTTTTAATATTTATAAGTGTTAAATTAAATCTTATTACATACTGGTATTCAAAATTTATCTAGGGCAGGTTATGATGCAAAAACACCAAGGACTCTGCATTGTCTGGCGGGAGTTTGTTATGCTTTTGTTCGTATACATATACTGCCTCTGAGAAAAGTCGCTCAGAATATACGGATCTTCCAGGAGGCTAAAAATATTCGTGCCAAAAAACTGCAGCGCGGTGAAATTAACCGAATTTTAACACCGTGTTTTAACCAAATGTTCGGCCGAAGTTTGTATTCGGTTCAAACCACGTTTTATTTACATTCGAATTCCTATTCTTGTATCCAATTACACAATCTGGCAGCCCTGTTAAGGGGGATGTGCTAACGTAGCTCGCTAAATTTAAATTATCTTACGTTTCTTGCAATTTGCTGGTCAGTATCAGGTTGTATATTGATCAAAATATCCCACGACACTGATCCGACCGTGATAAGTATCCCACATGACCTAAACACAGCAAAAGAAGACAGTTGGCTCAGGGTACGTTTTGAACAATCAAACAATCACTAAGGTGAACAGTATTGGGGACGTCTTGGGCAGTACAGGGCAGTAAAAGATTGCGGGATGTTCGAAAGAGTTACCGTGGCCCCGGCACAGGCAACAGAAGGAACACGGGTGGGTTTTAGTCAGTAAAAGTCTGACACGCCCTCCCGCTCCGCCCAGAGCGGGAGAAGTCATTTGATGATTTCCCATCCACAAAAAAAAAAAAAAAAAAAAAAAAAAAAAAAAGGGCAGTAAAAGATGAAATCGTTAAGAAAGTGTCAAGTCCTTAGGTTTCATAATAGAGAGCAAGTAGATGACCTATCTACAGGGTTTTATCAACAGAACTTTGTTTGTTAAAACAAAATAAAACAAAGAATTTATATGAAAATGATTGAAATGTTGACTGTATTAGAAAGAGTCAAGGTTTGTCAATTATAAATGAAAATGATATCGGACAAATGGTCACCACGACCACGCTTACAGAAGTCGATTCTTTCATCAACATTTTCAAGCAATCTAATCCAACCACGCCTCCAGACCACAGCGCACCATACAGTGATACGTTGAGCATGCAAAGGCTTCTCAACAATCGCTGTTGGATTTTCAGAAGCCCAAATGCGGCTATTTTGCTTGTTGACGTATCCTGACAAATGAAAATGGGCTTCGTCTGAAAAAATGATTTTTTCAGAAAAACCAGCGGATTGTTCTTCAACGAATTGAGCGAATCTACGGCGCCGTGAATGGTCAGTCGGCTTCGACTCTTGCACCTTGTAAGGCTTCAACTAATTGAGCGCATCTACGGCGCCGTGAATGGTCAGTCGGCTTCGACTCTTGCACCTTGTAAGGCTTCAACTAATTGAGCGCATCTACGGCGCCGTGAATGGTCAGTCGGCTTCGACTCTTGCACCAGTTGCACCTTGTAAGGCTTCAAAGCCAAATCCTTACGCTAAATTCAGCATGTGGTCGTTTTGGATAACCCCAGTTGGTGATAACGTCGAGGAACTGACAAATTCAAATCTCTTCAACGCTGGCTCACGGCTGCGATGTGTCCACTCGAACGAGCCGCTCGAACACGCTGGGTGTTGGCACATTATGTACCGCGCCTGTCGACTCAACTATTCAAATCTCTTCAACGCTGGCTCACGGCTGCGATGTGTCCACTCGAACGAGCCGCTCGAACACGCTGGGTGTTGGCACATTATGTACCGCGCCTGTCGACTCAACTATGGAAAATTTACCCACGGCGGACAAACATGGATCATACATTATTTTAAAGGTGTGGATATCTACTTCTGCTAGTATGAAGCGCATTGTTGTGCCTACTGGGAGTAGCGAGATATAATAAGTTTACGATGACTATATTTTTGTTTATAAAAGGGAGTTAATTCTGTCTTTTGATTTGTTCTGTATGACATTAATGTACTCATGGTACTATTGTACATTATTATTATAAAAAATATGTCTTATGGCGTTTTTGTGAAGTGTAACGAAAATAAACCAAAATACCATGACCTCATTTTCTCAACATTCCGATAAGAGAAAACAAAACTTTAGTGTTAAAGTAGGTATGTAAACAACTTGTAGATTGGTTGTTGTCCGCGACTTTCGAAAAGCAGGTCAGAAAGTTCCCAATGCCCTTTAGCGACCAAATTCTTAATAGCGGTCTCAGAAGGACGAATATGTTGACCGAAAATAGCACGAATTTAGCGAAATGTGACAGAAACACCATTTACATAGTGGATTTAAATTATTTTAATGCGATTTTCCAGCGAAATTGAATTCATTGTAACAATTGCCAAAGCATCTACTACTGATATGTTAAACAACTAAATGTCAAAACTGTCATGTTGTTGGTGATGCCCCTATTGAAAAACAAAGTTCTTGTTGAAAAACCCTTTACTTGCTTCAGCTCTCTACAACCACTCAAGTTCTGTACTGTTCATACGTACGCAGCAACCTAGAATACGCATCTCAAGCATGGAGCCCACAAAATGATGTGTTTATGATATGACTAGATTAGAAAATATACAGAAAAAGTTTTTAAGATATTTAGATTATTTATGAGACAAGGCAATGCTCAACGGATTACACTGATCGTTGCAAAATATATAATTTTCTACCCTAGTACCGCTGGGAAAAGGACGCCATGTTAATGATATAACTTTCCTGTTTTCAATTTTGTAAATATGAGTAGCATGGAGCCGTTCATTATGTTATGGTGATGTACATGTTGACTTATAAGAGCACGGCGTGGTGGCAGCTGACAGATGTCTCGCTGATGGTGGCGCGTGTGTTGGGTCATTCGGGCGTGGTGGCAGCTGACAGATGTCTCGCTGATGGTGGCGCGTGTGTTGGGTCATTCGGGCGTGGTGGCAGCTGACAGATGTCTCGCTGATGGTGGCGCGTGTGTTGGGTCATTCGGGCGTGGTGGCAGCTGACAGATGTCTCGCTGATGGTGGCGCGTGTGTTGGGTCATTCGGGCGTGGTGGCAGCTGACAGATGTCTCGCTGATGGTGGCGCGTGTGTTGGGTCATTCGGGCGTGGTGGCAGCTGACAGATGTCTCGCTGATGGTGGCGCGTGTGTTGGGTCATTCGGGCGTGGTGGCAGCTGACAGATGTCTCGCTGATGGTGGCGCGTGTGTTGGGTCATTCGGGCGTGGTGGCAGCTGAGAGATGTCTCGCTGATGGTGGCGCGTGTGTTGGGTCATTCGGGCGTGGTGGCAGCTGAGAGATGTCTCGCTGATGGTGGCGCGTGTGTTGGGTCATTCGGGCGTGGTGGCAGCTGAGAGATGTCTTGCTGATGGTGGCGCGTGTGTTGGGTCATTCGGGCGTGGTGGCAGCTGAGAGATGTCTCGCTGATTGTGGCGCGTGTGTTGGGTCATTCGGGCGTGGTGGCAGCTGAGAGATGTCTCGCTGATGGTGGCGCGTGTGTTGGGTCATTCGGGCGTGGTGGCAGCTGACAGATGTCTCGCTGATGGTGGCGCGTGTGTTCGGTCATTCGGGCGCGGTGGCAGCTGAGAGATGTCTCGCTGATTGTGGCGCGTGTGTTGGGTCATTCGGGCGTAGTGGCAGCTGACAGATGTCTCGCTGATGGTGGCGCGTGTGTTCGGTCATTCGGGCGCGGTGGCAGCTGAGAGATGTCTCGCTGATTGTGGCGCGTGTGTTGGGTCATTCGGGCGTGGTGGCAGCTGAGAGATGTCTCGCTGATGGTGGCGCGTGTGTTCGGTCATTCGGGCGCGGTGGCAGCTGACAGATGTCTCGCTGAAGGTGGCGCGTGTGTTGGGTCATTCGGGCGTGGTGGCAGCTGACAGATGTCTCGCTGATGGTGGCGCGTGTGTTCGGTCATTCGGGCGCGGTGGCAGCTGAGAGATGTCTCGCTGATTGTGGCGCGTGTGTTGGGTCATTCGGGCGTGGTGGCAGCTGAGAGATGTCTCGCTGATGGTGGCGCGTGTGTTGGGTCATTCGGGCGTGGTGGCAGCTGAGAGATGTCTCGCTGATGGTGGCGCGTGTGTTCGGTCATTCGGGCGCGGTGGCAGCTGAGAGATGTCTCGCTGATTGTGGCGCGTGTGTTGGGTCATTCGGGCGTGGTGGCAGCTGACAGATGTCTCGCTGATGGTGGCGCGTGTGTTGGGTCATTCGGGCGCGGTGGCAGCTGAGAGATGTCTCGCTGATGGTGGCGCGTGTGTTGGGTCATTCGGGCGTGGTGGCAGCTGAGAGATGTCTCGCTGATGGTGGCGCGTGTGTTGGGTCATTCGGGCGTGGTGACAGCTGAGAGATGTCTCGCTGATTGTGGCGCGTGTGTTGGGTCATTCGGGCGTGGTGGCAGCTGAGAGATGTCTCGCTGATGGTGGCGCGTGTGTTGGGTCATTCGGGCGCGGTGGCAGCTGAGAGATGTCTCGCTGATGGTGGCGCGTGTGTTGGGTCATTCGGGCGTGGTGGCAGCTGAGAGATGTCTCGCTGATGGTGGCGCGTGTGTTGGGTCATTCGGGCGCGGTGGCAGCTGAGAGATGTCTCGCTGATGGTGGCGCGTGTGTTGGGTCATTCGGGCGCGGTGGCAGCTGAGAGATGTCTCGCTGATGGTGGCGCGTGTGTTGGGTCATTCGGGCGCGGTGGCAGCTGAGAGATGTCTCGCTGATGGTGGCGCGTGTGTTGGGTCATTCGGGCGCGGTGGCAGCTGACAGATGTCTCGCTGATGGTGGCGCGTGTGTTGGGTCATTCGGTTCCCTACAAAATGGTTGAGCTGGATGGTGCTGATGCATACGTCGTGTTCGTGAACGGGCGCCGTCAGTTGAGACTGGAGGGCTTATTTTTAATCTTTTATTTTGAATTGTTTTAATTTTTTTTCTTCACATTGTTCTCACGTAGAAACAACAAGAATAATGTACCCAGGATTGTGTAATATCTTGATTTAAAAGAATGTCCTTCGAGTTTCTTTTCCGTTCTTCTGCATAGAGATCTACGTTTTAGAACGAACAACTAGCGTCAACCTTCTGACTAACTGACAGACTCTTTGACAATTCAAAAGTGCCTGTAATTGGTTTAATTGAAATAAATGCTTTGAGTTTGGGTTAAATATCGCCAATGGCTCCGTCGATAATTCCCACCTTCTCTCAAAAATATCGCTCCGAACCCATCCCAGAGGCTTCAGGCAGCGGCCACTTCTTCGCGCTCCGTTCGCGTCAACAACCTACCGACAGAATGCTTTCTTCACACGTAGCGCAGCAAGCTGCAGTAACCTGTCCTCTCACTCAGGTGTTGATCTGTTCGGAACCAGCCCAAGCACAAGACCGAAGACGAAATATAAATAAAGAATACTTTGCTAAGGACCGTAATACCAATGCAACTCACTAAAGCTCACGTACAGCCCTCGCCAGACTCACGTACAGCCCTCGCCAGACTCACGTACAGCCCTCGCCAGACTCACGTACAGCCCTCGCCAGACTCACGTACAGCCCTCGCCAGACTCACGTACAGCCCTCGCCAGACTCACGTACAGCCCTCGCCAGACTCACGTACAGCCCTCGCCAGACTCACGTACAGCCCTCGCCAGACTCACGTACAGCCCTCGCCAGACTCACGTACAGCCCTCGCCAGACTCACGTACAGCCCTCGCCAGACTCACGTACAGCCCTCGCCAGACTCACGTACAGCTCTCGCCAGACTCACGTACAGCCCTCGCCAGACTCACGTACAGCCCTCGCCAGACTCACGTACAGCCCTCGCCAGACTCACGTACAGCCCTCGCCAGACTCACGTACAGCCCTCGCCAGACTCACGTACAGCCCTCGCCAGACTCACGTACAGCCCTCGCCAACTTTGTGACCGCCTTGAATATAGTCGCGAGTCCGAACTTGCGCATGGTACAGTCGAGTGGACAATACGTAATCAACCAAACAATTTTCGTTTTCTAACATTTTAATACTTATTTTATTATGTCAATTTATTTTTATTTGGTGCTTATAAAGTTCGTGTTTATTTATTTTATTTCATCGATTATTTTATTTAATTTAATATATAATATAATGTATGTGTTATTTGTAAAACATATAAGGTTAGGTAATAATAGGATAAATGTAAATAAAAAACATTAATATAAATAAAAACTATATTCACAATGGGACCACACCTTCCATAAAAACATCTCCCTTACTAGTGGATGGTTCCGCATCCGAATCACTCTCTTCACAAAAAATATCCGAATCATCTTCATCTGATTCATTATCGCTCACGTGAATTACACTTCTGGACACATCTATTGGCCCACCTTGTATTTTCAGTTTCGTTTGGTCCTAGCTAAAATTTTATATTAGGTCGAGAAAAAAGTTTTTATGCAGTTTTGAACCTGTCACATTCACAATTTCATTCAATAGTCTTTTTTTTAATTTCGAACACAGAATTTAAAGAAACAAAAGACAATTTGGAGCCTGTTTGTTGATATCAAACAATCGAATACTAAGAAAACTTGGTTTTATTGGTTTACTTGGATTTAATTCTTGAAAAAGTGATTGATATCTTTGGTTTTGCAACAAACATTACTTATTCTTAACATTAAGGTGAGGTTCTATCAATAATCTATGGATACTTCACCTGAAGTCGCCGCCCAAGCTGTGGCACTTATTCAGGCCGGACACAGCCAAAGAAACGTGAGTGCTCAACTTAATTTAAGTCGATCTGCGGTCCGAAATGTTTATCGGAGGTACCTAGAGACTGGCGGCTTTGTTCGTCGCCAAGGAAGGCCACGATCTCGGGTCACAACTGAAAGGCAGGATCGATTCATCGTGACGACCAGCTTGAGAAATCGTCACCTTACCTCCATTGAGATACAAAACCAACTTCGCGACTTCCACGGAGTATCTGTGAGCGCTCGAACTGTTCGGAGAAGGTTAAAAGAACGCGATATGGTACCACACAAGCCAGCTAATGGGCCCAAACTAACGCGAGCCCACCGAACAGCGCGCCTTCATTTCGCACGCAGTCATTTAAATTGGACACAGCAAGATTGGAGCCGTGTACTCTTTTCTGATGAGTCTAAAATTGTGTTACATGGCAATGATGGAAGGAAGAAGGTCTACCGACGTAAGGGAGAGCGTTTCGCACAATGCTGCTTTGAAGAGAGGGTTGCTTATGGCGGTGGCTCATGGACTGTCTGGGGCGGTATATCCGCGAGCGGCAAAACTCAACTTGAGGTTGTTACAGGACCACGGCTGCCAACATTAAATGCTGAAAGGTACATTCGTGAGTGCTTAGAACCTCACGTGATACCATACGCGGACTATGTGGGCCCAAATTTCCTTTTTATGCATGATAATGCAAGAGCCCATGCGGCCGGCATCGTCAGGGAATATCTTCGGGATGTGAACATCACAGTTATGGACTGGCCAGCCAGAAGCCCAGACATGAACCCCATTGAGCACATGTGGGACGAGCTAAAAAGACGTGTTAGGGCTCGTCAGCCAGTTGCCCAGACGATGCAGGAGTTGAAAACTGCCATAGAAGAGGAATGGGAGATGATCCCTCAAAATTTCATAGAGCGGTTGATAAACTCTATGCCTAATCGTATGAGAGCTGTGGTAGATGCCCATGGAGGCAACACGCGTTATTAAATTAAACCTTTATTTGATAAAACATGTTTTTTATTCAAAAATCAATTGCCTTTAACAAGGCGCATATCCGACTTGTGAGGCGTAGCTCCATGTCGTATGGTATTCTGAATTCAAATTTAAAACAATACGATCGAAAAAGATGGTAAAATGTATCAGGTTTAAAACTGCATCAACAGTTTTTGTTCAATCTAGCAATCATATTTCGGTAGGGGCCATCGAAACCTAAACTCTAAGGTGGGCCAATAGATGTGTCCAGAAGTGTATTATTTTTTCAGTTAGGTCATCTATGATGACATCACTTTTCTTATATTCTTCTTCAATATTTATAACTTTGTCGCATAGTGCAGTCCACTCCTGTTCACCCATGCTATTTACTTTTTCTTCCACTAGTTTCATAATATCAGTTATATTATTTGTGACAATTTTTTTCGCCACGTAACCATTCATGGATGCCCAAGCCACTTCTATGGGGTTCAAGTCGGGATGGTAAGGTGGAAGCCGTAATATTGTGTGATTGTGTTCTTCTAAAATTTTATCAATATTAAATTTTTTAAATTTTTCTTTGTGTATAGAAATTAATTTATACAGTTCTGGTTTCAGCATGTCAGAACTGCAAGGGATATTTTTTGCCGTAAGCCATGCCACCATTTCTGCCTTTTTGCTATTTGACGTCGGCGCTGCATCCTCTAATTTGTTATGATAGGGTGCGTTATCTATCACCATAACCGATCTCGGTGGGAGATTCGGCAAAAGTTGTGTGCGTATCCATTTTTCATAATTATTATAATTCATATTATCATGGTAATCTCCGGTTTTCGTACCTGCCTTAAACATTAAAAGGCCGTTGGGTACAAATCCTGATTTGGATCCAGCATGTACAATGACGACACGTTGACCTTTTGATATCTTTTTTTTTAAACCTTTAGTGCTACTATCACTCCATGCCTTCGAAGTGGTATGCGATGAATCGACATACGATTCGTCAGTGTAAACTATCGGTCTTCCTTCTGCGCGATATTTCGTTATTGCACGCAAATATTCAATTCGCTTACAGCGAATATTTGTATTTTCAATTAATAATTTGCGATTGTCTTCAGTTTTTTTCCATTTAAATCCTATTTCATTTATAATTCTCCTCAAACTCGTTGCGGATCCTTCAAAATTTATATCTTCTTTTAATTTTTTTTAAAGTTGAGCAATTGTCGGCAACTCTTTCTGTGTTACATGAAAATTGTGGATACATCTTTTGATGACACCTTGGTCAAAATTGTCGATTCCGGTTACCTTTTTTACCCCTTGCCTCTTCTTTCCGGGTGTACGAAAAACTGCTAATAAATCGGAACTTGGTTCATTAGCAACCGATATAATACGTCGTACAGTTCTTTCTGATACTCCTGTAGCGGCTGCAGTCCGTTTATGTACTGCCTTCAAATCGTATTTAAGGCCTTCTTCAGCTTTTTTCTTCATAAATTTATAAACATCGTAGACCATTTTACGAGCCTGGCGTCGTAAAACATTACAACGTCCAGTAGGCATGTTTATAAACAAATAACAACGAGTAACAATAACAACAAGTAACAATAACTAAAAACTATAACAACAAATTAACGAAACGATCGAACGAATTCTGAACGCGACAGTACTCTCGGAGCTCAACAAGTGCATGATTCGTGTACGGACGTAGCACTCACACTAAGGCGTGGGTGCCAGCGCGCGTCGCGGGTGAGCGGTGCGGGCGCGCGGGGTGTGGCCCTGCGCCCAAGCTCTTGTGCGTCCCGCTAATACCCTGATTTTGTGTTCTGCGCAATGCAATGAGCCTAGTTTCGGGGCGGTCACAAAGTTTGGCGCGGGCTGTAACTGCAATTTGTTTATTGTTTCCTTTGTTTTGTTCTAGAAGAATTAATAAACTGTGTCCAAATATTAGATTTTTTTTAATATTTTGACTTTTAGAAGAATTTGTTTTGTTATATTTGTTTAAGAAGAGTTTAATTTTTTATTGTTGTGTGTATTTTTTGTTTTTAACTTTAGGTCATAGTTTTTAATTTGTGTAAGCTTGTAAGTGGCAATTGCAAGCGCTAATTGTACAATATTTACCCAGATATTAGACTGTAAGCTTTCTGAAGAATAATTAAATAAATAAATAAATATGGTAACCTGAACTATGAGAGTTGTATTGATGATTTTATTGATTACAGTTCTGTAAATTAATTCAATTCAATTAATGTAATTCGTTACGGTCGCGAATCACATTTTGATCAACATATAGCCTGACACTGACCAGCCAATCGCAAAAAACTTATGAAAATTTAAATTTCGCGGGCTACCCTGGCGCTTTCGCCTTAAGAGTACAGAGTGGGGGTGCTCGGACTGCGGCACAGCTCACCTGCATCGCCGTAGCCGGCGTCGTCGTCGTCGTCGGGCAGCGCGGCGCCCTGGCGGCCGTAGCGGTGCGAGCGCGTGGACATGCTGAGGTCGGCCGTGACGTGCGTCGGGTAGGCGCAGCGCGGGCACGGCGGCGGCGCGCGCCGGTCGCCGCCGCGCACGCCGCGCCGGCGCACGTGCTCCTCGCAGAAGCACGTCTTGCAGCGCAGGCACGAGTACTGGCCCAGGCGGTTGCACGACTGGCCTGCGGGCGCGAGCGCGCGGCGTTAGGCACGCGCATCGAGGGGGCGCATATACTAAATGTGCGCTTTTATCATTTGTAACGGGACGATAGTATCGTGGACGTCCATGTCCCCGTCACGGCATCACGACAACACAGGGAAGTAACATGTATACAAATATATATGAAGACGCTTTTAAATTTCCGTCCACGATAACGTTATAGCGTGCGCGTATTTCGTTGTATATGTTACGGCTAAAACCCGAAGTGCGGCTACAACTAGTTGTAGCCGGCTACAACTACGTGTGGGCTGAAAGGTAGGTTAGGTTAGGTTAGTACTGTGACTACACAACACACGTAGTTGTAGCCGGCTAAAACTAGTTGTAGCCGCACTTCGGGTTTTAGCCGTAACATATACATGTCATGGTCGATAGTATCGTAACGTTGCTCATTATAAAAGCGCACATTAGAAGAATAAGACGCGACTTTAACATGTCACAGACATGTCAATAAGCCGAGCCCAACGTGTTGGCAACTTGCGAGAGGCGACACCTGGCGGACGATGGTGTAACTGAATGTATCGCTTGTGTATATATGTAGGGTACACAAGCGATACATTCAGTGACACCATCGTCCGCCAGGTGTCGCCACATCTCTCTTAAAATATGTACTTATATTTATTTAAATTTCCAATATATTATTTACATAATTTAAAAAGCTTAAAATAATAGTAATATGTAGGTACAAGTATATAACGTGTATATAACTCGTGTGTGTATAAATATATAACTCTAGAGACAGTCATTGTACTCATCATTATGAACAACTTTTACTATGGGACCAAACCAAAAACCACGAAAAAAATCAGTTGTTCGCTACATTTTGACGAGTTATGTGAACACAAATATCAGGAACAATTGATTTTTTTTCGCGATTTCAACTTTGGTCCCTTAGTAAAAGTTGTTCATAATGATGAGTACAATGACCCCCGAGAGTTATAGGATATCAAAAGGAACACTTTGTATAAAAAAGGAGGGGAAATAATCAGAGGGCATCAAAAAATTCGTCCGCATCGCTGTCAACAGGAAAAGGGCCCAAAAGGCTGGCAGCATTGCCATGTTTTATGAAAATCTGATTCTTTGGCCAAAAAACAAACCAGCCCTCTGGTCACGTGCAGAGTCAACCAGCCGCTTGGCGATGTCTCGTGCTAAACTAAGCGGGCACTCGGACCCCATGGCCTGTGTCAACCCCAAACGGCTCGAATAAGATTAGAGTATTTGCGCCGTTTTGAAGTTTCCCGCACCCGCAGCAGCCGCCCCAGCACAGCCCGCCGTGCTAGGGAGACGGGGCGGCTCAAGGGTGTCGACACACGTTGCATCCCACACCAAATGCCTACCTACCTTCCAAGGGGTCATTTCGTCGGGTCTCTTCCCATCGTCGCGTGCCAAGCCATTGAGTTCTAAAACAGCTGGCACCCCGCGGTGACAAGAGTACAACGGATGATGTCAATGATGCTGGCATGCCGTGCTATCCGGCCTGAATTCTTACTGCAGGATAGGCCACGGTGTCCGAGGCAGTCGACACCTTCACCACATTGGTAGCGATGCGGAGCCACGCAAGGAGCGCCCAGACGCAGACAGGTGCCGAGCCGGAAGGTGGTGTCACCCAGCACAGTGCCTATGTTGGGTGACGGTAGCGCTGAAGCCAGAGGCCCAACTCCCACTCCCCCACAGCCAGCAGGTGGGCACGCTCAGCAGTATTGGTGGATGTATCATATTAATAAGATGAATCTGTCTTAAACGAATGCATGTCACAGAACAACAGATCAGTTAGTTGCGCGCTCACGCCATGATCGTGCCCGTGTGCAGGCGAGTCACAGTTGAGCACTCGGCTGGCACAGGCGCCACGCGGCGGTACTTACACTTGTAGGTCTCGGACTCCAGCACCTGGCAGGAGGCCTGGTGCTCGAACTGGTCGTCCTCGCACAGGAAGCCCTGGCAGAAGCAGCAGCGGAACACGCGGCCGCCGTGCTCCCACACGCCTGCGGGACACGAGAGGACGTCAGCTCTGTCACTCACAGAGCTGACAGGGTGCTGCTACTGCTTAAACTCATAATAAAAGCACACTTTGTAAACAAGCACATTACAAATTACAGGATTATATCCAAGATAAGAATGCTTGGAAACATACTGGTCCTGGGGGCCTACCACCACCTCTTAAAGCAGTATTATTGTAATGTTACTTCAGTGTGAGAAAGAGATGGAGCTATACAGGACGTCTAGCTCCATCTCTTTCCCACACTCAAGTAAGATTACAATAATACTGCTTTAAGAGGTGGTGGTCTAGGTCCTGCTCTTTAGGATAATCTAGAGTGTAGACAAAATCAAACTGGTTGCTAATTTTCTGGAGCAGTTGCCATTAGGCTATTGCAGTGGCGAAGCCTTCATACAACTCGATTCCTATCGGCTTCCCTTCAGAACCACCACTCTTCTTAATGTCTACTATTGCCAAATAATATGGTACACCTGTGTAACTGTGTCGTACATCACAATGTTTAATACCAGTTTAATATAGTCATCATAAGATTAAAAACATTACAAAAATGCCTATAATTTTTAGTCTGAGTTTATGAGAAGTGAACAATTTTTTCTTCTGCTTCCCTCTAATGAGACCTGTAGCTGCGCCCCTGGGCTATTGTAACTTCTGCTTCCCTCTAATGAGACCTGTAGCTGCGCCCCTGGGCTATTGTAACTTCTGCTTCCCTCTAATGAGACCTGTAGCTGCGCCGCTGGGCTATTGTAACTTCTGCTTCCCTCTAATGAGGCCTGTAGCTGCGCCCCTGGGCTATTGTAACTTCTGCTTCCCTCTAATGAGACCTGTAGCTGCGCCCCTGGGCTATTGTAACTTCTGCTTCCCTCTAATAAGACCTGTAGCTGCGCCCCGGCTATTGTAACTTATTCTTATGTTATATTGTTTTTTTTTCTCTGTTTTTGGTAGCTGTGTTGTGTTGTTCACACTCTTTGTTTCCAATCTGTTTTTAGAAGTACAGACTTTTAATTGGCTGCCAGTCTCACATACTGTTTTTTATTCTGTTTGTTTTAGATGTAAGTCATCCATATTTAATAAATAAATAAATTACAACGCGACCCACTAAAAAGTGAAAAATAAAATACTTTTTTGCAGAAAAAAAACAACCGACATCCAAAAAAAAAACACTACAAAGTGAAAAATTACTTTAATTTCGGAAGTCGGTGAGAAAAACCTAAAATACAGATGCAATGACACCAACTTCCAAAATTAATTTTTTACTTTGTAGTTTATTAGAAGTTGGTTGTTTTCTTGTTAATTTTTGACACTCAAAAGTGCCTTTTATGTGCCTCTTTGACATAAACGTTTTGACTTTTTGGGGTGAAAACGGGGAATTTTTTTTTTACTGAAATTGTATTTTTATTAGTGTAGGACCTAGAAACACTTGCCTTTTTCCTTTCGCCCGCGACCCTTCGAGTCAGGCTTCGCGATCGTTTGTGTGAAAAATCTTGTTCCTTGCGTTAATAAACTTGAAAATGTAGCCCTAACGGGATACTAAAATACGGAATCCACGCGGACGAAGTCGCGCGTCAAACACTAGTACGGTTATATTTAAATTGACTACTTAAGTCAGCTGACACAGACACGCATTAAGTCAAGTGACACAGACACGCATTAAGTCAAGTGACACAGACACGCATTAAGTCAGGTGACACAGACACGCATTAAGTCAGGTGACACAGACACGCATTAAGTCAAGTGACACAGACACGCATTAAGTCAGCTGACACAGACACGCATTAAGTCAAGTGACACAGACACGCATTAAGTCAAGTGACACAGACACGCATTAAGTCAGGTGACACAGACACGCATTAAGTCAGGTGACACAGACACGCATTAAGTCAAGTGACACAGACACGAATTAAGAAGTGAGTAAGAGCGGGTTCGCACTGCGTCCGATCCGCATCCGGGAAAATGTCACTCCCAAGCAGCCATAGTACTGTTTGCATGAGAGGTTGCGCACTACATCCAAACTCTGTTCGGTTGAATTAGAATATTCGGATTGAACTTGGATCTTGAATTCGGATTCGAATCGGATGTAGTGCAGACCCACTCTTGGTATACCAGGCGCACCTCTCTCGCACTCCAGGCACACGGCGTCCATGAGCGGGCAGGTGCACGCGTGCGCCGTCAGGCACTTGCGTCCGTGGCATACCCACGCCTCGCAGAAGTCGCAGATGGCACCCTGTATACGCACACAAGCAAATAACTCTATACTGTAAGTGTTATTATCACAAGTTGATAGACCAATGTTTGTCTAATATTAATACAAAGCTTCAAAATTGGGTCAGTGGGTCGTCTTAGGGGCGGATTTGTAGCAGTTGCAGTATACGCTTGGGAGCACTATGAGAAGCAATGTAAAAAAAAAATTTAGGGACAAAACTTTTGCTTGTTTTTTTCGGAATCCTACCAATTTTATTGTAGTATCGGGTTTACCTTATCCATAGAAACCATTTAGGTTCTGAGAAGCATGGCTTTACGTAGCACCATTCCAGAGTTAGGAGCTTTCGATTTTTTTTATAAAACACTCAAGGAAATGGCTTCTGGAAGGTAATTGTTTGACGGGTAAGCAGTCATACTGACAGACACGAAAAGCACCTTTAAGTTATATTATAACGTGTTTCTGGACGTACGACATTAATTGATAACGAGCACAGTACTAGTCCATGGAAACATTTTAAAACATGAAGATTAGTAGTTAAGGACTGCTTCATTGGTCTAGTGGTGCAAGCTCTACTGCTGAGCATGAGGTCCTGGGTTCCATTCCCAGGTTGGGCAAAGTGTTATTGGGTTTTTCTATCTGGAATTTCTCAGTAGCAGCTCGGAGTCTGGATTTGCGCCCGGTAGATGGCAATAGGCTCGCCCCCTGTTACATGGGACTTAAACATAACTGGCGACATATGGGTGTACTATAGGTACACCTTTGCTTTACCCTTCTGGAAATACAGGCGTAATGATGTATGTTTATCAGCCTAGCTTGTGTACTGAGTAATGTATGTGAGCAGACTCACCACCATGCCGAGCCCCGTGGTGTAGACGCCAGGGTGGCGCACCACGCAGTCTCCGGACTTCAGCATGCACTTAACCTTGCCGCAGTGCGCGCACGTCGGCAGCCGCTGCACCGCCTGGCAGAAGTAACAGAACGCACGGTTCTTCTGTTTCCTATGACAATAACAACTGTTTATTTCAACATTATCGACATTGTGCAGCAGTGGGACAGTACAGGCTAACAACAAAAGAAAAAACTATTGTATTGTAACTCCTTATAGACGTAACCTAGCAACTCCATAAGTAGAAATCAACAGATTGACGTGGCAATAAAGTGGGGGAGTATTTCCCGGAGGAACAAGGTGGACGCCAACTCCTTGTGGTGTCTATAGTGCATACAGTAGGAACAGTTACTTCTGGCACTTGTCGCAATCCATGGGCACGTTGCACGGGTGCGCCGCCAGGTCCACGTTCTCTCGCGCATTGCGGATCTCTTTCTGCCGCAGCTTCTGTTTCTCGGCTTTCTTGCGCTGACCTGTCTTCTTCTTCGGCATTGTAATTATATTACTGATATGGTTACATAAAAGTTAAAGTAAATAATGCTAGAATTATTAGCTGATTTTATTTTATTAAAATGAACGTTTCATTGCCAAACTGACAGATACTAATGACAATTTGCAATTTGTTATTGTATCTGTCTAATTGAGACAAACAAAACGTCAAAACTGAGAATTCATTCCGCTACAATCAGAAACATTGATCAGAACTCATAAATAGATAATATTAAAAAATAACACTATTACAGAACTAAAAATATAAGCCGCTTGAAAAATTATCTTCAAATTAAATCAAAATGTGGTAATAATATTGGAAACACATCATTTTCATTTTTGGTAATGCTGAGTGAATTAGAACGTAGTTTAATGGTTTTGTTTCGTTCTAAAACAAGAAAAGTACATGAATTATTTTTGTGTGTTCAGAGCTAATATCTCAAATGTTACCCTAAGAGTATTCATTTGTTTCAAGCACAGTAATTGGAATGGTTATTAAATGAATAGCTAAACTAAACATGCATTTCATGTTAAAATCAATATCATATACATAATTATCTCGCTTCCGAACGAATATTATTATACTTCTAATTTAGGAAGAGCAGTGCTCATTGTATATGGAACGAAGCAACAGTATTTTTATTTTGTTATTATTACAGCTGCGCACTTGTTCAGCTACTTGCTATATCAAAACAAGAATCAAAACAAACAATTATTATTATTCTCGTATCCCCTCGTGCAATCGTGCGCAAATACGTCGTGCCAGTCGTGCGCTTCGCGGGGAGTCAAACGTTGCTTGTTATTACTGTTCGTTAGTTCATGTAGCGCAGTTTAGACTTAAGAAGGACATATAGGAAGTACGCTACGCAGATACTATGATATCTCCTGTGGACCTGGTACGTACGTTCTTTATTGTTGAATACTATGTTTGTCTGATCTGAAATAGATCAATAACTTTCTATAAATTGTACGAGTTACTTTGCACTTTACGTACCTACCTACTACTGAGTATTAAGTACCTACTGAGTAGATAGATAGCTTAAAATTCTCGCTCTTTAAAGTAGGGATTACGTCTCAATATTTCGTTGAGATGATCGACAGCTTCATTTTGAACTTACGTATGTAGGTACCTTAAAGAAATTTACCTACTCACTTGGTGTCTCGAAAGAAACTTGTATGGAATAATTTCATCAAAAATTTTCCTGTAATGGTAATTAATTCTAAACAGAAATAATTATCCGGATTCTTTCTTCTCAGACTATCTCTTACATGTGCAGTCTGTAGTGTGTCGCCGATTGATTCGATCGACGTTATTTTAGCAGCTAGCAGTGCTAAGTATGCAGCAGTGAGCAGTGTTATGCTCGCTCGCTATACCTACGTTTGTTTGTGTTCATACCAGCCTAGCTGTGCCCCGCGATTTCGTTCGCGTGGAAGTCATCTTACGAGTACGACTACTAAAATAACAGTAAAACACCCTCGTCCCCCGACCCGCCGCGTTGCATCGCCCGCCCGCGCTACTCGTTTTCGCTTAGTGTTATGCTGGGGCCACACCAACGGTCAACGTCAATACTCATCATCGCCATTAACATCGCGGTAATTATTCCAGTGATTATCGCGATAAACTGAGTGGCCACACTTGCGGTCAACGTCATTGGCTCATTAGATGGCGATCAAATTGGCATTGAATTTCAAGATGGATGCTGACGCTGCTGCACTGTATTTAATGAGCGTCAATTTTTATTATACTAGCTTTTACCCGCGGCTTCGCCCGCGTGGATGTCGGAAAATATCCCACGGGAACGTACTAATGAGGGATTAAAAGTACCGTAATACTAAACCTTAATGAGACACCTAAACTTATAGTCGGTGTCTTTGGTTTAGTATTTTCGTTTTTTGCCGCCGACTTCCGAAATTAAAGTAATTTTTCACTTTGTAGTGTTTTTTTTTGGGTGCTAATTAAGGCAGCTTCTTTAAAATGTCATTCTCGTCTGCAAATATATTTAGTTGTCTAATGAATTAACAAGTCAGCGACGAACTTTTAGCGTCTAATAAATGGTTTATAAGCGACCATATATTGTAAAACAAGCTACTGTTAATATGACGTAACATGGTGATAATTCTTAAGCAACTAAATTTGTGATATGTCTACTCATTGCCAGCTTCTAATAAGTGTATCAACTTCATCTATAAAATAATATCAACGTACTCTAATTTCATAGAGTCACCTTTATTTTTATACTTTAGCATAAGTAATTGATGAGTGAATCTACTATATTTGAACATAAAATTTCCTTATTATTGTCATCAAATAATGGTCAATGAAAGCTATAATTTCATGTATTCGCCTATCTATTTATAATGTTACCATAAGTAATTGACTATTATACCTACCCAAATGAACATACAAAAAATATTGTTATCATAAACAAACATCTGCAACTCTGTGTTTGTTTGTGTTTGGACACCTTAGGGAAAATTAAAACCTAACCTAACCTTTTTTTTTTTTTTTTTTGGTGACGGGGTGGAAATCCTCATGGATGTCCTCTGCCCTTGGGTGGGCAGAGGGGTCTGTCAGACTCTTACTGACTAAAACCACCCCGGTGTTCCCTCGCACACTTGCACCGGGGGCTACGGGGGCACTTAAGCACTCTTCAACGCAGCCCCCGACTGGTGCTAGCCCACGTCTGCGGGCTCCGTCTTGTCGAGCGAGGGGAGTGAGGTGTTTGACTCCCCCCGCGACGTCTAAGAGGGGCGCGCGTGGAACACTACGCGCCACCACCTCGGGTCCTGTGGAGTGAGGGGAGGCAGACGTCCCCGAGTCCGCCGCCCTTGGACCCATTTAGGGGGGCCGGAAGAGGGCATTGTCAGCCCTCTGCCGACGCCCGATGCGCCTGCTGCGGGCCGGGAGAGCACTTGAAATCTCCCTCTCCCTTTCCGCTGCCTCCTTTTGGGACATGACCTTCTCGCAAAAGGAGATCACCGCGTCCTACGACGCTGCGCCACCGACCATAGAACGAATCACAGCCGGCAGCGACAGGTCGCTTCCCACTTCCGAAACGAGGGCACGGCGCGGCTCCTCCCAAGCTGCACAGCGTATGCCACGCCGTGTCCTCCAGACAATGGACGCAGTGATGACACCGAGCGTCCGGCTCCCTGCCTATGCGACACAGGTACTTCCCGAAGCAGCCGTGCCCCGAGAGCACCTGCGTTGCCCTAAATGACAGGGAGCCGTGCCTCCTCCCGAGCCAGTCGTCGAGTACTGGCCGGACCGCCTCGATGGTGACGAGGCCGGCGGTAGGGCGCAAAAGCCTGTCCCGCCTTTCCGCCACCAAGACCTGGCGGAGTTCGGACCGGAGCAGCGTGATCTGCCGCTGCACCAGTACTACGCCCCGCGTCCGCGCCTCCTCACGCCACCGATGCAGTGACGCGAGGGCTCTCACTTCCAGGTCCCACGGCGGGGTTCCGGCTAGTGCACAAGCTGCCTCGTAGGAGATCGTGCGATACCCTCTGATGACTCTGACGGCCATCGTCCTCTGCGGTACTCGCAACACTGCGATACTGCGGGCCGTCAGGTCAGCCGCCCACACCGGGGCCCCATACAGGGCCATGGATCGCACGATCCCCACGTACAACCGCCTGCAGGCGGTACTTGGGCCCCCCAAATTGGGAAGCAGCGTTGACAGCGCGCCCGCCGCGCCCATCAACTTGGGCGCCAGCCGCCGAAAGTGGGGGCCGAAGTCCCAACGGCTGTCGAGCACCAATCCCAGGTACTTCATGGTTGACTCGACAGCGATCCGGGTCCCCCCGACCACGACATGTGATCCCGGCGGCGGCGCTCGTCGGGGGCCATGGAAAATGATAGCCTCCGACTTGTTGAGGGCTACCTCCAGGCCCAGGCGCCGGATGCGGTTCACCACCTGAGAGACCGCAGCCGTAGCCAGCAACGCTGCCTCCCTGTGTGAGCTCCCCCGAGCTGTGACCAGCGTGTCGTCCGCGTAACACGTCAGGTTCACCCCCGGCTGGAGCTCGCCCCTCAGAACCCAGTCGTACCCGATGTCCCACAGGAGTGGTGCTAGAACCGAACCCTGTGGAACACCGCACGACATCTCGCGCTGGCCTCTGCCGTCGCGTCCCCTGTAGGTGACACTCCTTTCTGCCAAATAAGCCCCGACCACGTGGCGGAGGTAGGGAGGCACCCGATGATAACGCAGCGCCTCCCTAATACAACTCCAGGGCAGGGTGTTGAAGGCGTTGGATATGTCCAAGGATACCGCCAGCATTACCCCGCCCCGAGACACCGCTTCCTCCGCCAGGACTCACCCGCATAATTGCGTCTATGGTGGAGCGCCCATGCCGAAAACCGAACTGATTGTCGTCCAGGTCCGGCCCATCTCTGCACAAGTGGCTGACGAGGCGGTCCGCGATAATCCGCTCGAACAACTTGCCCACCTCGTCAAGCAGCACTATGGGCCGGTACGCAGACGGAGATTCCGCAGGGCGTCCCGCCTTCCTGAGCAGGACCAACGAACCTGTCTTCCAGTGATTGGGAAACTGGCCCTGCTCGAGGCACGCTGAATAGAGTCCTCTTAGTCGGGGCTCTAGGGCCTTTAGGGCGAGAACTAGGGCGCGGCCGGGTACTCCGTCGGGCCCCGGGGCAGTGTTTTTCGCCCGGAGCCGCATCACGGCCGCCCTCATGTCGGCTTCTGTCACCTCAGGGACGCCCGCGCTGACGTCTTCTTCCGACTCTGCAGTTGCAGGCGGAGCCATTGACGGTGGCACGTGTTCCGCTCTTGCAGGGAAGAGTGCCGCAACTACCTCCTCTAGCAGATGCGGTTGGAGACCCTCCGTATGTTGGGGGGCCCAGGGATGAAGTTTTCCTCGAACCATACGGTAAGGACGCCCCCACGGATCCCCGTCCAAGGTCTCCAGCAACTCTTCCCTGCTTCGCGTCTTGGCTTCGCCGATGGCCAGCTGCAGAGTCTTCCTAGCCGCGCGGTACACCTCATACCGCGTTGCTTCCTCTTCAGGATCCCGTCGACGTCTCCTTCGGTAGCGAGTGTACCGGCGTCTAACCGCTACGCACGTGATGCGCAGCTGCGCGATCTCAGCAGACCACCAGTACACTTGGCGCCTTGTGGACTGTTTGCGGACCCGGGGCATGGACGCATCGCAGATTAGCGTCATCGCCCCACGGAACCACAGAGCCTCCGCTTCGACGTCAACGGGCCCGTCCGTCGTCGACTCCCTGTTCCAGGCCTGGACAATAGCGGCCTCCTCGAGAGCCTCCCTGTCAATGCGCTTGAGCGCCCAGCGTGGACCGTCCCTTCGCGGGGCCGGTGGACCGCGGCCGCCCGCGGTCCAGGTGGAGACGTCGAAACGAATATATCGGTGGTCCGACAACGTCTCCACCTCCACCGCGACATGCCAATCCCGGACACGGCGCGCGACCACGGGGCTAGCGAACGAGACGTCCACTATGGACCCGCCCCGCTGCCGCACGCACGTGTATTCCGAGCCCCGATTTAGGACGGCCAGACCCGTCGTGATTGCCCACTCTTCCAGCACCACTCCCCTAGCATCAGTGACCGGCGATCCCCAAGCCGCAGATTTGGCATTTAGGTCGCCGAGTAGTAATGCGGGGTGAGGGTGGTACCGGCCCACGGCCCACGACTGCACCTAACTCGACAAGGAAACTCTCAAAGTTGGCGAGACTCCTGTTGGGCGAGAAGTATGCCCCAATGACGACCACGCCGTCCACGAGGGCGGCAACCCAGCAGCGACCTCGGGACGGGTTGACAAGAGTCCCGCCAATGATGGCCACTAAACCGTCGAGGTCCCCCACCCAGTTGTCACGAGGAGGGACAAAATACGGCTCAGCGACCACCGCCACGTGAATCGACCACTCCGCCATGCTCTGGAGCAAAAGATCTTGAGCTCTGGCAGAGTGGTTGATATTGTCCTGGAGAAAATGGTAGTTTGCCATTATTGGTACTCCATTTCCTCGGCCACCTCTTCCTGAGGTCGGGAGTCGACCGACAGGCAATTAGGCCGCGGGGCGGGGGGGGGGGGGGGCTGGGCACGATCTGGGTGCGGATCCCCCGGCAGCCTTGGTCCTCTCAACAAATTTTTGTTTGGCCCCCTTAGCGGGGGGCGCGGCGCAGGCCTTGCCACCGGCTATATGCCCCGCGGGCTTTCCTGCAGCCGCACAGAGACTGCAGTTTGGTGCCGCGAAGCACTGGGCCGCCTTATGGCCGGGCTGACCGCACCGATAGCATTGATCGCTGCGATCAATTTCGGCGGTGCACTGTGCTCGGACATGCCCAATACCCAGGCATCGGTAACACCGCATAGCTCTGGGTTGCAGCAGCCTAACCCTCGCCGCAGCCCACCCCACCTGCAAACGCCCCTCGTCGGCAACCTTCTTCGCCACAGCTACCGGGCACCGCACCCAGATCGTGCCCAGCCCGCCAACGTCGTGGCGAATTTCGCCTACCCGCAGATTTTCAGGCGGGCACTCTCCGATTTTGGCAATAGCCGCCATCACTTCCTCTGACGTCACCGAGTCGTCCAGCCCACCAACGCGCACTTCAGCCGTTTTCATGGGCCTGGAGATCCGGATGTCTTCAGAATTGAGGACTTCCCTTAGTTTAGCGGCCAAGGCGTCCGCTTTTTCGCCATTTGAGGCACCCGTCACCTCGATTAGCCGCCCTCCCGTGGCTGCTATTTTGTAGCGGATGGACGGTATGCCAAGTTCAGATAACTTGAACTTGGTTCTCGCCTCCGATAGGACCGCCTTGTAGGTGACGCCCCTTTCCGCGGCTCCAGGCTGCAGCGTGACTGCTACAGCCGCAGAGCGTGGGATGCGAACCTTGGGCGGCCTCACACTTTTTGAGGCGGCCCGGCCCTTTGGCTCCGGCACCTCCTTGCTCTGGCGGCCCTTCTTCTTTTTTACGACCGTTGACCAGGCCTCGGCGTTTGGCCTGGCTGCGGTCGCAAGTTCTGCGGCTCCCTCTAGGCGGGAAGTCCCTTCAGGGGACTTTTCGCCCCCCTCTACTGACTTTTTGGTCCCAGCCACAGGTTTATTGACCACCTGCGATGTCTTTTTGGCCTCAGACACGGGCTTTTTGGCCCCAACCACTGGCTTTTTGGCCACCTCCGCTGGCTTTTTGGCCCCAGCCGCTGGTTCTTTGGCTACCTGAGGGAGCCCCACCTTTGAGGTCTCCTCTTTCCTCCGATTGTCCGCTGCGAGAGGTGGCCGGAGGATCTGGGCTGGGAGGAGCCTCGACTCTAACCCCTCGAGGCGGGCATTCATCATGTCTCCAACTTGGATCATGATGGTCCGGGCTATTTCTGCAACCAACTCGGCTTGCAGTGCCGGAGTGGACGCAGAAGGTGCAGAGTTCACACGCTCTTGCTGCTGACAAAAGTCGGCCCTTAGAGAGGCAAGTTCCCGCCGAATGACCTCCATCTCGGTTTGGAGATGGCTGTTCTCCTCTTGTAGCTTTGCCGTCTCCTCTGAGGTCGTGCGATTAAGGAGGACTCCCACTGCCTCCTTAATCTCTTCCGCCGCCTCTTTTAGCGCTCGCGTGAATGTGCCCTTCAAGTTGCCAGACTTGGTGGCAACCTTTAGGACCACGTCCACGCTGTCCATTACTTGGCGGTTAAGAGCCGCCGCTGACAGGTCCTCGGCAGCGGTCAAGCGAGCAGACCGCCGCTCTCTGGCCTGACGGGCCATTTCAGCCACCTCGTCTAGAGCCACTGCCCGTCTCTCCTCTCTCCTAGCGGAGTTGATCTCCCCCTTTGTGCTTGCTAGAGAGGTGGAGTATTGTGAGGAAGCGCCCTCCGCTTGCTTGGTCCCCGAGTCACTTCCTCCACTGGGTACCGGCGTGTTCGGGCGCTTGAGAAAGCGCCCTAGAGAGTCGCGCGACGCCGAAAGAGCTGACGCTCCTCTAATTGCGTGACCTCGCCCTCTCCTGCCCACCGGCACTCTGACGGCCGATAGGTTCTCCTCGCTAGAAGAGAGGCCTGTCAACTCCGCGTGCCTCTCGTCCTCTTTACGTGAGCGCGTCCTCCAAAATTTGGAAGGGCGCCCTACCGTCCCATCTTCTGTCCGCAAGCGCTTTGAATTTACGCTCGCCACGCTCACCACACTCATCTTGTCAGATGTGGTGTCAGAATCTGACACCGCACCCACACCCATCTGCTCGACCAACACGATCGACAATTCATTAGTTTTATTTTCTTCTTCCATATTAATCCCACGAGTAGATATAGGTAAAAAATGTCCACCGGGCAGAGCCTAGATGCCCGGTAAGCCTACATACTGCAGAGTGCGGCAGGTGCTCTGCAGGTGAAGCGCTCGCGACTGGACTCCCTCCAGCCATTCATCCTCTCACCACGCTTCAAAGTTTAGGATTGGGTGGTTTTTTATCTTAGAGGTATCCTTCCTCTGGGCCAGGCAATTAAGCCAAGCCCCCGGCGGCGGCATTAAACATGCCTCCGCTCGCTGTCCGGCCAACCCGACTCAGCGAGCCCGCCGAAAGTTCTCTCCTTGAAGACTACTCCGCAAGGAGAGAAACACGCGTCGCTTTGGTGCGCCTGCACTTCAGCGGCATGGTCGCGTCTTCTGTCAATCGACTATAATCGATTGATCAAGAGCGACCCTATCCCGGTGTCTTTCTTGGACTGGTCTCTCATTTGGACCTTTCCGGCATGAGTAACTCTACCGGCAGAGCCCCAAGATCATTGAGACTTCCCCTCTTCGTCCACTCGACCAACCCTCTGTAAGCAGAGGGGGGAGTGGACGTTAAATGGCCACCAGGCCTACCCCCACGACGGACTGACCGTCCCCAAGCCCGGTTCCCTTCACCGACCAACAACGATGATCGGCGATTGGAACCGAACCCTTCTCCGTTGGTTGAAGATTCGCCGCCGGCCCCAGCTGTCCACCAAAGGCGGGTGGGCAGCTGGAACCGACGTTGCCCAGGGTGCGCCACGGGGAGGCTCTTCAACATGCACCCCAACCTTTTTTTTTTTTTTGGTTACGGGGTGGAAATCCTCATGGATGTCCTCTGCCCTGGGGTGGACAGAGGGGTCCCCGACTGGTGCTAGCCCGCGTCTGCGGGCTCCGTCTTGTCGAGCGAGGGGAGTGAGGTGTTTGACTCCCCCCGCGACGTCTGAGAGGGGCGCGCGTGGAACACTACGCGCCACCACCTCGGGTCCTGTGGAGTGGGGGGCGGCAGACGTCCCCGAGTCCGCCGCCCTTGGACCCATTTAGGGGGGCCGGAAGAGGGCATTGTCAGCCCTCTGCCGACGCCCGGTGCGCCTGCTGCGGGCCGGGAGAGCACTTGAAATCTCCCTCTCCCTTTCCGCTGCCTCCTTCAGGGACATGACCTTTTCGCAGAAGGAGATCACCGCGTCCCACGACGCTGCGCCACCGACCATAGAACGAATCACAGCCGGCAGCGACAGGTCGCTTCCCACTTCCGAAATGAGGGCACGGCGCGGCTCCTCCCAAGCTGCACACTCTGCAAGCGTATGCCACGCCGTGTATGCACCCCAACCTAACCTAACCTTTTTTTTTTTTTTGTTTCGGGGTGGAAAATCCTCATGGATGTCCTCCGCCCTGGGGCGGGCGGAGGGGTCTGTCAGACTCTTACTGACTAAAAACCACCCCGGTGTTCCATCTCACACCTACGCCGAGGGTCGCGGGAACTTACGATCCTTCCGCAACCCCCGGCTGGTGCCGGCCCGCCACGGCAGGCCTCTCCTCGTGTCGAGGGGGGGAGTGAGGTGTTTGACTCCCCCCGCGACGTCTAAGAGGGGCGCGCGTGGAACACTACGCGCCGCCACCTCGGGTCCGATGTATGGGGGGCGACGGACGTCCCCGAGTCCGTCGCCCCTGGACCCATTTAGGGGGGCTGGAAGAGGGCGTTGTCCGCCCTCCGCCGACGCCCAGTGCGCCTGCTGCGGGCTGGGTGAGAGGATGTGATCTCCCTCTCCCTTTCCGCAGCCTCCTTCTGCGAGATGACTGTCTCGCAGAAGGAAACCACCGCGTCCCAGGACTCCTCGCTGCCGACCATCGAATTAACGACAGCCGGCAGCGACAGGTCACTGCCTACGCTAGAGATGAGGGCACGGCGCGGCTCCTCCCAAGCGGCACACTCTGCCAGCGTATGCCGCGCCGTGTCCTCCCGACAGTCGACGCAGTGGTGACACCGGGCGTCTGGCTCCCTGGTTATGCGACACAGGTACTTCCCGAAGCAACCATGCCCCGAGAGCACCTGCGTCAACCGAAACGACAAGGAGCCGTGCCTCCTTCCGAGCCAAAGGTCGAGCACCGGCCGGACCGCCTCGATGGTGCCGAGGCCGGCGGTAGGGCGTGAGAGCCTGTCCCGCCATTCCGCCACCAGGACCTCGCGAAGCAGCAACCGACGCTGCTCCATTAGTCGCTGCATCGGTCGCTCACCTCGCGCCTGCATTTCCTCACGCCACCGATACAATGACGCGAGTAATTTCGCCTCCAGGTCCCAGGGCGGGGATCCGGCCAGTGCACAAGCCGCCTCGTAGGAGATCGTGCGATACCCCCTGATGACTCTGACGGCCATCGCTCTCTGCGGCCTCCGCAGAACAGCAATGCTACCGGCCGTCAGGTCAGCCGCCCAGATCGGGGCCCCGTACAGGGCCATCGATCGCACGATCCCCACGTAGAGTCGCCTACAGGCGGCGCTCGGGCCCCCCAGATTGGGAAGCAGCGTTGACAGCGCCCCAGCCGCGCCCATCAACTTGGGCACCAGCCGCCGGAAGTGGGGTCCGAAGTCCCACCGGCTGTCGAGCACCAATCCCAGGTACTTCATGGTAGACTCGACAGCGATCCGGACCCCCCCGACCACTATGTGTGATCCGGGCGGCGGCGCCACGCCGGGGACCATGGAACACCATGGCCTCCGACTTGTTGAGGGCCACCTCCAGGCAACCTAACCTAACCGAATACGAGCACTCCTTAACCGATTCATGGCCAATGACTCAACAGTTCAGTCATTAAAAAACCTTTAGGAAGGCCGATGGCTCAGAAAGGCTCAGATGATGCCGAGATGAGATGATGCTCAGATGATGCTCAGATGAGGCCGATGACTCAGAAAGGAAGGAGGAAATTGGCCATGAATCGGTTAATCGTGTCATTTAATGTAAACAAATACACGTGAACTTGATTATTATTATTGAAGCTAACTCAAAAACCACTCATCAGAATTTGACCAAATTTATATGCGACCACCTCACCCTTTCAAATAAAAACTTTGCAATAAGGCAACTATATGTCGCGCTAAGTCGTGACAGAAGGTTGGAAGGCAGAGTTTTATCAGGTTTGGACGCCGTCGCCAATAAACTATTAAATCAACCACACGACGACAGATCGTTGACGAAATCTGTCTTCTGACAATCAAGGCCACGCATAACATACGACTCAAGTAGCGCAAGTTGAAGTATATTACCATTAAAACCATTTATAGCCAGAGTGCATCTCATGACAATTCCAATAAGTCCAAACACGGCTAGGATACATTGTTTTATTACGGGTTTCCGGTGCCTACCTTCCGGCTTCTTCATCAGATCAGTACGATGGTACCATTTTCATCAGAACCATTTATTTAAATTGGCTTCATCATAGTCGCTTAACTATCTTAATCGAGATGTCGCCACCCGTGAAATACTTATCATTGAGGAGTTTCCGTGGCCATCTGTGGTCTTCTTCGTCAGTTCCACTTCACCAAATGATACTTTCTGAATGCAAATGCTTGACTTGTTGATGAAAATACCAAAATCGCTATTTGTATGCCTATAATGTTTGAGGAGTTCCCTCAATTCCTCATGGATCCTATCCTAACTGGATTTTGATAAAAATAGGACCAATCTGGAAGTAAATCCTTTCAAATAAAAAAATAATTTTCCAAATCGGTTTTTAAATGACGGAGTACTGACGTAACAAACATTAAAAAAAAATAAACAAAACATATAACAGAATTGAGAACCTCCTCCTTTTTTGAAGTCGGTTAAAAATAAAGACTAAAATGTTACCGCAAGAAGTCAAGATACGAACTATGACTACATTTCCAATCCCTTAAATCTCTTAAAAAGAGGTACCTCCACCAAATTTTTAATATTATTTGTGATTTTTAAAATCCACCCTTATTTTACCCCCTTAGGATTTTACAAAAACGCTGAACCTTATAATTCTTTATTTCCTACTAAAAGCATTTGAATTTTCATATCCCTAACGCTGAGTTACCCATACAAACTTTCATCCCCTATATCGCCCCCTGTAGGATTATTTTTGAGACAAAAAGTAGCCTATGTCCTTCCCCAGGATGCCATCTGTCTCCTTGCCAAATTTTATCGAAATTCGTTCAGTAGTTTAGGCGTGAAAATGTAACGTACAGACAGACAGACAGAGTTACTTTCGAATCCATATCTCATCGAATCTAATATCTACATATTAATCTATACTTATCTATACTAATATTATAAAGCTGAAGAGTTTGTTTGTTTGTTTGGTTGAAAACGCTAATCTCGGGAACTGCTGGTTCGAATTGAAAAATTCTTTTAGTGTTGGATAGCCCATTCATCGAGAAAGGCTATAGGTTATATAACATCACGCCATGACCAATAGGAGCGGAGCATCAATGGAAAATGTTGCGAAAACGGGGAAAATGTATTCCTATTGAGAGCTTCCGTTGCGTGCGCTGCGTAAACGGTTAAAGTCACGCAACAATCATGTATGACGGAGTTGTTCCTCTTAAAAAGTTCTAAAAAAAATCCGCGATAGCATATGTCTATCTTTTAAGGTTGGCTCACTATAACTTTATTAATGGTAATCAAATTTGTTATAAAATAATGCATTATTTGAGAAGGTGTTTTCATAAACATAGTATTAATTTTTATCCAAATAAATAGTTTCTTATTCAAGGTTGATTAAGTATGTACAATCACGGCCTTTTCCGCCTGATCACTTAAAATTTTTTTCGCTTAAATCCTGCGGAGGCGCCGAGCCACTCCCCCTTAAAGTTTTGGCAAATTAGGAAAGCACAAATGCAATTAGTTGCAATCTGCACTGCGCAGGAGAGTGACGTATTTTACGTGTAGGTACTCCTTTTGTGAATTTTACGGACGAAGTATTTGATCTTGGCGCGCTTACCGGACCTTTTCAATATTGACCATTGCTCTGTTTACCTGACCATTGATTGCCTAAACGTTAATTAACTTGTGCGAGAATATTGGACTCCTGAGAACTATTAACCTGTGCTGGAACATTTTGTGCATAATGTCTTTTAGAAATCTCCTAAGAGAAGAACGGAATCAAATTATAATTTTGCATGGACAAGGTTTTAATATTAGTCAAATCGCTGAACAGCTGCATATGAGCGTAAGTAGTAAATTATTTTAATTATTCTTGTGGTAAATTTTGTTATTTTAAAATATCCAAATTTATAAATAAAACTTTATTAACGATACAAAGTGCAAAGTTATCATGCAATTGTTGTCTTGTGTAGGTAATTGAATTCTTTCTAGCTTGTTTTACAACAGTAAGAGTATTTGATAAATATAAGGTGCTATAAAAATATCTGCCACCGCTTAAATGGGAGAGAGTATTGTGTATATACTGGACGATTTTTTTACCGTCTTGAAAAAAATGGGGTATAATGGGTGAACGGAATAGAAGCCCAGGCATACCTAGTTTTTTTTTTGCAATAGCTTAGAAAGAAATTGATCTAAGTCAGTCAATAAATTGATATAAGTAAGTCAATAACTACCGCACATTTAAAGTAAAATTTTCATACTAGAACAATATAAACAGAAATTTTGAAAAAATAATAATAAATCGTTAACCTTTTAACCGCCCGACTTCATATCAATTGTCGTGCCCCCAGCGCCGGGCAACTTGAATCATTACGATATTTGGTCGTAAATATACGACCCTGGCGAAATGGACACGAAAATATTTGTCGGATTAATCCGTCGTAGGCGGTTAAAGGGTTAAAAGATATCGAATTTCTAATCATATGCACCCTACGTATGATTTGCATTTTCGTTTGTTTTTTTCAGTTTAGAAAAAAATATACTAGGTGTGCCATAGGCTTCTAATCCGTTCACTTTATTATACACAACGGATTAAGTTCTTAATTCGTTGATTATACACAATTTTTTTCTAGATGGTAAAAAAAATCACCCAGTACCATCTTTCAACAATAGTGAAGAAATTTCGTACCCCGGAATAGTTAAATCAATTTGAGAAAATGAAGTAATTAAATAAACATTTTTTTACTTTATTCTGCATAACGTGGTTCACAAACTAAGCGATGTGTCGCTTCGTCAATGAAAACAATTGCTATCTCTATCTACCTGTTCTTCGAATGAACACCGAAATTAGCTGTGTTTTTTAAATTTGTAATGGCGTCCAGAATGGTATGATGACTGACTGGCACACCAAACCTCTGCTGGTGTATGTTTAGTGCATGCGCAGTTATGTTGCATTGCAATTGCACAATGCCATTTCAAGATATTCTTGATTGAAATATCGTCGTCTGGTAGGCATTTTTAAAGAATGCGCGCATGATAGATACTTGCACTTACATAGCGAACTTGCTTTCGAGAGCGAGCGAGCGGTTGGCGTTGGCACAAGCGCGTGCGACGAACGGGATAGTGCGGGTGAGGGGGGTGGTGGCGAGCGGCCTGCGCTTTGACGAAGACGAGCGGCCGGCGCGGACGGGGTGGCATTGTTTGATAAGAATGGCAACAGTGCATGAACGGCTTCATTGACGTTTTGCGAAATGAAATGGAATAGCGAACTTGCTTTCGAGATTTCGAGCGGCGACCGGCGAGCGAGCGGTTGGCACAAGCGCGTGCGACGAACGGGATAGTGCGGGTGAGGGGGGTGGTGGCGAGCGGCCTGCGCTTTGACGAAGACGAGCGGCCGGCGCGGATGGGGCGGCATTGTTTGATAAGAATGGCAACAGTGCATGAACGGCTTCATTGACGTTTTGCGAAATGAAATGGTGGTGCGGCAACAGCTAAGTAACTACGGGACGGTTTCATAGCAATAAATTAATTCAAATTTATACGCACATTTTTTTGTATGAAAAAAATTATGACATAAGATCAATAATGTATCTTCACTATTGTAATCTTTATACACAATACTGTCTCCCATTACAGCCGTGGCAGATATTTTTATAGCACCTAATATAATTACGAGTAACACGATACGACACGAGAAACAGGCAAAAAAAATTCAGTTTTTACACTTGGTAAAGCAATTATAATTATTATGCACGTGGTATGTTATTACCTACTGCTTTGTTGTGAACTTGTGACGCTCGAACTCAAATACTTTCTCGCTCACACACGCACTATCTGTTTCAATTTCGATGTCGGTTTTAAAGAAACAATGCTTGCCACTGTGTATCTGTATAAAAAGTATTTTATTGGTTAATAACAGATAATCTTTTTTAAACAAAGCCATTTCTTATGAGTTTATTTATTGTTTGTAGAGAAACACTGTCCGGCTGTGGATCAGACGCCATGAAGAAGAGGGAGTCTTAGAGGATAGACCGCGGGCACCACGTCCATATCTTATTAGAGAGGCAAACCTCCAACGTATGGTCGACATCTATCAACAAGAGAACGCGTTCACGCCGACGAGAGTGTTCGCCGAGGAGTACGACGTGTCATTGCGCACAGTTCGTCGTGCTTTACATAGGGCGGGGCTTCATCATCGAAAACCGGCAAAGAAAATTGTACTCACGGAGCAACAAAAAGCGGCTAGAGTGAGATTCGCAAGAGACTACAGAGATATGGATTTCACAAGCGCTATATTTCCAGATGAGAAATGTTTTAGGTCGAGCCAACATGGTCGTCGAGACTTGTGGCGCGTGATGAATACACGCTACGAACCTAATAACGTGATTCCAAATAATGATTCTGGAAGGGTATGCGCCAATATGTGGGGCTGGATGAGTGCTGATGGTCCCGGAGAGCTTGCCCATTTCCCAGGGCGAGCAAATGGCGCAACTTACCGCGAATTATTAGAAACTGTGATGGTGCCTACTGTGCGCACAGTTTATCCGAGAGCAGAGCTCCCTGAATTTATTTTTATACAGGACAATTGCCCTATACATCAAGCACACATTGTGCAGACTTGGATAAACCAACAACAAGAAATAAGGACCGTACGCTGGCCATCCCGGTCTCCTGACCTGAACCCTATCGAAAATTTGTGGGGTATAATGGTCCAGAGATGGGATGATCGACGGGAAAGAACGCAAGTGGAACTTCTTGCTCATTGTGACGAAGTTTGGGAATCATTAAGGGGTTCCAACTTGTGTGAAGTTCTAGTACGATCAATAAGAACGAGATGCGATGCTGTTATTGACGCAGGAGGCGCGATGACTAAATATTAGTTTATTTTCTTCTTAGTATTAAGATTGAGTAGTCAATGACTGATTATGTTATAAACATGTATTTAATAAGCAATAGAAAAAATATTATTTACCAACTGTAAATTTAATTCAGAGAAGTTTTCGATTATTGTGCCTTTTTTATTATTGTATTTATTTTGATGTTTTCGCATATTGCAAAATGTTCAAAGGCCCAGCTCCAGGTAGCCCGCGAAATTCAAACTTTCTTATGTTTTTTGCAATTTGGAAATCAGTATTAAGTTGTATGTCGATTAAAGTATCATTCGCGACCGTAACAAATGCGTATACATTTATACAATTATAATCATCAAAATCAGTAATACAACTCCATAAGTTTGTATAATCCTAATTGTCACGATTTCATGAAATAGTCATTCAATAGAATTACCTGGTCTTAAATAGTTGTATTGATGACTTTAATTATAATTATGTAAATACGTAATTTTTACGGTCGCGAATCATATTTTGATCAACATACAACCTAATACTAAGTTGCAAATTGCAAAAAAACGTAAGACAATTTGAATTTCCCGGGTTACCTGGCGCTTTCGCCTTAAGAATACTGTAATTTGTGGCTGCATTCAGCTGTAGATATTTTTGATTACATAAAAAAAAAAATATTATTTTAATATGAACGCGAAACAAGTAATTATTCTGCATTCAAACTTGATAAAGAAATTATCTATGCACGGGGTATTATTGTTTTGTTGTTTGTTTACGCGCAAACTCGAATACTCTCGAATATTCTCTATTACACACGCATTACCTGTTTCACTAAGTATAGATCTCAGACCGATAACAATGTATCGTCGCGATTGTTTAAGACAGCTCCGTCTTTATTATTTTATTGGTATGAGGTATAGATAAATGAAAAGCTTTAATATCTGTGGTTGGTTTCAAATAAACAATGCTTGACAAAAAATGCTTGTATAAAATACTGTTGTAAAATATGTATGGTTAGTAAAAAAGTTATTTTATAAGAGAATCTCATAGACAAAATGTTTTTTTTTTTTTTAGTAATCTAGTATTCTGATTTATTTTTTTAACCTAGTCGTCCATTGCTGAGGTATAACTTTACTTATTATATTATAACCCTGTACCAAATATTTTATAAGCAATATTTACAAAAGGTAAACTTAATTTTTGAATAGTTTTTGTTTGTTTCTATCTTATTTTTAAAATCTTTAATTACAGATTATGTTGATTATTTTGCATAATTGTTTATTGTCAGAGTTTTTATTTATTCATTTCAAATGTTTTGTATTTAAATCTACCACCGACAGCAGATCGTAATTTTGTAAAGAATTACATCAATAGAATAGATATTGTTTATAAAAACTTGTTTTTCACACGTTATTTCAAGTTGATTCTATTACCTACTTGTCCTTTACCTTTACCTACCACCTATTACCTATTTTTATTAGTATCCAATTCCTATACCTACGCAATATTTTATGAATATTTCTCTTTATTTTTTTATTATTTTTTTTAACTTAGTTTTTTAATTTAATTAATAAAACTGATAAACCTTTAAATAGTATTTTACTTTTTAATTTATGCCTAACCGATAATAGGATTTAACAAATCAAAGTTCTAGTTAGAATTAATATTGTAGTTAGAATAGGTAATTTAAGTAAAGTATCTGGGCGACCGAGCTCCGCTCAGGACAAATATTAACTAACTACAAACGTTCCCAGAGATGACATCTAGCTAAATCAGTTTTTCACCCCCTAAAGCCCCGTTATTTCAAATTTTATCGAAACTGGTAGAGCTGTTTTAGAGAACGTGACAACAGACTCGTTTAATATTGTGTATTTATCTTTATTTTGTGTTGTTGTTATTGGGTTTTTCTATCTGGAATTTCTCAGCCCGGAGGCTGGATCTGTGCCCGGTTGATGGCGATAGATTCGCCCCTTACTAATTTATAATTTTTATTTCATAAAAAGTGGTAAAGTCTGTTACAAAGTAGAATGACAACTTAAGAATAGTAAGTCCAGTACAAGAATTAGTGAGAGCGCGCGCGCGCTTGTGTGTGTGAAGGGGTGTGTCTGTGTGTATTATAAGACGGGATTCGGTATCATCATAATTTTTGGTAGAGAGAAATTCAGTAATCCGCTGTTTGCATGTTAGCTTACAGCATGTTTGCAGTGGAATTATAGCGTTTATTCTGTTATAAAGAAATGGTCCTTAGGATTTTATAAGATTTCTATAATAAATTAAAAATTCCAGCGAATATATTTTCATCTCTTTAGAAGAAAATATAAATGGAATTTTTAATTTACTATTACCGACCACATCGTTAGTTGCATAAACCAATTTCAGGTAAAATTTTTTTCTAATAATAGCAGTTAGAAAATAACAATACATCACGTTTGGCGTGCGTCGTCAGTGCGCTCGGCCGGCCGGTCTTGTCTTTCATTCGTCTATTCATGGTCAACAGGGCGGGGATAGCGAGCGCTTCTAGTTTATAAGTGCAAGCAAAAATGAGCTTAGTGGTGGTCAGGCGGGAGTGTCCGTGATTGTACATGTAAATTCTTTTTTAAATTACTCGAATCGGACCTTTCGTTTAGAAATTACGGCCAGAATAAAAATGTTTAAAGTAAGAAAAATGCGCTTCGTCTATTAGTTGTCTATTAGTTAGCGACACATTCTGTTTTTATTGACGGTTTGAACGCGCTAATCTCTGTCACTGCCTGAAACTGACACACACTGAAAAATTATTTCTGCATTTTATAGCGCAATTCTTGAGGCAGGCTAACATTACGCTAGGACCCTTAGCAGTCGAGCAAAAAGAAAAAAGTAAGAACGAGCGCTAAGCGAAAACGAAGTAACAGCGCGGGCAGGCGATGCGTTGCAACGGGGTGGGTCGGGGGAACAAGAAATTTCACGCGGACGAAGTCGCGGGCGGAAGCTAGTGTCAAAATAAATTGACGTTATGAGGTCCCGCTGATATCTTATATTGTTCGACGTTATAGTAAGTGAAAATTCGGTACTATATCAGCAGGCAATATATTGATGAACTCATATAAAAATGAATACAAATTATAAAAAAAAACTTAAACATATTTTTCTATGTCTAACGTTTGTCAATCAATAAACGAAGTCTCCACTGGAACCGCATGCAATCGATAAAAAGGAAATGTCATGTTATAAAATGTAAAGACAAGGAAATGTTATGTATCGTAATGTAGTGTAAAAAAGATGGTTATAAAATTATTTGTTAATTCATCTTTGGTTGTATTACATATCAGGCCATCTATGGCCTGATATGTAATACATAAAATAGGATTGCAGTGTCTACACTGCAATCCTATTTTATGTTTCGTCGATTGAACTGCAATGCTCCCAACTCAAAAATCACTATTGTCAGGTTATCTAACCCGGTGTTACTTGTTAGTGGCGCAACGCGTAAGAAGAGTTAAAATGTTAGTTAGGTACTTAAGGTGAAAGCGCCAGGGTAGCCCGCGAAATTCAAATTTTCTTACGTTTTTTGCAATTTTCAGATCAGTATTAGGTTCTATGTTAATTAAAATATGATTCGCGACCGTAACAAATATGTATTTACAGAATTGTAATAATTTAAGTCATCAATACAACTCTCTAAGACCAAGTAATTCTATTGAATGACTACTTAATGAAATATTAATATTTCAAGATTATACTAACTTCAGGAATTGTATTACTGATTCTAATGATTATAATTCTGTAGATACATATCAGTAGACTTCTCCCGCTCTGGGCGGAGCGGGAGGGCGTGTCGGACTTTTACTAACTAAAACCCACCCGTGTTCCTTCTGTTGCCTGTGCCGGGGCCACGGTAACTCTTTCGAACATCCCGCAACCCCGGCTGGCATCGGTCCTAGCGGACCCCTTCAATGCTGCTGACATCTCTTTGAGGCGCGCGTGGAACACAACGCGCCGTCGACTCGGGCCTGGTCCTTACCGGACGGCGAGCTACCCATTGCTCGCCGTCCGCAAGCCCGCGCCTACGGTGGCCGGGAATCGGCTGCCAATTCCCGACGCCCAGGGCGTCTCCTGCGGCGACTAGGGGCGTGAGGGCGCAAAGCTTGCCTCTCCCTCATGCGTCCCGCCTCCTCCTTCGCGAGCATTACTGCTTCGCAGAAGGAGGTAATGCAAGTGGGTCTTAACGTGTTAAATATTGGCCACGTCTGAATAATTTCTTACTATACGCAATAAATAAATAACACATTTTTTACATAATAATATGATATTGTTTTTACTCAAAACACTCTCTACCTACTCAAATACTTTTTATGCTCTCTTCTATTTGTGAAAATTTTTAATTGGCCTTATTTTTGTAACTCTCAATCGTGCAAAAGTGTTTAGCTGTTAGTTTTGTTACTCTTAATCGTGCAAAAGTATTTAGCTGTAAGTTTTGTTACTCTCAATCGTGCAAAAGTATTTAGCTGTAAGTTTTGTTACTCTTAATCGTGCAAAAGTATTTAGCTGTAAGTTTTGTTACTCTCAATCGTGCAAAAGTATTTAGCTGTAAGTTTTGTTACTCTTAATCGTGCAAAAGTGTTTAGCTGTAAGTTTTGTAACTCTCAATCGTGCAAAAGTGTTTAGCTGTAAGTTTTGTTACTCTCAATCGTGCAAAAGTATTTAGCTGTAAGTTTTGTAACTCTCAATCGTGCAAAAGTGTTTAGCTGTAAGTTTTGTTACTCTCAATCGTGCAAAAGTGTTTAGCTGTAAGTTTTGTTACTCTCAATCGTGCAAAAGTGTTTAGCTGTAAGTTTTCCAAAAACTGTAAAATAAAATAGATTTATTATTATTAAAAGCCTGTGACGTCCCACTGCAGGGCAAACGCCTCCGCCTCTCTACTCTCTGTTTAAAGCTGCTAAGGACCAGTTCTTGTTGAAAGAGTCCAGCTCATCCCGCTATCTCCGTCTGGGCCAGCCGCGATGTCGCTTTAACCGACTTCAAAAAAAAGTAGGAGGTTTTCAGTTCGTCGGAATCTTTTTTTTTATGTGTGTTCCCCGATTACTCGCAGATGGCTGGCCCGATTTGGAAAGTTCTTTTTTGCTTTAAAGGGTATACTTTCCAGGTGGTCACATTGTCATCAGGTCAGGATCTGATGATGGAATCCTGGAGAAATTGAGGGAACTCTTCAAATATTATAGGCACACCTATAGCGATTTGGGTATTTTTTTATAGTAGCTTATGCATTTGCTCTTGGAAATCACTATTTGGTGAAGTGGAACTGATGATGAAAACCGCAGATGGCCACCGGAACAACTCAATTATAAGTATTTCACGGGTTGCGATTCAATTACTTTAAAATAAAATGATTGCTAACCAATATAAGCTCGTCACAATGCATATGGTGAAGTGGAGCTGATGGTGAAGTAGAATTCCTCAACAATTAACGTCCCTGCATCGGGAAAAGCACTGTTATGTAAAAGGCGATGAGCAGTTGTCATTAGGCTATTGTAACTTCGATAAATTACAAACCGAGCCACTAAAAAGTGAAGAATAAAAACTTTTCTAAGTACAAAAAAAAAACAACCGACTTCCAAAAAAAAATACTACAAAGTAAAAAAATTACTTAAATTTCGGAAGTCGGTGGCAAAAACCAAAAATACAGATGGGTCATATTCAAAATAATTGTAAGTTACGGATAGGAAACAAATATGAATATTATTTGATTGTAACAGAAAAATAACAGAAAGGAATTATTAGGGCAAGTGTTGACAATTGTTGACAACTGCAAAATATGAAAAATGTAGATGTGCCAATATATTGCTAGGTGAGCGATAAGGTTTCTATGGTCTGAAAATAACACGGTAAATCTCCCAAGTTTGTTCTTGGGATAAGTTCATCCCAACTACGGAACCCTACATTGTGCATGGTCCGACACGACGACGATGCCCTTAGCCGGTTTTTGCAAATTGCAGCTCTAGTAGGTTGTATGTAGATCAAAATGTGATACGCGACGATGGTAGTGTAGGTATTAATATTAAGGCGAAAGGATTCTAATGATTATAATTATGTAAAACTATAACTATACTAAACTATAATTGTTACGGCCGTGAATCATATTTTAATCAACATACAACCTTCCACTGACCTACAAATTGTAAAAAACGTGAGATAATTTGAATTTCGCGGGCTACTGTGGCGCATCCCCCTTAACTGATTCTGAGACTGCCGACGACGAGAGGCCGGGTACGCGTCGGCGAGGCTGAGCGGTTAGTACAAACGGCGCAAGCGGTGATATACCCAGTAAAACATGCACACACAGACAATACATGGCACAGCAATGCAATACAGGGCACATTATTCGAAAACTTTACATACTTCAAATAAATTGAAGTAAAAAAAAAATGTTTTGGCTAACCTGAGGTGCAGTAAGTTTAATTAATATTTTATTATCATTAATGTATATGTGACACCATGTGAATAACGCCTAATCATTCATATCTGTTACGTAACAGAAAAAGTGACGGATAAAATAACGTATATGAATTAATTGCACGTGTCTAACCTACAAATCTATTTATTTCCACACTAATTTAAATGTTATACGAATATTTTATATTTAAAACAATTAGCACAATACAGACATTTTCTAGTATGAGTAATAAAACAGTAAACTTACTAACCGCTATTTTAAACGTCTCACATTGAATATTTACTTTTAAAAGTCTAATTTTCTTCGACAACGAAACGAGCTGAGAAACTATATTGAACAAAACGGCCGATCATTTATTGTTACGTCGTGTAGTGACAGATAGTGGACTAATGTTGCCAGTATATCAAATTTCTTTATTACCATGGAAATAATATTAAAATAGCATAACAGAGAAGAATAACAGATATGTGTAAAATCAGGAGACTCATTAATAAATTAAATTTGAAGAACAATAAATAGTATTTTATATTTTGTTTAGTGAAGTGTTGAAAGTTTAAAGAATATTCTCTGAATATAGTTTTTTTTTTTAAACTTTTGTGTAATGGTTAATAGTTAAATTATTTTTTTTAGTTTACCGTCAAAGACGTGGACATTGAATACTTGTATGAAACGGAATCTACGCAATGTTTGGTTTCATTTTTTTTAAAGAATTGTTTAGCTGTATCAAATGTTTCGTTGTTTTTTATTAAGCTCAAATAAACATTTAATCTGTTTGTTTATGAAATTCTAGTCAATTGTATCTCGTTATAAAAATAATTGGGTTGGACAATAAGACAGTAGTAAATATACAATTATTTTGAATATGACCCAGATCCAAAGACACCGACTTGCAAGTCACACCTAATCTCACGTTAGGTGGAATCACATCACTCCTCCACTTCGTTTGTTTTGTGCAGCGATAAGTCACACCTAATCTCACGTTAGGTGGAATCACATCACTCCTCCACTTCGTTTGTTTTGTGCAGCGATAAGTCACACCTAATCTCACGTTAGGTGGAATCACATCACTCCTCCACGTCGTTTGTTTTGTTTTGTGCAGCGATAAGTCACACCTAATCTCACGTTAGGTGGAATCACATCACTCCTCCACGTAGTTTGTTTTGTGCAGCGATAAGTCACACCTAATCTCACGTTAGGTGGAATCACATCACTCCTCCACGTCGTTTGTTTTGTTTTGTGCAGCGATAAGTCACACCTAATCTCACGTTAGGTGGAATCACATCACTCCTCCACGTAGTTTGTTTTGTGCAGCGATAAGTCACACCTAATCTCACGTTAGGTGGAATCACATCACTCCTCCACGTCGTTTGTTTTGTGCAGCGATAAGTCACACCTAATCTCACGTTAGGTGGAATCACATCACTCCTCCACGTCGTTTGTTTTGTGCAGCGATAAGTCACACCTAATCTCACGTTAGGTGGAATCACATCACTCCTCCACGTCGTTTAGTTTTCTTCAGAATCGCTTTTGGAACATAGCTATCATCAGTTTTCAGTTCTTGGTAAATATTGAACGAACATGGCCGTAGGTACGGTCGGACACAAAATCTATTTCTTCTTTCTAGAACGAAATGAACTATTGCTAGAACAGCAGATAATATGTTTTCCTCGTCGGAACTAATTTCTGAAAAGAGATTTTGTAAACAAAAACATTGTTTACTTATTTAGTCGCAGCGCAAGGCTGTTTGCTTAACATGTATAAATAATTGGCGCACCCGACCCGGCTTAAGTATGGCCCACCAAAACGAGCGGATATTTCGCGCTCGCTTTAGCACCCGCGCAAGCCCGTAAGCCTGCAATGCTATTCTCTAAGGATACAGCCTTGTGTTGCAGCGCTGCCGCAGCGGTGAAACTCAGTTTGGTATTCACTAAGCTGCGTAAAGCTACACTAGCGCTCAAGGCTGTGACGGCCGTGAGTTAAAACTACCCAACAGCGGACAAATTGACAGTAATGACAGTTCTTCTTACATTTTGGTATTCCTTAAGAAAAAACAGCGACGAAGGCGCTTACGAGTTCGCCCACAGCCTCGCTTCTAACTGTCAAATCCAAAAGCTACAATATTCGGGAGTACTCTTGACAAAAATAATAAACTGTAGGTATTGAAATTTTTCGATTCTTTGTAATACTTATTTGAAAAAATGGCAGCTTGGTTAATTATAAAGCTACATTTATTAGATGAAGCTTGAAAAAGTGATGATTTGAAGAAAGCTCGACAGGAGAAACAAATACTTAAGTAAATTTAAAACAATATCCCGTGATAAAGAGTTTATCCATATTTACAGGCTTTCTGAGGATTTAATTAATAGGTATATTAGAAGATGACTTAACTCCGTATATGCGTCTGCGAGTTCGTTCCAGTGGTTTAACCAAGAGGAAAATAACATAATAATATAACACTCACATTTCACTAGGGTATTTTATCCTCTTTATCACAGAACTTACATGTAACAATCGCTGATACAAATAATTTAGATGCAATGCACATTTTAAAAGTTTTCAAACTAGAATTCAAGTGGTTTTCGAACCTTTTTAGGTCGGGTTGTTACGAGTGAAGCACAGAGTCACAGATTACGAGTGAAGTGTTTTGTTTTGTTTACATTCATCTCCGTGTCGCGTTGCTCAAAATAGGCAAAGGAATCGTCATTCAGCCTTAAAATGTAATAATAAATTGCAATAAACTGTTACAATAATTATGAAAGGAGATGGCATTTTTTGGCATTACTAATTTTGGAAATGTACAGAATTCAAAGCTATTTAAAAAAAAAGCGCTTATTTTTATGTATTGGTAGCCAGATTATCTTTATTATTGACAATGGGGATAAAATCTCGTTAAATATAAGTAACTTGATTTGATTCAACACAGAGCGGACCAGTCTTTGTTTCTAAGGTCATGGATACAAGGCTTTTTGGCATATTTGATAGTGTTGTCATTGAAAAATATAAAAAATAAAATAAATGATTAATAAATTAATTTACATAATGTTTTGATTGTAAGTGCATAACTGATAAAATAAAATCATAAAAAATCAAAATATGTATACAGTTTAAGAGGACTTGATCTAGCTAAGAAATCGAATGTATTTTTTTTTCAACGAAATTGTTACGATTTTATTTTTATTGGCAACACTAAAACCCATAAATATGACTATAAAAGACGACATTTCACGTCAAGTCACATTTATAATCCGATCCAGCATGTCCCATTGCTGTCCTCTCCCAGCGACGCCCTAAGCCGAGGTCCGTACCCCACAGGGGGTGCCCTTAGCGTGTAGTCGCTTAGTTTTTAGTCTTAGTTTTAAGCCTGGCTGGAGGCCTTAATTTATTGAGGCATCCACAGGAAAGCCCGGTTAAGCAGTCGACAACCTCCTATAGGTTGAACTGCGAGATGCCATTCCCCAAAAACAAAACTCAAGTCACATTTGCTCGCTCGCTACCTGCGCTCGCTGCTGTGTTTTGTGTTGGTGTGAATGTTTTGTGCTCCCAAAGTTTTACGTGGATTTTTACAACGACCTGGCTTGCCTTTGGATTTCGAAGACTCCTACCTTTCTGAACAACCGTTGCGTGACTTGGACCTCGACGTTTCCTACTTATACGACCGACCTTGGCGCTCTATCTTGGACACTGATATTGCTTTGCTTACGATAGTTTGCTCATCTCTCTTTATTTGTTGTATAACATTACGAGTCAACATAATGTCAACCACGGACCGCTGCGTAAACTGTAGAATAGCTACAAATAGTTGTAGTACAATAACAACACATGCTTTGGAAGATGAATCCATTCTATCGGTCATTCGCTCCTGGATTGCCTATTTCATAAGATAAACATTTCGATTGTTTTTTTTTAGTTGAACATTATTTCGATTTTATTTTTTTAGGTGAGCAATCAGGATCTTATATGTAATGCCTGTTGGGTACTTGTAACCAATTTTTAAATCAAGTTCATACTATGCCTGAACCACATCCACCTTCTTGTACCGTTGGGCACCGACAGGTGTGTGTCAATTGTGGATCTTCTACAGCACGTTCAAGAAATCACCAATTACGGACTGATTCAGACAGAGAACGAGGCATATATAATGTGATTCGAGAATGGATACTGCCCCGACAAGTAAGTTAATTATGACACATTATTTTCAAACTTATTTATTCAAAAGACGTATGTAAGTATGTTTTACATAAATGTTTTATTGTTGCAGCTTCGGACTAGAAACAATGTCTGTCACCGTTGCTGGGTGAGAGCAGACAAAGCGTCTCGTCATTTTATTTCCGGGGCATCCACAGTCTCGAGTAGGCGCTCTCATCTTGACTCTGAAACTTCTGAAGGTCCACCTGATAATGAATCTATGCCCCAACATAACCCTGAAAGTCTGCCTCAACGTGACCTTGAATCTCGCCCTCAACCTAATGTTGAAAATCTGCCTGAACCTGATGCAGATAATGAACCTGCATCTGATGTTGAAGATCATCCCGAACCTGTTGTTGAAGATCAGCCTGAACCTGACCTTGTAATTCAGCCTGCATCAAGAAGACAAGAGACAATTGTGTTGCCTGATTATATCCGAGCTGTAGACTGTGGGTCAAGGTGCATTATTGAAGGTTGTCAGGGGAGTGAAAGATTCAGGCTACCAGTTTCAACAAGAAAAATGCTGCTTTTACAGCTTAATTATTATGTACCAGTAAATAGTCGTGTGTGCAGTAACCATTTAAATACAGAAACGTGGGACTTTCAAGCTGGTATTAGTGCTTATTCAAATGCGTTTAATGCAAGACATATACAAGATATGTTGCATTTAAAAAGCACAAACGTTAACGCATTAGATTTTTCAAATATAAATAATATAAAAGACCATCTTGTACGTTACTGGATTGGCTATGTTACAGTACAATATCTTTGTGCTGTATCTACAATCTACATCGCAATCTTATGTTCTTTATCGCACGTTCAATATCTATTAAATGTCACGAAGTCGTTAGTATATAAGATGCACCTTTGGATAATTATAACCAGACTATACTACATCTTTTGTCTCATTTATACCTAATCATATACTGCCTAGAAGTTTGGCAAATTGGTGACCCCGACGAACGAATACGCAGCAAGAAACATGGCACAATCACCGTGCAAGGCGAACATAAATCAGCAAGGGACACTTGAAGTAGCTGCTGGCACCTCGGTTTTATCCCGCATTCCGGAATTTTGGAAAGACCAACCAAGATTATGGTTCACGCAACTAGAAGCCATATTAGCACCACAGAAGCAAGGAGACGAATACAAATACTGTGCAGTAATAGCAAAGTTATCCAAGGAAGAAATACTACAAGTTAGTGACCTAATCACTTCACCACCGACTACAGATAAATACAAAAACATCAAGGAACGTTTAATTGATTGTTACGAAGAAACAGAACAGCGACAGTTTCAAAAATTAATATCAGAGACAGAACTCGGTGATCAAAAACCTTCGCAGTTATTACGTCAAATGCGAGTCCTCGGGAGAGGAAAAATCAGTGACGAAACAATTAAACTACTATGGTTCAGGCTTTTACCAACATCAGTTACTACGGTTCTAGCAGTTACGGAAGACATGGAAATTGACAAACTGAGCCAAATTGCAGACAAAATAATAATGAATTCAAAAGTAACCGAAATATCAGCTGTTAGCAACGACACTTCAAACGACAACAATACAGCATGCATTTTAACCCAGCTAGCAAAATTACAGATAGATATTGACGCAATTCAGCAAGGTCAATATGGCTATCGACCCAACACGCACAATCATTTCAAGAAACGTCAACAATTCCCGATTATGAGGCCGAGAACAAACTATAGAGGAGCAAATCGATTTTGTTACTACCACGAAAGATTCGGAAAATATGCAAGGAACTGCATTAAACCATGCGGTTGGAAACCAATGACTTACGTACGGAACCAGGGAAACGAATAAGAGCACAGACAACGGCGAAACTCTGTGCAATCCACCCATCCAATCGCCTCACCATTACCGACCGAAAAAGTGGTATGAAGTTTTTGATTGACACGGGCGCAAATATCTCAGTCATTAGCAAGCAACAGAGATATTCAATTTTACAAAATGAACAATACACACTATACGCTGCAAATGGGACTAAAATTAGGACTTACGGCGAGAAGACGCTTACCTTGAATTTAGGACTACAACGATGTTATAAATGGAATTTTATAATCGCCGATGTTACACAACCAATAATTGGAGCAGATTTTCTAGAGCACTATAAACTATTAGTCGACATAGCAGGTCGCAAACTTATCGACAAAGTTACAGAGCTGACAACGCATGTAACTTCAGAAAAAGCGACACAACAAACAATTCGTACTATCGCAGTGGGAACGAATCCACGTATTACGCAACTTTTAAACAAATACGAAGACATCACGAAAGAGTCCTCTCTACGCAATGCGCCCAAACATAAGATTGAACACCACATTATCACTACAGGACCACCCGTCGCAGCTCGGGCAAGACCATTACCTCCAGAAAAATACGACATAGCCAAAAAGGAATTTCAAAATATGATAGAACTCGGAATTTGCCGACCGTCAGATAGCCCATGGGCAAGCCCATTACATATGGTAAAAAAGAAAAATGGCGAATGGAGACCGTGCGGAGACTATCGAATGCTCAATAGCACGACAGTACCGGACAAATACCCACTACCAAGATTAACTGACTTTACATACATATTAGAAAATAAGAAGATACTAAGCAAGATAGATATACGCAAAGCATACCACTGTATTCCTGTTAAAGATATAGAGAAAACAGCCATCATCACACCTTTCGGACTTTTTGAGTACTTAAGAATGCCTTTCGGATTACGCAATGCGGCACAAACATTTCAACGATTCATGGATTCCTTATTTAGAGATTTAAATTTCGTATTTATATTTGTAGACGACTGTCTCATCGCATCGGACAACGAAGATTTGCATTATCAGCATTTAGAAACGGTTTTCAAACGTTTACACGAGAATGGAATAACCATTAACCTCGAAAAATGCGAATTTCTCAGAAGGGAAATAGATTTCTTAGGTTATCATATAACGAGCCAAGGAATACAACCTACCGAAGAAAATTACAAAGCAATCATGGAATTTCCCAAACCGAAAACAATTCAGGAATTAAGAAGATTTTTGGGCATGGTCAATTTCTACAGAAGTAATATTCCACGCGCAGCGGAAAATCAAAGAATTTTAAACGAATATCTACATGGTTCAAAAAAGAACGATAATTCACCTGTTCCTTGGACAACGGAAGCAGACAAAGCTTACGAAAAATGCAAGGAAAGCATGAAAAACGCAGTATTAACAGCGCATCCTTCCCGCAACGCATCACTAGCGCTCATGACCGACGCTAGTGCTACTTGCGTTGGTGGAGTTTTACAACAAAAATCCGGACGCAATTGGGAACCATTAGGATTTTTTTCACAAAAATTGAGCGAAACTCAACAAAAATATTCTACGTTTGACAGAGAGCTGTTAGGAATATACATGGCCGTCAAACATTTTAACAGATTAATCGAGGGAAGAGAATTTACAATATTTACGGATCACCGACCTTTGACATACGCATTCTCCCAAAAACCATCATCAAACGATACACCGCGACGGGTCCGGCAGTTAGATTTCATTTCACAATACAGTACCAACATCCAACACATAAACGGACGTGACAATATTACCGCCGATGCCTTATCTCGAATAGAGGAAATATACGTGCCATCACCTATCGATTACGCTGAATTGGAAAAATGTCAATCAACAGATAATGAACTAAGTAAATTACATGGCAATAAAAGATTAAAATTCAAAAACATTACGCTTCCGGGTTCCACAATAAACATCACCTGCGACACGTCTACTGGAAAAAGCCGCCCCTACTTACCAAAGCATTTTCGCAAACAAATTTTCGATACCATTCATGGTATGAGCCATCCAGGAAAAAGAACTACGAGAAAAATGATAACCCAAAGGTATTTATGGCCGTATATGAACAAAGATATCAATAATTGGTGTAGATCATGTATAGCCTGCCAAAAATCAAAAATACAACGACATACGATATCACCTCCTGGTACATTTATGACAGCGCAACGTTTTGAACATTTACATATTGACATCGTCGGACCACTTCCGATTTCACAAGGGAAGAGATATTTAATCACAATCATAGATCGTTGTACGTCATGGCCCGAAATTTTTCCAGTAGAGGATATAACTGCAGAAACAGTAGCCAAGACACTTTTCGAAGGATGGATTACTCGTTTTGGATGTCCATTGCGCATTACTACGGATCAAGGCCGACAGTTTGAATCAAGAATATTTGAGTCACTCTCACAATTTTTGGGAATACATAAAATTAGGACAACACCTTATCATCCGCAATCCAATGGAATGATAGAGAGATTTCATAGAACTTTAAAGGTAGCGTTAATGACAAGAGAATCCAACGAAAATTGGTTAAAAGAAATCCCAACAGTTTTACTCGGGTTGCGGAGTAGCTTGCGAGAAGACACAGGTTATAGTTCAGCAGAGATGACATATGGAACGCCAATACGACTCCCTGGAGGATTTTTTGAGTCATCAGCAGCACAGTTATCAACGTACGAAGAATTTGTAAAACAAATTCAAAAGGACATCACACAAATGACATCAATTCCGAAAAGAAAAACCATAACCAAGCTATATTTGTGCATCCCGAACTCAAAGAATGCTCACACGTATTTGTTCGGTGTGATAGAATGAAGAAAGCCCTGACACCGCCGTATGAAGGACCCTACCCAGTAATTAGTAAAACAGATAAAACATTTTGCATTAGAATTAGGGATAAAGAGACAGTGATATCAATTGATAGATTGAAACCAGCATTCATGATCAATGACGAATCAAACTACGTGCCAGATTCAAAGGATTGCGACAGACATTCACACACGTACACTACACGATCGGGACGTAAAGTAAAGCCAGTAGTACGTCTATAAAAAATCGCTGATAGAAGCAAGTTATTCGTATATATATTAACCAGTGGCGTGCACTCCATACATGCAAATAAGCTCTGCATACCCTGTAGTCCTACACATACATGCCCCTCTAAATGATAAATAACTATAATTCAAAAAAATCATGGTAATTTAGGTTACGCGCCATCTTTTACTTTTTTTTGGAACTAACTCGTTGGAGCGGCGAACATCCACCGCCGCGCGCACCGCGCAGTCAGCGCTCCCGTGGGCAAAAGCATTACTACGCCTTGCTTATTCTTCATACAACGCATCTCGTGTAGTACACAGCAAAAGTGTGACCGTGTGCGTGAAAATGTGTGTGCGTGTTGGAGTTTTAGAAGCATAGCTTACATTGCAAACCCGTCCAAATTGAGAAGCCGTAAAAGCACCGCTTAATTATTAATTGCAGAGGGTCGACTTTTTTTAGTCGGATTGACCAAATGACCGACTAATTTCATTCTTTCGTATTAGTTCGTAATGTAATAAATTGCAAAGTTTTTTCGCCATATTGTTTTTCTTGGCGTAACTGTCGAGTAATTATTTAGCAAGTTTATTGTAAAATATGGAAAATTATACCTGTGAGACCTGTGCTGGCGAAGTGTGTTTATATAAATTAAAATCCGCCGCGTTTTCGTCGTTATCTTTTGAGGAAAAAGTTAGTTTGATTGCAAAGGGAAGGTGTGTACCCGAGTTAGATTTAACTCAAAGAAAAGGTAATACTACTCGTTATTTTCATAAAAAGTTTTATAATAACTATTACAGGCTAACTGGTTGTGTACACACAAACACATTGTATTGTTTCCCTTGCATTTTGTTTACTAATCAAGATAAAAAGAATGTTTGGACCTATAGCGGGTACTCAGATTTAAATAATTTTCACAAAGCGGCTGCTAAGCATGATTCTTCTGAAAAACATCTAGAATCCTGCTTAAAGTTCCAAACTTTTAGTAAAGGAAGAATAGAGACTAGTTTGAATAGCCAGTTAAAGTTAGATATTGAAAGACACAACGCGAAAGTTGAAAGAAATAGAAACATTTTGAAACGGTTGATTCATGTAGTTTGTTTTCTAGGTAAACAAGAATTAGCATTCAGTGTTCATGATGAATCCAGCTTGTCGTTTAATAAAGGCAATTTTCTGGAACTTGTAGATTTGTTGGCTAAATAAATATGATGGGAATTCGGGAACCCACTTAGGGTAGGTACAGCAAGCTGAAACTGGTAAGTTTTTTTTTCTTGTGCATACCCTGTCTGAAATCTCTGTGCACGCCACTGATATTAACATAGATCTTAACATATACCATTAATTAACAACCACTCGTGCAACAGCTAAGTCAAAATTACAGACGTCAGCAAATCACACCACAACAGGCGTCATCAAATTCCACCGCGTACAATAGCATTATTATTTATATACATCAGCAAATAACTAGTAAGGTCTAGATCAAATTTATATTGTAAACACTATTACCATAATATTTATTTTTTTCTTTTAAAGGGGAGTGTACTGTTACAGTACAATATCTTTGTGCTGTATCTACAATCTACATCGCAATCTTATGTTCTTTATCGCACGTTCAATATCTATTAAATGTCACGAAGTCGTTAGTATATAAGATGCACCTTTCGATAATTATAACCAGACTATACTACATCTTTTGTCTCATTTATACCTAATCATATACTGCCTAGAAGTTTGGCAAAGGCTACATAAAAGATCAATTCAATCAGTTATTAAATGAAATACCTGCCATAAATGAAATGCGAAGAGGTAAAACGGCTCTCACTGCATTCTTAATGAAACTAAGGACAGGTGAACCAAATGAAAGGTTGGCAACATTATTTCAAATTCCAAGGAGAACTTTGGAGGTGTTGATGTCAAAGGTTCGAGAACTATTATACAGTGTGAGTCTTTATAATCTGCACATATCGAAATGAGGAAATCTATGCTTAATTTTATCGACGGAAAAAATGTTAAAAAAAATCTAAATATTTATTAATATTTTTTATGGATTTTTAAAAAAAATTGTTTGCTTTTGTGACCCCAGTGTATACAAAACTGTGTAACTTTTAAACTAAACGATTTATCACGATGAAACAAACTCCATAATGTTTGGAAGTAATTAGGTGTCGTCATAAAATAAAAATTATGGAAAAAAAATAGCCATAATCAAATATAAACATTTTTTTTTGGTAAAAATCTGATTTTTTTTCATTAATTTTTACAAAAATTGTAAAATTTCTCAATAACATGCCCCCATCACCTTCTTTTTTTATAACTTTAAGTTATTCTTCATTGTATTAGGTACCTAACGGTAAAAATTGCATGTTTTTAACTCAACCCCAACATTTTTTATCAAATGTCAAAGAAAGGCCCAACGCATAGCTACGCACATTGTTTAGCAGGTAGATAAACTTTTTTTTGTTAATTTTGTTGTGAATGCGCGCGGGTCGTTTCAAAGATGGCACTCCGAACGCGGAATCGTATTGTTCTCATAAGGGTGGTTTGTTTGGGATGATAATTAATGCAAAAGAGTTCAATTGAAACCCATTTATTATTAAATACAAAATTTAATGCATCAGGTTCTCAAAATGTCCACCTCGTTGTTGTAAACACAAAGCCGCGCGAATTAGAATTTGGTGTGTCGCTCTCCTTATCATTTCGGGATCATTGCGAATATCATTCGCACAGTTTATTATGCGGTCACGCAAATCGGCCTCACTGTTGATGGGGGTACTGTAGACGCGTTGCTTCATGGTCCCCCATAGGAAATAATCAAGGGGCGTCAAATCGGGTGAACGCGCAGGCCACCCTACAGGTCCTTGCCGGCCGATCCATTTGTCATGATCATTTTCGTTTAAAAATCTTCTTACATTTGTAGCGTAATGGGCAGGACATCCGTCCATCTGAAGAAACATCCTTTGACGCACAGCCAGTGGGACATCTTCCAATAACTGAGGCATATCATCTCTCAATAGACTTAAAAATCTTTCACCAGTCAACGTTCTCGGCAATATGACTGGTCCAATCAACATGTTATCGATAAGACCAGCCCAAACATTTATCGAAAATCTTACTTGGAAAGTAGATGACCGTTTCAGTTTCGGGTTTTCACCTGCGCGGCACCATCTGTGTAAATTTCGACAGTTAGTAATACCGTCTCTAGTGAATGTCGCTTCGTCCATCCATAGTATTTTTCTTGGAAAGTTTGGGTTTGCTCTGGTTTTTCTTTGAATCCATGTGGACATCACACACCTTGGACGCCAGTCTACGTCTTCATGTAGATGTTGCACCCTTTGATAGTGATAAGGATGCAATCCTTCTTTCTTTAAAATACGCCACACTGATTTTTGGGATATTCCGTGACGAAGAGCCAGTCGTCTAGTACTTATGGATGGATCAGCAAACAAATCACTTAATACTGCTTGTTCAGTAGCCGCATCAATAATTACTTGAGGTGGCTCGCGACGATCTCTACTTGATCCAAGTCCAGTGATCGACAACCTTCTGTGAACTTCCTGGAAGTTTCGGGCAGATGGCACTGGTTGCCTGTTAGGATACGCAGCTATGTAAGCCGCGCGCGCAGCTCTGGCACTTCCTTGTCCCACTCCATAATAAAAATGTATGTCGGCGATGTGTGCCGGGGAAAATTCACTTAAACGCGGCATCATGTAGCAGCGAACGAAAGTTATGAAAGTCCAGCGAACGAAAGTACCGAAACACATGTAGCAGCGGCGAATAATTCGGAGCGACTGCCAGTCTGACATCTGTCATAATTCAAGTTCCTTTGGCTGGCCCTACCTCCCCGACCTGCGCACATTCAAAAGAAAGTTTATCTACCTGCTAAACAATAGCTATGCGTTGGGCCTTTCTTTGACAGTTGATAAAAAATGTTGGGGTTGAGTTAAAAACATGCAATTTTTACCGTTAGGTTCCTAATACAATGAAGAATAACTTAAAGTTATAAAAAAGAAGGTGATGGGGGCATGTTATTGAGAAATTTTACAATTTTTGTAAAAATTAATGAAAAAAAATCAGATTTTTGCCAAACAAAAATGTTTATTTTTAAATGTGGCTATTTTTTTCCATAATTTTTATTTTATGACGACACCTAATTACTTCCAAACATTATAGAGTTTGTTTCATCGTGATAAATCGTTTAGTTTAAAAGTTACACAGTTTTGTATACACTGGGGTCACAAAAGCAAACATTTTTTTTTTTAAATCCATAAAAAATATAAATAAATATTTAGATTTTTTTTAACATTTTTTCCGTCGATAAAATTAAGCATAGATTCCCTCATTTCGATATGTGCACATTATAAAGACTCACACTGTATAATAATTTCGTTCCATCTCACTTGGGTATAGCACACATATCAAGAGAACAAATAATACAAAGAAATCTATTGATACCCCGAGGATTGTTTGGAGTTCAAAGTGATGGTCAGGAAAATCCTATAGTCATAGCTGATGGTACATATAGCTATATACAAAAAAGTTCTAATTATTTATATCAAAAAAATACTTACAGTTTACATAAATATCGAAATCTAGTGAAACCATTTATGCTAGTATGTTCTGATGGTTATATTATAGATGTTCTGGGCCCCTATCCAGCTACAACATCAGATGCAGCTATAATGCAAAAGCAATTCGAAAACGAAAATAGTTATTTACGCAGACATTTTCAAGAAGGTGATGCTTTTGTACTGGATAGGGGTTTCAGAGATGCCTTGCCCTTACTGAATGCTTGTGGTTATAAAACCCATGTTCCAGCTTCATTACAGAGGGGTGAAACGCAACTATCTACACAAGCAGCTAACAAATCTAGGTTGGTTACTATTTCTAGATGGGTTGTAGAAGCAGTCAATGGTAGGTTTAAAAGAGATTTTAAATTGTTTAGGCAGGAATATTTTAACTTAGCCTCAAAACATGTAATGATTGATTTTAAAATAGCTGCTGCATTAATTAATCGCTTTCACCCTCCAATAACTAATAGAAATGATGCCGGGGAAATCTTAAGTATAATAAATGCGAACATGTTTGTAAACAATTATTTATCTGATTTTGTCAATATGAATCAACTAAACACAAGACGAGCTGATTTTGTAAGCGTTACCGTTGAAAACGATAACCTGACAGATTTTCCCCGGTTATCATATAGTGAACTAATATTAATTTCTCTTGGAACATATCAAATAAAGCAATCGCGTTCCTATTACGGAGAGCATGTAAGGGCAAATGGCACCTATATAATAGAAGTATGCAGGGAGGTTGACAGGAGTCTACTGGAAGAGCTGTCAACATCAAACACACTGTGGATTTTACGGGGAAGAATTAAGTCTAGACATATGGGCAGAAAGATATACTTTGTTTATATTTTGATTGACAGCTCTCTAAGTGGCCGCGAAGCTATAAAGCAATACTGTTGCAATTGCATTGTTGGACGAAGAACAGTAGGATGCTGTGCCCATATCATGTCAATCATCTGGTACTTGGCATGGGCACGGCATCAAGATAGCCTGTCTCCTCCTGCACCTTTCTTAGATAATATATTGCTAATATATGATGATGAGCATGAATAAATACTGGTTTTTTATTGTACCTGCAATAATCCTGTCATCCTTAAGTAATTCATAATAATATTATATGCTTCGATTCGATGAGTGAGTCTCTAAAGTCTCCTGAGGTTTCTGTGACTACTGAGTATAATTAATTCTTCTAAAATTTTAAACTCTCATTAGGTCTATGATCAGTGGGTAAATCATGGAACTAAACCAACTTCAACAAGTAGTTATCATTTTTCAAGTCATTACAAAGCATAATTAGCTATCTGTTGTGCATACAATAAACATTTATGCGTTAAAATAGTAATACAGGTAAAAGAACCTATTAAAGTACAAATATTAATGCACTTAACCTCACTTTTACAAAAATTAAGATTTCTCTTTAACCCCATTGTTATTATTATTTTTTATTTTTTTTTAATAAAAGCTTATAATATTACCTATCAAACCATGCCACTTTTATTTCTGTAGAAACTAAAAAAGTTTAATGCCAGCGTTCTATGAACTTCTGCCATTCTCTTTTGTTAATAGTTTTACTCTATTCCTTATAGTGCTTAAAGATAGACCTATATTATATATTTTAAAGCCATAAAACACTCAGTCGAGATTGATCGATTATGATCTAAAGAATTTGTTTCAAGCCCTTAATTCGTCTACGAAACAGCGACGGGAGACTACAGCCTAGGGTTCGTCGACGACCATAACCACGCTAGTGAATACGGTTTGAATCAGCGCCACACGCTCGGTCGAACTCAAGGCTGTCTCGACGACGAGCTCGTCGCAGCTTACAGCCATGAAATTGTCTTTTAGAGAATAGCACTGCTGGAGTGTACAATGCCATGTATCGACTCGTTCGTCGTTAATTATGTTTCTCGCACTTTTTCGCGCTTGATCAGCGCTTTTATTTTAATTTTGCATCCGAAGCGCTATCGTTTCGGATGCAAAACCCTCTTCTAAGGTGGTGGCGTGTATTGTGCAGGTGAAGCGCATGGGCGTGGGCGGGCAGTTGGTGCCGTTCTTCAAGTGCGTGTGCGTGTACTTCGTGGCGACGGGCGCGGGCGCAGGCGGCGCAGCGCCCTCCCCGGCGGCCGCGGCCACCAAGTGCGCGCCCGTGCTGTGCCTGTTGCTGGTCGTGCTGCTGCACCACGCCGCGCTGCCGCACCACAAGTACGTGACAATGACGAACAGCTCACTGACACTGGCTCTGACCGATTAGATAACGCGGGAATTGCGATTCAAAACTAACTTAGATAAGTATTGACACTTTTGTTATTGTTCTTGTCGTAGGTCATGTTATTTGTTATTGTACATAACTAATCAAAGATAGAGTCTGTTCGGAAAGAGAGCCGGCGTGGCCAAGATGTGCTCGCTAAACAAACGTCAAGTATCAAGTCCGTAGGATAAGAGGAAGTGGGTTTAGTTCAGCTTTCAAGATATGACCCGTACGTACTAACTGACTGACAAGCAATAATATTGCTAAAAATCAAAACGATGGTGTCATAACTTTGACGGCAAAATACAAGTAACCGGCTCAACCCAAGATGTGTAGGTGTAAACCAAAAATTAGTGCGAGTAGTCAAAAATATATAGTGAAAATATGCAGCTTGGAATGTTTCGCATTAAGCAGATATAAACAAAAATGTATAGTGAAAATATGCAGCTTGGAATGTTTCGCATTAAGCAGATATAAACAAAAATGTATAGTGAAAATATGCAGCTTGGAATGTTTCGCATTAAGCAGATATAAACAAAAATGTATAGTGAAAATATGCAGCTTGGAATGTTTCGCATTAAGCAGATATAAACAAAAATGTATAGTGAAAATATGCAGCTTGGAATGTTTCGCATTAAGCAGATATAAACAAAAATGTATAGTGAAAATATGCAGCTTGGAATGTTTCGCATTAAGCAGATATAAACAAAAATGTATAGTGAAAATATACAGCTTAGGTGTAAGGGACAGCCTCCGCAGACTGATGGGGTGAATTCAGTATATCTTACTAAGATGACCGGTACATGAAATTATTTCAGGGACGATTATTAACGGATTATTTATGGAAATCCAATAAACCTCATTTGTTTTATTACCTCACACGCAATGTATCGTTACCTTGGCAAAACGCGCGTAGCGAACGGCAGCGCAGCGAGCCTTCGGCCGCCGAGTATTTCAACATCCATTGCTGATTTTTTTATTTTAGCTGTTTTATTTACATCAATGGAGTGCCGCGTACAGAGAATGTAATTTTACATTAAAATAAAGAAATAGTAATTGAAAAAACTAAAAAAAAAAAAATTCTGAGAATATTTTCGGTGGAATACGATTCAAAATAAGAAGCTGAATACACCCTGTTAGTTTGCGGAGGGCTGTCCCTTACACCCTGTATATAAACAAAAATGTATAGTGAAAATATTCAGCTTGGAATGTTTCGCATTAAGGGGGAAGCTCCAGGTAGCCCGCGAAATTCAAACTTTCTTACGTTTTTTGCAATTTGGAAATCAGTGTTAAGTTGAATGTTGATTAAAGTATCATTCGCGATCGTTACAAATATGCATTTACAGAATTACAATCACCAAAATCAGTAATACAACTCCATAAGTTTGTATAATCCTAATTGTCAAGATTTCATGAAATAACCAATATGATTCAATAGAATTACCTGATCTTAAAGAGTTGTATTGATGACTTTAATTATTATAATTCTATAAACACATACTTCTTATGATCGCGAATAATATTTTGATCAATATACAACCTAATACTGACTTGCAAATTTTAAAATGTATAGTGAAAATATTCAGCTTGGAATGTTTCGCATTAAGTAGATATAAACAAAAAATAAAACATGTAAACAACGGCTTGATAACCGACCAAATTCGAATGAATACAAAAAAGCGACGGATTCGTACATATCGATGAGCATCTTTACTGGACGTATTCACCCTAAAACCTGTTGTCCGTACAGTCGCGTTCAAACGTTTGTTGCCAAGTAACCATTGAATAAACTGTGCCTTAGTGGGACAAGCAGAGTTCTACGCGCAGCAGCGGACGGAGACAACAAGCAGAGTTCTACGCGCAGCAGCGGACGGAGACAACAAGCAGAGTTCTACGCGCAGCAGCGGACGGAGACAACAAGCAGAGTTCTACGCGCAGCAGCGGACGGAGACAACAAGCAGAGTTCTACGCGCAGCAGCGGACGGAGACAACAAGCAGAGTTCTACGCGCAGCAGCGGACGGAGACAACAAGCAGAGTTCTACGCGCAGCAGCGGACGGAGACAACAAGCAGAGTTCTACGCGCAGCAGCGGACGGAGACAACAAGCAGAGTTCTACGCGCAGCAGCGGACGGAGACAACAAGCAGAGTTCTACGCGCAGCAGCGGACGGAGACAACAAGCAGAGTTCTACGCGCAGCAGCGGACGGAGACAACAAGCAGAGTTCTACGCGCAGCAGCGGACGGAGACAACAAGCAGAGTTCTACGCGCAGCAGCGGACGGAGACAACAAGCAGAGTTCTACGCGCAGCAGCGGACGGAGATAACAAGCAGAGTTCTACGCGCAGCAGCGGACGGAGACAACAAGCAGAGTTCTACGCGCAGCAGCGGACGGAGACAACAAGCAGAGTTCTACGCGCAGCAGCGGACGGAGACAACAAGCAGAGTTCTACGCGCAGCAGCGGACGGAGACAACAAGCAGAGTTCTACGCGCAGCAGCGGACGGAGACAACAAGCAGAGTTCTACGCGCAGCAGCGGACGGAGACAACAAGCAGAGTTCTACGCGCAGCAGCGGACGGAGAAGGGTTGCGATAATGATGATGATGACTTGTGATTTTTTTCACTTAAGTAATGAATTTTGATTGTAATGAACCGTGGATGAGATTTTATTTAAAGTTTTACGGCTAGCAACGTACGCCCAAAATGCCTTCGTATTGGAAGCAACACTGTCTTCGATTGCATTAATATATTTACAAATGTCAGCTACTTTCTTAAATTTTTTCCTGTAACTCGAGAATATCGACCTCATTCCGCCGGCCCCCTTCTACCATTGGACATCTAGACGCACTTCAGGTTACCAACCTTACCTAGTTGCTATTCCACCAATTCGCACTAAGCGTTTCCAAATGTCTTTTGTGATGCGCACAGCAAAGGAGTGCAACTCTCTGCCTGCGTCTGTGTTTCCGAACGCATACAACCCCGATCTCTTCAAAGTGAGAGTGAACAGGCTTCTTCTGGGTAAGCTCGCTCCATCGTCGACTTTGTCTCTCTCATCTCTGACATAGACTAGAGTCAAGAGCAAACCTATCTCAAATAAAAAAAAAATAAAAAAATACCTCATAGTCACATAGATTCCCGTACTTCTTCCAGTTAACCCAGGCTTGAGTTTTCTTTTTGTAAGTATGTATGAGAGATTTGGAAAACCAATTGGGGAAATTAACATTTTTTGGTCGACATGTGGGTGTGTGTGATTTTATAATTACATAAAGTTTTTCATAAAATATAGAAGCAGATTCACTAGGTGCTAAGTTCTGCAGTAAGACATTGCAATAAAATGTAGAAGCAGATTCACTAGGTGCTAAGTTCTGCAGTAAGACATTTCACTAGGTGCTAAGTTCTGCAGTAAGACATTTCACTAGGTGCTAAGTTCTGCAGTAAGACATTGCGATCCGCGTCACTTATATCAGTGTTTGTTTTGTTGTAGTTAGCTTTGTGATCATTTTGTTTGTTGTCAGCAGTACATTTAGGAATGTGTGTAGGGTGAGAGAAACAAACGTGTACATAGAAGGCTGGATGATAGGTGTCAACAGGTAAAAGGGGGACATCAGCCGATCTATTCTGTAAACATCACACCGTGAACACTTAGGTGAAGTGAGTTTTAAGTGAACTGTCAATCCCTCTACTCTACTGAGTAAGGTGGGATGACAGTTCACATCGCGCTCACTTCACCTAAATTTTCACGGTGGGATCTTTACAGAATAGCACCCAAGGAGAGAATCGACTGCATGAGTATTACAAAAACATAAGTCTAAGATGCGTCCGCTAGAATTGAAAAAGTGGTTTTATTGTTTCATAACGTCGTGAACAGAAATTGGATAAAAAACGAGTTATGTTTGTCAGTTTGTTGTTCGCAGCCTAATCCATTTATGATGACTTTCTTACCCAAGCAAGTGAAGGCAAATTAAAGTCACCTGTTCAAATAATATTTTCCATCACACAACACACTGGGAATTAAGAAAAGTCCAGTATGTATCATCAGCAGCGTTAGGGGGTATATAAGTAGCACAAATTATATGATACTTATTGCCTTTCGCTGGGATTTTAACTATCACATGCTCGGGCAAGGTTAACGGGGCAAAAATTAAATACAGGAGGAATTTAGTTCTTTAGATACGGCCATAAGGACACCACCGCCATCCTTTTTGTTGGTGAGTAAACGGTTACGATCGCATCTAAACACCACGTGGCGTTGATCAATAAATTCATTATCAGATATGTCTAGCGTCGGCCAGGTCTCGTCAAGATAATGACGTCATATGCATGCGACATATTATTTAAATATAGGGTATTCAGTTTAGTCCTGATTCCTCGACTGTTTTGATAATAATAATATGTTATGCATTTATGTAGAACCTCTTTGACGGCGCGATGTCCTCCCACAATCCACAATCTTTGTCGTAAATATGTTATTGTTAGCTTGGGACCTCCATGTAATGTTCTTTGGTGCGCTTGCCAGATCAGTAATTATGTCAGTTTGTGGTCATGTGGTAGCAACATTGGGTGTTTGATGTTATCATTTAAATTCGAGTTATGTAACCTTCCACCCACTCGCAAAATGTCACGCTTGTCAAGAAATGGGTTTAAACTCAAGAGGTTGCTTTTGGTACTCAAGCCTTTATTTTCCTTATATCTCATAATGTCGTTCTTGAAGGCATGCAGTTGATTTCTTGCACTATGAGTTTTTCGTCGCTTTGTATTTCTGTTGATGTCAAATAAGCAGTTGTATTTATTTTGATAATTGAGCAGTTGTTAACGAAACATTTATCCACGCTATGACCCCAGTAATGCGAGTCATACCGTTGTCTGTCTAATCATTACTTTGACCCCAGTAATGCGAGTCATACCGTTGTCTGTCTAATCATTACTTTGACCCCAGTAATGCGAGTCATACCGTTGTCTGTCTAATCATTACTTTGACCCCAGTAATGCGAGTCATACCGTTGTCTGTCTAATCATTACTTTGACCCCAGTAATGCGAGTCATACCGTTGTCTGTCTAATCATTACTTTGACCCCAGTAATGCGAGTCATACCGTTGTCTGTCTAATCATTACTTTGACCCCAGTAATGCGAGTCATACCGTTGTCTGTCTAATCATTACAATTGAAGAAGGTTCACATTTCACAACACACGCGTTCATTTGTTTTTGTTTTGATTCGCATGTTGTCGGTGTGATTGCTACTTTGTCAGCTGTTTTTCCTTTGTCACCCATTGTGGCCCTTGCCACCACAAAGGATGTTGTAACAATTGGGAACAACTGATGCCACGTGATGCACAGTCGGCAGCGTTGTCCTCAGATTTGACGTAACTCTAGTGTTATTTTGGTATAAAGAAAGAAAATGCGTTTATTTGCGGTAACCATGACGCAAAGAAAGAACACAAACACAAAAAAAAACAAGTTGGGGGAAAATATGCGTCACATCCACGCAAAACGACAACTACTTGCTACCACTAACTTCAAGTAGGTACTTGCTGTACTCTGTTGCTCACGAACCATTTCCATTTTGTGACGTCACCATGCAGCCAGCCTAATACAATCTTAGAATACGTCCAAGCGTATGTACTTTGTCAACATTGTCCCATTTGAAAGATTTTTCGACCTTTTCCATCAGACTTGAAAGTAGTACAGCTCCACCAGTGTTGGCATTAATCAATTAATTTTTTAATCAATTAATTAATTTGATTAATTTTAATCAGATTAAATTAATCATGATTAGAATAATCATGATTAAAAAAATAATCTTAATCATGATTATTGACGTTAATCATTAATCATTAATTGATTAACTTGATTGTAAACTAATACATCCATCAATGTTATTAATTCTATATAAAAGAAATGATGGAAAATAATGACACATTTATTAAAATATTTTTATTAATTATTCAAAGAACAAAAAAATAATTTATAACTTTCAAATACACTGAATTCTAATTTTGAAGAATATTTCCAAGATGAAGACTTGAAGATTCATTATCTTCATCATATTCGATTAAGGATGTCGTATTTATTCCGAATATCTTGAAGGCTTTCACAAAATTTGACCCATTGTCAGTAACAGAGCATACTATTTTAGTGGGGTCAATATCAAAATCTGAGTATATTTCCAGAAGCAAATCTTTTATGCGGTCAAATGTATGTGCCCCTTTAAATCGGCGACAAGCTAAAGCTGCAGAACGCCTCTTATAGTTATTATCAATCCAGTGCACTGTAACACCTAAAAAACTTCTTTTCTTCCCTGAGCATATATCAGCGGTGGTGCACAAATATTTCACAGCAGCTAGGTTTTGTTTTATTTCGCAAATCAGATCGAATGATTGTTTAGCTACTTTTTTTCTGAGAGAACGTCGCCCGGGTATCTTGATTCCACTATTTGTCACATTTAAATCCTCCATCATCTTAATGAAGTAGGGGTCTTCCACGGCTCGAAAAGCAATCATTGAGTTAACGAAATAATTTACTAAGTTACGGTCAAAAGTTTCTTGAGTTACAGGTGTTTTCGGAGTTTGCCTTGAAGTCAGAACTGTATTATTTTTATTTTTCTTTCGCTTATTGTCTTTCATATATTTTTTACATTCCTTTTCTGTGTCAGCGCCATGCTTCCGTTTTAAGTGTCCCAATAAGTTAGATGTCGTTTTGCCATAGCCCTTAACTTCTTTACTTTGATGGTCCGAACACTTCATACAAACTGCTACTGTGTTCTTGTCTGTGCATTTGTCTAGTAGAAGCTTATAATAGGTACCGTCAAATAAAACAGAAGAAGAAAGATCTGATTCCGATTGCACTGTTAAATTCTCGGAATTGTTTCCCGACACAGACGGATCATTTGAAACACCACTACTATTAGAGTCATGATCACAATTCATGTTTGTTTTTAAGTTACTCACTGAGTGAAACAATATCACAAAATGTTGCAAAATCTGGAAAAATTATCCCCAACCGAGTGCAAGCGAGCGTGTGTCAGCCAGATAGTGTTAAAACGTGACTGTTAGTTCCAAAGTTAAGAAAATTAATGAAAAAAATAATACCGAATTCCTATTTATATAGACTAGACAGGTAAATCCCGGAGCGGGAAGCCCCCTTGTAGGACACAAGGGTATTCCCCAAAATATATGGAAGATTCTGCACTAGGTCCATCCATACATACTATTGAGGGCTTCCCCGTAAAATTAAGCATACATGAAAAGGTTTGCCAACTTAAAATCGGTAGAAAAATCGGGAGAACAATTAAATAAATAAATGAGTAGTTAATAGTTAATCAAATAATCAAATTAACGATTAAAATTAATGATTAAAAATCATAATCAAAAAATTTGATTACGATTAATTAATCATAATCAAATTTTTTGATTATGATTTTTAATCATTAATTTTTAATCGTTAATCAGATTAACTTTGGGCCTACACTGAGCTCCACATACTCGTAGTTCAAGCTGTGGTGATGTTACTTTTTTATTCATTGGCGATAGTCTAGACTTTGCAGCAACAAGTCTACTCACGGGCTCGTTTTTGTCATCTAATATCAGTAGATGAAAGCGCACGCCTTTTCTGACGCGTCGCAGAATCCATGGACTTGGAAGAGTTTTGTAGTATCCCCCAGCCATCTCGGTATCTCATATTGGGTTATATTAAGCAAATCACTTGTAAATGCTTCCATTCTTCTTGTACGCTGATAAGTAAGGTTTCATTCCAAGTCATATACTGATTGATAGCCAAACGCTTTGAAACATCAGTTTTGCTTTTACTGTCAAAGGTGTAAGCCGGCCAAGTGGGTCGAAGATTTTTGATATTACGGACAGTACTTAGTATTCTTTTTATCAGTTGTTTATTATTATCAGATTTTATTTTGTTTGTGAATGTAAATGTGCTAGTTGAAGGATTCTACTGTACCCAGGGTTTTTGTAGTTCCGTCGTTTGTAAAGTGCGTGATAGTCTGGTTAATGTCTGATGATGATAAGCTTTCGATCAAGGTCGGGTCGTTGCTTGACCACTTCCGTAACGTTAGACCAGCTGCTCTCAGCATGTTTATGAGTTGTTTATGGATTTCTTGGGCTCGCTCGATGAAATTGCTACCACTTAGTACGTCATCAACTTACATCTCATTTGCAATGACGTCTGTTGCTAACGGATATTTCCCTGTGTCATCATTCGCTAGCTACTGTAGTGTTCGAAGTGCCGCCTTAGTACCACAAGTCACTGTGCATAACTGATACCCCTTAAATGGACCTTGGTTTGGTTCTCTCCATATTATCTTCTACAAATGTTAATCTTTTTCATGTACTAGGATCATACGATACATCTCCTCACAGTCTACTGTAAACACATACTTGTATAGCCGCCATCCCAGGAGTAGTGTCAATAGGTCTTGATGAAGCTTAAGACCAGCTTAGGATCACACTCCATCAAGTCGTTCAAGCCGTAACCGGTGTCAGTCTTCTGCGAGGCGTTGAAAACCACTCTGGAGTTTCGTTGTCACTGAGTCTTGTTTAAGGACTCCATAATGAGGTAAGTAGCATGTTGGGTTGTTGTCATTCTTACTCTCTTTCATTCCCATCTCCAAATATTCTTGCATAAAGTTAACGTAGCTTGCTGATAATTTGTCATCCCTGGTCAATCTCCTTTCTAATTCCATGAATTGTGCTACTGCACGTGGTTTTGATTTGCCCAACGACTGATTAAAATTATGCTTCATCGGTAAACGAACTGCATATTTGCCATTTCGTAAGCGCTTTGTTGTTGCAGTGAAAAACGTCGTCATACCACGATTAAATATCCTGTTCCGAAACATTTTGAAATCACATTTGAATTTACCATTAACAGTTTCTACTACCCATCTGCATATAGTTATAAGCCGTGATTTATTAGATTCTTCTGTAGTCAGCTGAGATTCTCCTCTTCTCCTAGAGGGTGGCATGTGGGCTTCGTAACCGTGTTCCTCCAATAAAGGAATGGAATCACGGAATCCGCGGTTTAAAATAAAAATATCCTCTTGCTCAAATAAATAATGAAATGCGTTTTCTTCAATTGGCTCGTCGTGATTCAGTAATATATTATATTTTTCATGATATCAGCGTCTGTTGTTACCGCAGCATATGGTCCCGTCACATCTATTATACGGCCGTCAGCACAAACTATCAAAAATGGCTTTATCAGGTTTCGGAACTTGTGCAAGCTATAGCTTTGTCTTTGAAATTGAAAGTTCGTGCTTTTTTCAATGAATAGATAGGTTCCGTCGCATATAATAATTGCTTTCGGGGATTCTTCACTTCCCAAAGTATAATTAGGTAAAAGTCTATTACGCTCAATCACTTCATTTCGGGTTATGTGGCCTAATCCTAAATGCAGAGGAACGAAATCTGCTAAAAGACAAGCTCTTGTTATATGGAGTCTTCTGTCTACAGTTCTTCTTGGAATATCGAATGTAGCGCCTATTCTAGTGCTAGGCTCACATGTTCTTAATTTGCACAAGAAAAGTCCTAAGTCTCTTTTTGGAGTATTAGATTGCTCACGGAGTGATGGGACGTGGTGAGAGTTGGTCGAATTGAGAGTGATTCAATCCAGTCCAGTAGTGAAGATCATGTTCATTAATCTCATCTATATTTTCAAAATCTAGATGAGATCTTTTCTCCAGGGCCAAAGTATATACATATATTGATAATGTTCATAATAGAGTTGGCATTAAAGTCAGAGTTCTGAAGGGTCACATTTTCTGTAAATTCATCCAATGCAGTGTTTCGCAAATGTAGTTCACATATGCGAGCGAGATCGGGAATGTATAAATGATAGAAACTTAGGAGGTACGTCTTTACAGAGTTGGGTAGCTGTCGTAGTTGTAGGCTATTGCAATTGGTGATCATAGACCGCCGGGACGTGTTAGCTGCTCTAGTCGCTGAGGAACAGTCACCGACGCTCCAATCGCAGGTAGTACAGTTGGTGAAGCTGGACGGTCTTGATGCCTGATGTCTGAATAGATTTGGTGCCATCATGCGTGACATATCGATCTGGTGCCATCGAATGGAACTTGTAGAAAACAGCACAATGTGTGACTCGTGCATACGCTGTTCCATTGCTTGCTTTACGTTAGCGGTGCTATCTGCTATCGAAGTTAACAAACTCTTTAAAATAAAGCTTGTTTTAACTAACAGGTAAATAAATAAACGAATAGAATAGGTACCTCTTGAGGTGGTTCTCTATTGCGCACAATGTGCACTACGAAGTTAATTCGAGTTCGTAAAAAATGTTGCGACAGAACATGCCTACGACGCCGCCGAAGTGAGCGCACACACAACGCAAACGTCCGGCGTAACACAGAGAACAATCAGGTCCAGTGTGAATTGCCAAGTTGTTGTTCAAATAGACATCAGGTCCAGTGTGAATATGCCAAGTTGTTGTTCAAATAGACATCAGGTCCAGTGTGAATATGCCAAGTTGTTGTTCAAATAGACATCAGGTCCAGTGTGAATATGCCAAGTTGTTGTTCAAATAGACATCAGGTCCAGTGTGAATATGCCAAGTTGTTGTTCAAATAGACATCAGGTCCAGTGTGAATATGCCAAGTTGTTGTTCAAATAGAAATCAGGTCCAGTGTGAATATGCCAAGTTGTTGTTAAAATAGAAATCAGGTCCAGTGTGAATATGCCAAGTTGTTGTTAAAATAGAAATCAGGTCCAGTATGAATATGCCAAGTTGTTGTTAAAATAGAAATCAGGTCCAGTGTGAATATGCCAAGTTGTTGTTAAAATAGAAATCAGGTCCAGTGTGAATATGCCAAGTTGTTGTTAAAATAGAAATCAGGTCCAGTATGAATATGCCAAGTTGTTGTTAAAATAGAAATCAGGTCCAGTGTGAATATGCCAAGTTGTTGTTAAAATAGAAATCAGGTCCAGTGTGAATATGCCAAGTTGTTGTTAAAATAGAAATCAGGTCCAGTGTGAATATGCCAAGTTGTTGTTAAAATAGAAATCAGGTCCAGTGTGAATATGCCAAGTTGTTGTTAAAATAGAAATCAGGTCCAGTATGAATATGCCAAGTTGTAAAATAGAAATCAGGTCCAGTGTGAATATGCCAAGTTGTTGTTAAAATAGAAATCAGGTCCAGTATGAATATGCCAAGTTGTAAAATAGAAATCAGGTCCAGTGTGAATATGCCAAGTTGTTGTTAAAATAGAAATCAGGTCCAGTATGAATATGCCAAGTTGTTGTTCAAATAGAAATCAGGTCCAGTATGAATATGCCAAGTTGTTGTTCAAATAGAAAGCAGGTCCAGTATGAATATGCCAAGTTGTTGTTAAAATAGAAATCAGGTCCAGTGTGAATATGCCAAGTTGTTGTTAAAATAGAAATCAGGTCCAGTGTGAATATGCCAAGTTGTTGTTAAAATAGAAATCAGGTCCAGTATGAATATGCCAAGTTGTTGTTAAAATAGAAATCAGGTCCAGTGTGAATATGCCAAGTTGTTGTTAAAATAGAAATCAGGTCCAGTGTGAATATGCCAAGTTGTTGTTAAAATAGAAATCAGGTCCAGTATGAATATGCCAAGTTGTTGTTCAAATAGAAATCAGGTCCAGTATGAATATGCCAAGTTGTTGTTCAAATAGAAATCAGGTCCAGTGTGAATATGCCAAGTTGTTGTTAAAATAGAAATCAGGTCCAGTGTGAATATGCCAAGTTGTTGTTAAAATAGAAATCAGGTCCAGTGTGAATATGCCAAGTTGTTGTTAAAATAGAAATCAGGTCCAGTGTGAATATGCCAAGTTGTTGTTAAAATAGAAATCAGGTCCAGTGTGAATATGCCAAGTTGTTGTTAAAATAGAAATCAGGTCCAGTGTGAATATGCCAAGTTGTTGTTAAAATAGAAATCAGGTCCAGTGTGAATATGCCAAGTTGTTGTTAAAATAGAAATCAGGTCCAGTATGAATATGCCAAGTTGTAAAATAGAAATCAGGTCCAGTGTGAATATGCCAAGTTGTTGTTAAAATAGAAATCAGGTCCAGTATGAATATGCCAAGTTGTTGTTCAAATAGAAATCAGGTCCAGTATGAATATGCCAAGTTGTTGTTCAAATAGAAAGCAGGTCCAGTATGAATATGCCAAGGTGTTGTTCAAATAGAAATCAGGTCCAGTATGAATATGCCAAGTTGTTGTTCAAATAGAAATCAGGTCCAGTATGAATATGCCAAGTTGTTGTTCAAATAGAAATCAGGTCCAGTATGAATATGCCAAGTTGTTGTTCAAATAGAAATCAGGTCCAGTATGAATATGCCAAGTTGTTGTTAAAATAGAAATCAGGTCCAGTGTGAATATGCCAAGTTGTTGTTAAAATAGAAATCAGGTCCAGTATGAATATGCCAAGTTGTTGTTCAAATAGAAATCAGGTCCAGTATGAATATGCCAAGTTGTTGTTCAAATAGAAATCAGGTCCAGTGTGAATATGCCAAGTTGTTGTTCAAATAGAAATCAGGTCCAGTATGAATATGCCAAGTTGTTGTTCAAATAGAAATCAGGTCCAGTATGAATATGCCAAGTTGTTGTTCAAATAGAAATCAGGTCCAGTATGAATATGCCAAGTTGTTGTTCAAATAGAAATCAGGTCCAGTATGAATATGCCAAGTTGTTGTTCAAATAGAAATCAGGTCCAGTATGAATATGCCAAGTTGTTGTTCAAATAGAAATCAGGTCCAGTATGAATATGCCAAGTTGTTGTTCAAATAGAAATCAGGTCCAGTATGAATATGCCAAGTTGTTGTTAAAATAGAAATCAGGTCCAGTGTGAATATGCCAAGTTGTTGTTAAAATAGAAATCAGGTCCAGTGTGAATATGCCAAGTTGTTGTTAAAATAGAAATCAGGTCCAGTGTGAATATGCCAAGTTGTTGTTCAAATAGAAATCAGCAGAAAAGAGCGCTCAGTACACAACACGACGAACGTTAGCGTAGCTCTGCGCATGAGACTACGTCACGCACGCTCTCGCTAGTCATGGCGTCGCTGTCTATCTCGCTTACTCACACGTTCAAATCACATCATCTCTCTCGCTTGCATTGTCTAGCTTACAGCAACCGTGTCGTGGCGTCACTATCTTTCTCGCTCACTCACATCCACCTTCCCTGCTCAATCACTGGTTCACTGATTAAACTTCTTTTATTGTAATGGGTATGAATGCAACGATAAATCACGAAAAAATGCTATATTAATATAGTTAATTAAACCTATATTTTCAATCAAAACAATTATATCATTACTATCGGGTATCAGGGTCCCAGAGGCTTGTGTCTACGCCCAGTACCTACCGGGTCCCAGAGGCTTGTGTCTACGTCCAGTACCTACAGGGTCCCAGAGGCTTGTGTCTACGTCCAGTACCTACAGGGTCCCAGAGGCTTGTGTCTACGTCCAGTACCTACAGGGTCCCAGAGGCTTGTGTCTACGTCCAGTACCTACCGGGTCCCAGAGGCATGTGTCTACGTCCAGTACCTACCGGGTCCCAGAGGCTTGTGTCTACGTCCAGTACCTACCGGGTCCCAGTACCTACCGGGTCCCAGAGGCTTGTGTCTACGTCCAGTACCTACCGGGTCCCAGAGGCTTGTGTCTACGTCCAGTACCTACCGGGTCCCAGTACCTACCGGGTCCCAGAGGCTTGTGTCTACGTCCAGTACCTACCGGGTCCCAGAGGCTTGTGTCTACGTCCAGTACCTACCGGGTCCCAGAGGCTTGTGTCTACGTCCAGTACCTACCGGGTCCCAGAGGCTTGTGTCTACGTCCAGTACCTACCGGGTCCCAGAGGCTTGTGTCTACGTCCAGTACCTACCGGGTCCCAGAGGCTTGTGTCTACGTCCAGTACCTACCGGGTCCCAGAGGCTTGTGTCTACGTCCAGTACCTACCGGGTCCCAGTACCTACCGGGTCCCAGAGGCTTGTGTCTACGTCCAGTACCTACCGGGTCCCAGAGGCTTGTGTCTACGTCCAGTACCTACCGGGTCCCAGAGGCTTGTGTCTACGTCCAGTACCTACCGGGTCCCAGAGGCTTGTGTCTACGTCCAGTACCTACCGGGTCCCAGAGGCATGTGTCTACGTCCAGTACCTACCGGGTCCCAGTACCTACCGGGTCCCAGAGGCTTGTGTCTACGTCCAGTACCTACCGGGTCCCAGTACCTACCGGGTCCCAGAGGCTTGTGTCTACGTCCAGTACCTACCGGGTCCCAGAGGCTTGTGTCTACGTCCAGTACCTACCGGGTCCCAGAGGCTTGTGTCTACGTCCAGTACCTACCGGGTCCCAGTACCTACCGGGTCCCAGAGGCTTGTGTCTACGTCCAGTACCTACCGGGTCCCAGAGGCTTGTGTCTACGTCCAGTACCTACCGGGTCCCAGAGGCATGTGTCTACGTCCAGTACCTACAGGGTCCCAGAGGCTTGTGTCTACGTCCAGTACCTACAGGGTCCCAGAGGCTTGTGTCTACGTCCAGTACCTACCGGGTCCCAGAGGCTTGTGTCTACGCCCAAGTTATGTAGGTATGGCATTTATGGTTTCATTGCTAGTGTCATATAACCACTTAAGGTCAAATGCAGATCGTTTTTGTAAATTAGGTTGACGCATAAATACTTGAAAATTCTTGGTGAATAGCAGAAATTTGTTATTTCATCTATGGTTCAATATTTCCCAGGACGTGTCGTAATTTTCGGGTGCGATGTGTAAGGGTTGTACAACATTTTCCGCTTCACCACGCAACCTTCTTTTCAGATGTTGTTTTTTTTTTGGGTTTTTGCAATAGCGGGGTTATTATGAATCGCTTCTATGTTCAGATCCATGAAAGTAGGCCATGATGTATAATTTCTGTTAAAAACTGGTATGTCAATTTTAGGCAAAGTTTGTTGTTGACGCACACAGGCGTTTAGGTTCGTGTTTAACGCCCGTTTTACCTTTGAAAAGGCCATTTCATGACGACTTGGGCATGTAATATCGGATGATTTTCGATTCCGGAGCTGAGTTACGATACTACTGGTTCGATTCCGGAATTCCGGAACCAGTTCCGGAATTCGAAAAAAGTATAGCAAATAAAAAAAAAAACAATAAATAGGCATTTAAGTGTTTTGTTAAATCAAATCTTTATTAAAAAACTAAATAAATCGACAAAACTTGACTGAGATCAATTAAACAGCCTTCTATTAGGATTTTCTTAATAAATATAACAAAAAATAATCAACTTTTCAATAATATACATTATAGCAAAATCAACGTGTGCTAGCTATTTGCAATTGCAATGTAGCTTATTAAATAACTATCTAATAAAATTATGATGTATATAAGATTCAACAACTCACAATAAACAAAATCAACAAATTCTCCTCTTCCGAGATCATGAAAATAGGTTTAAAGAACAAAACTTAAAAATAATTAAAAAACTAAACTTACGTTGTCGTATTTTTTGGAAATTGAGATATTTAAATCAACTTATACTAAAAAGAAATATAAAGTAAATAAGACAAGAATCACTTTTTCAAAAAAGATCGCTCTCCTTGATAATGTGTTCTCAAGAGTATCAGAGCATCTAACATTTTATCTGAGGCGGCGATTTCAATTTAAACTTCGCGCGCGGTACGGTACATTTCGCAAGAGAGTACAAATATGCAAATTTTATTATTGTGGTAACTTATCTTACAAATAATTGTATGAGTATCGGATTGCGATATTTACTTCAGTTCCGGAATTGTAATATTGTAAAAAATCATCCGAAATTCCGGAGTTACGAAATGTCGGAATTCCGGGATCCATGCCCTAACGACAAAAATCGTCATAATAATCGTTAGGTATGCCTTACAGTATACCATCAAACTGTAAATGTAACTTGTCAATTGCAGCCCACCGAGACTAGTCTTTAACATCTCCTCAATCTCCCATTTTTCCTTAACGTCGTCAATGCTCCCACTCGCCACTAACCTTTTAAATGCACGGAAATTAGCTTGTTGCAACTGCTGTAACTCCAGTCGCTTGTCCTCTGACTTTGAGGCTTTATCGAAAAGGGTCTTGTCAAACTCAACGCTTGACTTACTCTGGCTGGCGTTGGTAGGTCCGCTCTGAGGCCTGACCTCGCACACTGCCACCTCCTCACGAGCTCCTTGGTACCAACTTTTGATTACCTCATAAATGTTATTGGTGAAATATTGATGACTTTTATCTTCTACTGTGCTGAGCTCCCGGTTCATCTATTCACATTCCTCCCATAACTGATCAAATCGCTTAAGCCTTTGTCGAATGTTATCGGGGGTCTTCCTGCTCGCTGAATCTTTCTTAAAATTAGAATGAATTCTTTTCACCTCCCCGACAACCTCAGCTTGGCGCGCGATTAAAGCTTCCATTGTCAGAGTGGTGGTGGTAGTAGAACATGAACGATCTGACTTGAACTTCAGGAACGCTCCCTTTTATCGTTACGCCGAGTGTCGCTCCGGGACCTGGGTCGCTGCTACCTCCCCGACTGCTCCTGTACGGCGACACGTAGCACGGTGTGACACGGCACGACACAGCTCACACGTGACGCATTACTGACCGATGTATCGGACGGCACGGTACTTGCAAAGGTTACGAAGGACCAAAAAAAATTATGTTCGGTGTGTTAACTAAATATTAAAGTCTGTCAATGCAAATGCAAGTATGCAGAAAATGTCAAGAAACTGCAAGGAATGTCAATGAATGCTCAACGGGTATGAATCTAAATAAAAATACAAGTTGTCCGACTCAAACCACGTGGAATTGAACTCTAATTAAATTATGTACAAAATGCATCATCTAGGCTCTGCCCTACGTCAATGTACTCACAAATGTAGGTCGCGATCGAAGTGTAAATACGCGAGTCTACTAACTAACTTATTGCATCAAATGTAGGTCGCGATCGAAGTGTGGATACGCGAGTCTACTAACTAACTTATTGCATCAAATGTAGGTCGCGATCGAAGTGTAAATACGCGAGTCTACTAACTAACTTATTGCATCAAATGTAGGTCGCGATCGAAGTGTAAATACGCGAGTCTACTAACTAACTTATTGCATCAAATGTAGGTCGCGATCGAAGTGTGGATACGCGAGTCTACTAACTAACTTATTGCATCAAATGTAGGTCGCGATCGAAGTGTAAATACGCGAGTCTACTAACTAACTTATTGCATCAAATGTAGGTCGCGATCGAAGTGTGGATACGCGAGTCTACTAACTAACTTATTGCATCAAATGTAGGTCGCGATCGAAGTGTGGATACGCGAGTCTACTAACTAACTTATTGCATCAAATGTAGGTCGCGATCGAAGTGTGGATACGCGAGTCTACTAACTAACTTATTGCATCAAATGTAGGTCGCGATCGAAGTGTGGATACGCGAGTCTACTAACTAACTTATTGCATCAAATGTAGGTCGCGATCGAAGTGTGGATACGCGAGTCTACTAACTAACGTATTGCATCAAATGTAGGTCGCGATCGAAGTGTGGATACGCGAGTCTACTAACTAACTTATTGCATCAAATGTAGGTCGCGATCGAAGTGTGGATACGCGAGTCTACTAACTAACTTATTGCATCAAATGTAGGTCGCGATCGAAGTGTGGATACGCGAGTCTACTAACTAACTTATTGCATCAAATGTAGGTCGCGATCGAAGTGTGGATACGCGAGTCTACTAACTAACTTATTGCATCAAATGTAGGTCGCGATCGAAGTGTGGATACGCGAGTCTACTAACTAACTTATTGCATCAAATGTAGGTCGCGATCGAAGTGTGGATACGCGAGTCTACTAACTAACTTATTGCATCAAATGTAGGTCGCGATCGAAGTGTGGATACGCGAGTCTACTAACTAACTTATTGCATCAAATGTAGGTCGCGATCGAAGTGTGGATACGCGAGTCTACTAACTAACTTATTGCATCAAATGTAGGTCGCGATCGAAGTGTGGATACGCGAGTCTACTAACTAACTTATTGCATCAAATGTAGGTCGCGATCGAAGTGTGGATACGCGAGTCTACTAACTAACGTATTGCATCAAATGTAGGTCGCGATCGAAGTGTGGATACGCGAGTCTACTAACTAACTTATTGCATCAAATGTAGGTCGCGATCGAAGTGTGGATACGCGAGTCTACTAACTAACTTATTGCATCAAATGTAGGTCGCGATCGAAGTGTGGATACGCGAGTCTACTAACTAACGTATTGCATCAAATGTAGGTCGCGATCGAAGTGTGGATACGCGAGTCTACTAACTAACTTATTGCATCAAATGTAGGTCGCGATCGAAGTGTGGATACGCGAGTCTACTAACTAACTTATTGCATCAAATGTAGGTCGCGATCGAAGTGTGGATACGCGAGTCTACTAACTAACTTATTGCATCAAATGTAGGTCGCGATCGAAGTGTGGATACGCGAGTCTACTAACTAACTTATTGCATCAAATGTAGGTCGCGATCGAAGTGTGGATACGCGAGTCTACTAACTAACTTATTGCATCAAATGTAGGTCGCGATCGAAGTGTGGATACGCGAGTCTACTAACTAACTTATTGCATCAAATGTAGGTCGCGATCGAAGTGTGGATACGCGAGTCTACTAACTAACTTATTGCATCAAATGTAGGTCGCGATCGAAGTGTGGATACGCGAGTCTACTAACTAACTTATTGCATCAAATGTAGGTCGCGATCGAAGTGTGGATACGCGAGTCTACTAACTAACTTATTGCATCAAATGTAGGTCGCGATCGAAGTGTGGATACGCGAGTCTACTAACTAACTTATTGCATCAAATGTAGGTCGCGATCGAAGTGTGGATACGCGAGTCTACTAACTAACTTATTGCATCAAATGTAGGTCGCGATCGAAGTGTGGATACGCGAGTCTACTAACTAACTTATTGCATCAAATGTAGGTCGCGATCGAAGTGTGGATACGCGAGTCTACTAACTAACTTATTGCATCAAATGTAGGTCGCGATCGAAGTGTGGATACGCGAGTCTACTAACTAACTTATTGCATCAAATGTAGGTCGCGATCGAAGTGTGGATACGCGAGTCTACTAACTAACTTATTGCATCAAATGTAGGTCGCGATCGAAGTGTGGATACGCGAGTCTACTAACTAACTTATTGCATCAAATGTAGGTCGCGATCGAAGTGTGGATACGCGAGTCTACTAACTAACGTATTGCATCAAATGTAGGTCGCGATCGAAGTGTGGATACGCGAGTCTACTAACTAACTTATTGCATCAAATGTAGGTCGCGATCGAAGTGTGGATACGCGAGTCTACTAACTAACTTATTGCATCAAATGTAGGTCGCGATCGAAGTGTGGATACGCGAGTCTACTAACTAACTTATTGCATCAAATGTAGGTCGCGATCGAAGTGTGGATACGCGAGTCTACTAACTAACTTATTGCATCAAATGTAGGTCGCGATCGAAGTGTGGATACGCGAGTCTACTAACTAACTTATTGCATCAAATGTAGGTCGCGATCGAAGTGTGGATACGCGAGTCTACTAACTAACTTATTGCATCAAATGTAGGTCGCGATCGAAGTGTGGATACGCGAGTCTACTAACTAACTTATTGCATCAAATGTAGGTCGCGATCGAAGTGTGGATACGCGAGTCTACTAACTAACTTATTGCATCAAATGTAGGTCGCGATCGAAGTGTGGATACGCGAGTCTACTAACTAACTTATTGCATCAAATGTAGGTCGCGATCGAAGTGTGGATACGCGAGTCTACTAACTAACTTATTGCATCAAATGTAGGTCGCGATCGAAGTGTGGATACGCGAGTCTACTAACTAACTTATTGCATCAAATGTAGGTCGCGATCGAAGTGTGGATACGCGAGTCTACTAACTAACTTATTGCATCAAATGTAGGTCGCGATCGAAGTGTGGATACGCGAGTCTACTAACTAACTTATTGCATCAAATGTAGGTCGCGATCGAAGTGTGGATACGCGAGTCTACTAACTAACTTATTGCATCAAATGTAGGTCGCGATCGAAGTGTGGATACGCGAGTCTACTAACTAACTTATTGCATCAAATGTAGGTCGCGATCGAAGTGTGGATACGCGAGTCTACTAACTAACTTATTGCATCAAATGTAGGTCGCGATCGAAGTGTGGATACGCGAGTCTACTAACTAACTTATTGCATCAAATGTAGGTCGCGATCGAAGTGTGGATACGCGAGTCTACTAACTAACTTATTGCATCAAATGTAGGTCGCGATCGAAGTGTGGATACGCGAGTCTACTAACTAACTTATTGCATCAAATGTAGGTCGCGATCGAAGTGTGGATACGCGAGTCTACTAACTAACTTATTGCATCAAATGTAGGTCGCGATCGAAGTGTGGATACGCGAGTCTACTAACTAACTTATTGCATCAAATGTAGGTCGCGATCGAAGTGTGGATACGCGAGTCTACTAACTAACGTATTGCATCAAATGTAGGTCGCGATCGAAGTGTGGATACGCGAGTCTACTAACTAACTTATTGCATCAAATGTAGGTCGCGATCGAAGTGTGGATACGCGAGTCTACTAACTAACTTATTGCATCAAATGTAGGTCGCGATCGAAGTGTGGATACGCGAGTCTACTAACTAACTTATTGCATCAAAAATACATATTTCAAAACCATGTACGTACACCGTTCAGTGTCCCACTGTCCACATCGCGGTTTAAACGAAATCATTTTCTTTATTGGACTTTGAATTTGTAGCATGTTGCGTAACGCCACGGTTTAGAGTGTTTATGGTTTTCATCTTCAGCTCTCGGATACCTACCATAGACGGTATCAAATGTATTGGCAGATCGATATAATTTTTCTGATAAAGTTAAAAGTGTGCAGCGTTCGAATAATAAATGTAAATGATTAAGGGGCGTGTACGCGCGGCGCGTGGCGGCGGGGCTGGCGCTGTCGGCGCTGGGCGACGCGCTGCTGCTGTGGCCGCAGCACTTCGTCGCCGGCATGGCGGCGTTCGCGGCCGCGCACGTGGCCTACATCGCGGCGCTGGGCTGGGCGCGGCGCGCGGCGGGGCTGGGCGCGGCGCTGTACGCGGCCACGGCCTGCTTCCTGGCGCTGGTGTCGCCGCCCGCGGGGCTGCGCGCGCTGGTGCCGGCGTACGCGCTGCTGCTGGCCACGATGGCGTGGCGCGGCGCGGCGCGGGGCGGCGCGGCGGCACCGGGCGCGCTGCTGTTCCTGGTGTCGGACGCCATCCTCGGCTACAGCCTGTTCGGCGGCCCCGTGCCCCACAAGCAGGTGGGTCCCGCCCCGCTGGCGCGACGCCGCGCGTGTGACCTGTGTGTGACGAGCGTTGTGTCCGCAGGTGCTGGTGATGTCCACGTACTACCTGGCGCAGCTGGGCATCGCGCTCAGCGCGCTGTGGGCGGCGGAGGCGCGGCCGTGAGCGCCTGCGAGCCTGCTCACTTACAATGTGTAAATGAAATACCTGAAACCTCTGGCCGCGTGCTATTCCAAGGGTTAGGGTCATTGATTTATCATTTATTCAATTTCTACTGTAATCGCGAAAAAACAGCTTCTCTTTACATCTGTGTTCGCAAAACTCGACATAATGTAGGGAACAGCTGGGTTAGAGGCCGTTTCAGTTATTTCAAATACAGCTTGTACAAGTAATTCGTAGCATGTAGTGTACGCACCACAGCTGCACAGCTCCAACAGCTCCGGGGTATGATGACATGCTCCGAGGCCGTGCATCTCGAATTCTTCCTTTATTTCGTAAGCATATTTATATTTCGGGTGTTGATCCTGTAGTTAAAGGAACCTAGATATTATGTTATAATATTCCTAGTTAGTTTATATTTTATATGAACGTTTACATGCGCCGCGCGTCTCGCCGCGCGTCTCGCCGCGCGTCTCGCCGCGCCCGCACAGACATGCAACACGGTCGGGTGACCACTGACCAGTCTGTGATATGTGATCGATTAGTTACTATTTATGAAAAGCTGTACAAGCACAAATGTGTCTCTTCCTATTCGTATAAAGACTTAATATTATGATTCAATCGATATCGGCTGCATTATTGTTATTGGAGGCCGCTAAGTACCTAGTACGTGTGCCAAGCTGCAGAGTGCTCGCAGAGCGTCACGCTACACAACAAGCTGCAGAGTGCTCGCAGAGCGTCACGCTACACAACAAGCTGCAGAGTGCTCGCAGAGCGTCACGCTACACAACAAGCTGCAGAGTGCTCGCAGAGCGTCACGCTACACAACAAGCTGCAGAGTGCTCGCAGAGCGTCACGCTACACAACAAGCTGCAGAGTGCTCGCAGAGCGTCACGCTACACAACAAACTGCAGAGTGCTCGCAGAGCGTCACGCTACACAACAAACTGCAGAGTGCTCGCAGAGCGTCACGCTACACAACAAGCTGCAGAGTGCTCGCAGAGCGTCACGCTACACAACAAGCTGCAGAGTGCTCGCAGAGCGTCACGCTACACAACAAAGTGCAGAGTGCTCGCAGAGCGTCACGCTACACAACAAACTGCAGAGTGCTCGCAGAGCGTCACGCTACACAACAAGCTGCAGAGTGCTCGCAGAGCGTCACGCTACACAACAAACTGCAGAGTGCTCGCAGAGCGTCACGTTACACAACAAGCTGCAGAGTGCTCGCAGAGCGTCACGCTACACAACAAACTGCAGAGTGCTCGCAGAGCGTCACGCTACACAACAAGCTGCAGAGTGCTCGCAGAGCGTCACGCTACACAACAAACTGCAGAGTGCTCGCAGAGCGTCACGCTACACAACAAACTGCAGAGTGCTCGCAGAGCGTCACGCTACACAACAAGCTGCAGAGTGCTCGCAGAGCGTCACGCTACACAACAAACTGCAGAGTGCTCGCAGAGCGTCACGCTACACAACAAGCTGCAGAGTGCTCGCAGAGCGTCACGCTACACAACAAACTGCAGATTGCTCGCAGAGCGTCACGCTACACAACAAACTGCAGAGTGCTCGCAGAGCGTCACGCTACACAACAAGCTGCAGAGTGCTCGCAGAGCGTCACGCTACACAACAAACTGCAGATTGCTCGCAGAGCGTCACGCTACACAACAAGCTGCAGAGTGCTCGCAGAGCGTCACGCTACACAACAAACTGCAGATTGCTCGCAGAGCGTCACGCTACACAACAAACTGCAGAGTGCTCGCAGAGCGTCACGCTACAATAATGCACCTAGATTCAATCTATGTTGAACTATGCCTGAAGGCGCGGGGCGGGGAGCGCGGGGCGGGGAGCGCGGTGCGGGGCGGCAGGGGGCGCGCTTGCTCCGCTTGTCTTCAACAATCAAGTGTTCGCTAGTACCAAGACTGATGGTTTACTCCTTATGTATATATTTTCATATAGTATCAGTGTGCTACCCACCGCCCACAGCTCGCGAGCTCGCGGGGCCTGCTCGGTAGCTCAGTGTGCCCGGTGCACCGGCCCGGCGGCGAATAAGAATCTACCCTTTATAATTTATTTATTTATTTATTTATTTATTACACCCTGGAGGACTTACAGCTTAAACTAACTAAAAATAGAAGCCAACATAAACTACGGAAAGCCAATTACAAATCCTCACGTATAGTAAATAATGTTATACAATAATGTTATATAATAATAATGTTATACAACATGTCGAGAAATTAACGCACAACCTCTTAAGGGCTCTTTGTAGTCATCATTATGAACAACTTTTACTACCGGACCAAACCTGAAAAAAAAAAAAAATTAACTGTTCCCTACATTTATGTTCGCCTAACTCATGAAAATGTAGGAAACAGCAGATTTTTTTTTTGCGATTTCAGGTTTGGTCCGGTAGTAAAACTTGTTCATAATGATGAGTACAAATGCGTTATTCCGGGACATGTATAAATAGGTATGTACATTCCAGTACTGTTTCTTAATTAGTATTGATTAGTTACAGCGGAATTATATTATGTAGCTCATCAAGAGGAACTGTAGAATGTGAAGTTGAGATAGTTATGTAGTCAGGTAATAGTTTATCAAGGTGACTGCCATCTTAAATTGTCCGTATATTAAAGTCACAACTGTCATTGACATGAAATGGCTATAAAACGCCAAACTGACGTTGTGTCAATTTGATAAACCATTAATTTCCCTGAGTGTATTTGCGCCGAGCAAATACAGGGTCACTTGTAATTTGAATTCCTTCCAGTGTCCAGCTAGGGTTGCGGGATGTTCGAAAGAGCTACCGTGGCCCCGGCACAGGCAACTGAAGGAACACGGGTGGGTTTTAGTCAGTAAAAGTCTGACACGCCCTCCCGCTCCGCCTAGAGCGGGAGAAGTCATTTGATGATTTCCCATCCACAAAACAAAGGACGTCATAGTGTGACCCATTTGCAACAGTTAAGACGCAGATACATGCCAACGGCCTTGAGTGCACAGCTTGCGAGTTCGGGGCTGAACTCACGCAACGCGTCGTACGTCCCCGCAGGATAGGACTCGCCCATCAAGGAGCGCTGTCCCAAATTAGATTGCATTATTAATTTATTATACATAAAACAAAAGGTATTTTAACAAAACACGTACTAAAAGATAAATAATTAAATTATCTTTAAAATGGTGAAGTTTTCATAAAAATGCGCTTGATAGTTTTAGCGTTATTCTCACTTTTTTATCCGCGTCAGACATAACTACTAATTAATTGCACTATGTAATATAAACAATAGTCGCATATAAAGTTATTAAGAAAATGCTTTAATTTAATTTAAGTAAGTATATTTTTTCCAAATCACTAATAGTTTAGACATGAGGATTCATTCATTCATGGGATTCCAGAAAATCCAATTTTTATGTATTTTTGAAAATTTCGCAGAATTCGTCACTAAATAATATACAATAATAGACATGAAACAGGGGCAGGGAACTTTATGTAATGATGAGATTTAAGGAGAGAGGAAGTGGTTTTGTACCAGAATTTTAAAAGTGGACAAAGATTGAGCACGCCTTATCGACATGGGCAAGGCATTCATAACCGCACTGCTTGAACTGTAAAAGACTTGTCATAAAAGCTGGAGGAATGCAATGAATTGGTGAATTCCAGTCTCAAGTTTTCCGATGACCTCAGATACCTAATCAACACTGCTGGCTAATGACATGATAAATAAAAGATTCTTTGTCAAAAGCCTTAAAAACCGAAGTATTATAAATAACTAGGAGTTTGTAAGTGCACAGTAGTTTAAGACATGCGAACTAAGCGACAAGTGATCAGTGACGCGCGTCGACGCGACTAATGCTAACCAGTCAGAAGTGGCGTGTCAGCTTGCGACTTGGTCGCGATGGCCTGGCCGCCTCACGCACGAAGGATTGCTGGTGGTTAGAAGGTAGTGGGATGATATAAACCAGTTAATTAATTTGATTATAACAAAAAGAAATGTACAGTTGGCAAATTGTACCTTTGCCAGCATTATGGACTGTTTCATGGGCACTTCTAAATAATTATATATTTTCTTAATTTGTACCTCGTTCGAGAGCTGATTTAATAGCGATGTTTTCTCTGTAATTAATAATGTAATGCTTAATGTCATAGTAAAATTTTGAGATAAAGGATGGCCAAGGTCGTTGATGATTTTGAAAATTAGTATCTTCTCGTTGTATTTTTTAACTGTTTGTTGTATTTAGAACACTTGCGTTATGTCGAAAGCTTTGTTGACGTCTCCAAAGTCAAACAAAACAACATTGACGGCTATTCAATTTGAGAGTTTAGAGAAAACTGAAAGTTAAAAGTAAAGTAAAGTGTTGTTAGTTAGTTAGTTGAAAGTTAAGTTGGGAGATTTTCAGAAAAACACATCTTAGATTTTCTCGAATCCCATGGATTTTCGGCTTGGCTATATGGGGTGCTTAATTATTGCAAAGGGGTCATACTATCAGCTTCTGGAAGGAATACGCTGAATTACAAGTCAGTCTGTAGAATCTGCTACTTGTGCCGACAGATTACAGCACGGTATGATCATCTCCGGTGCAACAGTGAGGCTGTAGGACAGGAGATCCGTAAAGTATGTCTTAGCATCACTTGGGTAGCAACCATCGACCAGACATATCTCCGTAGAGTATTAGCGTAGTAGTGGCTGAACTAGAACACGCGGTCCTCGGGGCCGCAGTCCGGGCCATCCACTTAGTAATGCGTCTTCCCTGACCTCCAGTACCATCTGCATGAGGTGCGAGTCATGGTACGCGCCGGCTGCCGAGTGCGCAGGGGCATATTATTGTAAACTTTTAGCGCGATACCGCGGGTCTGACGTCACGCGCGCTTCATCTATTATAGATGTGAGTATTTAATGTGATTTATATAAAGAATCAATATTTTATTAAACGTTATATCGTTGTAGTTAGTTTACATAAGAATCGATCATTATGTGTATAATAAACGATTGGAATTGACATTTGTTTTTTTAATTAAGAAGGTAATTTTACAAAAATAAAAATAAAAAATTAATTAATTATTATAATAAATTTTTTATAGGTTTTATTTTACAAAATATTTATTAAGTGTAATATTCTTAGATAAACTTATTTTTTATAACTTAACAACAATGTGTACAAGTGGGTGTCGCGGCGCTCGGCGACGCTCGTAACATATCATTACATTTGTACAGGCGTCCGCACAGCGCGTGTCGTGTCGCGCCAGCACAGGCTACCGAGTTGAGGCGAGTGAGGTGCGCTTGTGGACTCATAACCACGCGGTACTATCCGCTATACAACAGTTACCCTCTGACGACGTGAAGCGTCGCCTCCACGTTGTGGATATCACTTTAAATATAATTATATTAAAGTGGATCGAGACCTTAGTTTAGAGGCTGCGAAACAAAGCGATACAACGAAAATAAGTAGTCGGTCAATGCATCGACGAGGCC